>CM018680.1:39066469-39383683 GCA_009363875.1 Mikania micrantha | reverse complement strand
TTCTTTTCAAAACAATCACTATGAAGTGATATTTAATGTCGATGTTGTTTGGTTTTGAAGTGCTGAACAGGATTTTTAGTTACAGCTATGCAGCAGTATTATCAACATATATAGGAGTGTCAGAAAAATGTAACCCATAGTCCCTGAGTTGCTGTTGAATCCAAATGATTTGTGAACAGCAACTAGCAGCAGCAATGTATTCAGCTTCACAGGTTGAAGTAGACACCGACGTCTGCTTCTTGCACTGCCGAGGTGACTAATCGGTTTCCAAAGAACTGACATCCTGCCGATGTTGATTTGAAATCTCTCTTGCATCCACCATAATCTGAATCACTATATGCAGTAAGCTCAAAGTTATCATCATTAGGGTACCATAAGCCAAGTTCCGGTGTACCCTTCAGATAACGCATAATCCTTTTAACAGCAATGAGATGAGATACTCTTGGTTTTGATTGATAGCGTGCACACAAGCAAGTAGCGAACATGATATCTGGCCGAGAAGCAGTAAGATACATAAGAGATCCGATCATTCCTCGGTATAGAGTGGCATCAATTAACTCCCCCTTTTTATCTAGAGTAATCCCATGATTAATCGCCAGTGGGGTACCAGCTGGCTTTGCATCAGACATACTGAACCGGCTCAGAATGTCACCAACGTATTTGGTTTGATGAATGAAAATCCCTGCCTCAGACTGATCCACCTGCAAGCCCAAGAAAAATTTCATCTCTCCCATAGAACTCATTTCAAATTTTTCTTTCATAACCTTCTCGAATTCCTTGCACAGACTATCATTTGTGGAACCAAAGATTATGTCGTCCACATATACTTGCACTAAGAGCAAATCACTGTCCTTCTCATGGATGAATAATGTGCAGTCAATGACACCTCTTCTGAAACCGTTGTTCAGAAGGTGAGTAGAAAGTGTCTCATACCACGCTTGCGGAGCTTGATGCAATCCATATAAGGCCTTGTCTAGCTTGTAGACTTGGTCATGATGCAATGGATCCTCAAACCCGGGAGGTTGACTGACATACACTGTTTCACTGATCACACCATGAAGGAACGCACTCTTGACATCCATTTGATAAACCTTAAACTTCTTAAAGGATGCATAAGCCAAGAAGATACGAATGGCTTCGAGTTGAGCAACCGGAGCAAACACCTCATTGTAGTCCAACCCTTCTATCTGTCTGAATCCTTGAACCACCAGACGTGCCTTGTTTCGCACTATGATCCCGTGATCATCTTTCTTGCAACGAAGAACCCATCGAGTGCCAATGACTTTTGCACCTTTGGGTCTGTCAACCAATTGCCAGACACCTAACTTTTTGAACTGAAGGAGTTCTTCTTGCATTGCATCTACCCATGACTCTTCCTTGAGAGCTTCAGTTGACAGTACGTGGCTCAACTTGGAGATAAAGCAGGAATGAGCACAAAAGCTTTACATCTGCAAAGTCAAGATTGTCAAGCAGACCTCCTGAAGACAGCTGATTTCTTGTCTTAACTCCATCCAAAGGACTTCTAATAATGCTCTCTTGAGGATGAATGCGATTAATTCTTCCAACAGGATGAGCTGGAACCTCAACCTGAGGATCTAGGTTGTTCAGATTCAAATCCTCAAGATTAGGTACAAGATTGTCAACAGCTGGATCAGGATCAGCTGGCTGAAAAAAATGTGTCATCTGTGTCTGAGCTGTCATCATTTATCTGTGTGATTGGAACAGATGCATAGGAAGGTTGCAAAGGTTCATCAGGTGCATTTTGTACATCATACAACATCTGAACTGCAACATCTTCATCTGAATACATGGAGCCATATTGAATGAATGAAAAAGACTAGAATAATCAAACATCCAATCTGGGCCTTTTCCAGGTGGGAGCATAGAATATTTCTGAACATCAACATGGTACCACTCCTCCACAGTATGAGTTGAAATGTTGTAAGCTCTTTTATTTGGAGTGCTGTACCCAAGAAAATACCCTTCTTCCACCTTTTCATTGAACTTTCCCTGCTCATGTTTCTTAAGCATAGTGCACGGTGCACCAAACGGTTCAAGATACTTAAGATTTGGCTTTCGGTATGGAGCAGTTCAAAGCAAGTCTTCCCATGTCTTTTCACAATGAGAACCCGGTTCAATGTATAGCAAGCATTTGCTACAGCTTCATTCCAGAACTGAACCGGCAGAGATGAATCAGCAAGCATGGTTCTAGCAGCCTCAATCAATGTCCTATTTTTGCGTTCAGCAACACCATTCATTTGTGGAACATATGGAGCACTAAACTGTTGCACAATGCCTTTTGCATTACAAAAATTCTCCATGTTGTGATTTTTGAACTCTGTTCCATTATCTGTTCGAAACTGACGAATCTTGAGCTTATAAAGTGATTCAAGTTTGGTAACCAACACTTGAATGCAATCAAACGTTTCAGATTTCTCCTTCAAAAAGAAAACCCAAGAATATCTGGAATACTCATCAATGATGATGACAGACAATATTGACCTCCAGCAATACTCTTCCGATTCACAGGACCAAATAAATCCATATGGAGAAGCTCAAGAGGAACATTGATTGAATGAAACTTTTTCAGCTTGTGAGACTGCTTAGATTGCTTTCCTTTTTGCAAGATACACAGATATCAGACAGCTTAAAATTCTTTAGGCTAACTCCCTCAACCAGACTATTATGAACCAAATGATTCATCTTGCGTAAACTCAAATGACCCATCCTCTTATGCCAAAGGATTGAATCTTTCTCAGTTTCCTTTGTCGTAAAACATGAAGCTGTGGAGGATGTAGTTGAAGCTGTGGCCATGTTGAGAACATATAAGTCTGCTTTCTGGAGCGGACATCAAAATCCAATCTTCAGGATCTTAACACCTTGCTTTAGAATGTAGCATTTGGAATCATCAAATAGCACTTTGTACTCTTTGTCACAGATTTGTGAAACTGAGAGAAGATTATTTTCCAACTGCTTAACATATCTGACTTTATCAAATGAAACTTGTCCATTTGTCAGAATTCCCTCTCCAGTAATGAATCCGCCTTTGTCACCGGCAAAAGCTACATATCCACCGCGAACTGCATTCACATTGGTGAGCAAAGAAATATCACCAGTCATGTGCCTGGAAGCCCCACTATCAACTATCCAATTGCTGTTAACTCCAGCTTTTGGGGCAACCTGCACAACAAAGAGACAATCAGTTCACTTTGGGAACCCAAGCCTTTACAGTCTTGGGTTGACCCAGAGAGTCTCGGATCCATACATCAATCCATTTACCATCTGGAAGAGGCTTATCTGAAATATGTGGAACTGAATCCTCAGATGGTTTAACTTTCCAGATTGCATTTTTATCAAAGGAATTTTTCAGATAAATGGATGATGTTTTTGCTTGGTTAACTTTAAGCACAATTGGAACATTCAAAGTTTTCAGTTTTTCTTTACCCTTGTCTGAAGTTTTAATCTGAACTGGTTGTTTGGCCTTTGTTTGAACAGACTTAGGAACAGATTTTACTGGTTTTGGTAAAGCAGAATTTAATTTTCTGAAAGAAACAGCCTTTGGCCTGATCAAATGAGGGCAAAATCTCACAATGTGCCCAGACTCACCACATTCGAAACAGACTTTGTCACCCTTTTTATGAAAATGTTTTAAATCAGAAAATGGTTTTCTATTTGATTTAAAAGCATTTATTTTCTGACTATCTGGATCAAAGCCCAAACCCTTTGTCCCTTTGTTACCAACAAAACTGATTTGGTAACACACTTAGCTTCATACTCTTGTGAAGCTTTAACAAAGCACAATTCTTTGTAAATCTTTGAGTTGCAGATTGGGTCACCTTTCATGACAACAGGGGTTTGATTCCGAGGAGTACTATACTTAGGTGAATAATCTGATTCATCCTCGGAATCTGAGACCCAATCTTCAACAACTCCATCCACCCGAGATCCCTCAGTCTTTGATGAAATCTGATTTTGTACTCAGATCAACTGGATCTATTACTAACGGAGTAGTAACTTGAAAATCCTTAACATCTTTGTCATTTGGTGTATTGACAAAGGTGTTGAGGATAGGTGGGGACAATTTTGATAGTTAACCTTTTCCTTCCCCTGTTGATCAGTACCCCCTACTGATCATGTGCTCAATAATATAAGATGAGCTTTCATAGCTCTTGAGCTTCTGACCCAAGGTCTCATAGTCACACTCGACTATAGCTAACTTTTTCTTAATCTCATTGATGGTATTGAGATAAGAAGTGATAGCATCTTGCTTATTCAGCACTGCAATCTCGGCTTCATGCAATTGTCTGTTTAAAAGATCAATTTTAGCTTGAAAATCTTTTTCATTAGATTTTAAAATTTTGTTAGCTTCAATGCATAAGTCGAGATCGTTCATCAAAACACTTTTATGTGTCTGATAAGCAAGGACCTTACTTCGAAGATCAACACAATTAAAACACTCTGAATGGGAAGATGAACAGTCAGTGTATACCTGCTCTGACTCTGATGAAGCAGAAGAGTTTACCATCAAAGCAAATTGAGTAGAGGAGTCATCAGCTTCAGCATCAAAATCTTGAGTGTCTGAATCTGTCATGCTATCTGATTCTGAATTTGAGACTTTATCATCATTCACCATTGAGTCTTCCCGAATGCTTTCCTCACTTTGATCTTCAGATTGTTGAATCTCAGCAACACAAGCTTTATCTTGTTCTTCTTTATCAGCATTGAATCTGAAATCCCAGTTCACCCCTTCATCCTCTTGAACCATTAAAGCTTTACTTGCAGTCAATGGAACTAATCTCCTTTCTGGATTGGCAGTGGAGGATTTCTGATGCTGGAATGGATTCTTGTTGCCTGCTTTCTTCGGCTGTTTGCACTGTCTGGCAAAATGACCTTTCTCTCCACAATTGTAGCATGTCACCGATGCCATATCAAATCCAAACTTAGATACCTTGTTTAAATTGATATCTTTCCCAGTCCTCTTGACAACTCCTTAGCTCTCCTAACCGCACTTGCCAACGCCCACATAATGTCAATTCGTTCCATGTCATCAGGATCTATCTGAGAATAGTCATCATTGGTCAAATAAGGATTACCGATCTGACCAGCAACTAATCCATCATATGAGCTAACCAATGTAGACAAAAGACCCATATGCTCTTTTGCAATCTCCCCGGTGACCTTGTCGAAATTTTCTGTTTTCAGACTGGCGGTAGGCTGATGATGCTCTGTTTGTGAACTGGTTGAAGATGATTGACTGAAATGAATCTGAGCGGTAGATGGAGCCTCAGATGTCTTGGAAACAAAAGCAGTCTTTAGAGGAGCATGAGTATTGGATTTATCTACTTGGGAGTGGAATAGTATAAGGAGGGGTCCTGAACTTGAACAACTCTCTTGGCTTTCCATTTGTTTTCTATCTCCTGCTCTTTCAGCTTCTGGATAAAATCATTGATATCCATATGTGCCAACATCTGGTTCTGCTTGAGTACCATCAAGAATGACTCCCACTTTGGAGGTAGAGCATCTGCCAAACACTGGATCTTTTCCTGAGTTGTTGTCTTGACTTCATGATTGAATAACTCACTCAAAAGATGATAAAATCTAGCAATCAGCTCATCCAGTGACTCATTTCCCACATACATGAAGCTATTGAATTCCTTTCTCAGTGCCTTTGACTTGATACTCTTCAAAGCATCATTACCCTCATATCTTTGTTGCAGTGCATCCCACAGTAGCTTAGCAGAAGTAAATTGTCTAAACTGATGGAAAATATCAGTAGCAATGGACTGTGACAAAATAGCATAAGCTTTCTTCTCATAATCATACAGCTTCCTTTGAGGCTCAGTCATCCGTGTGACTAGCATAGGAGTTCCATCTTCATTCAGAGGCCTCAGATAACCTCCTTCAATCATCATCCATAGATTTGTATCCACCCCATTAATGTGAATCTCAAACCGATACTTCCAGTGAGGATAATCGTCTAAGGTTAGTAACTTGGGAGCTTTATTGGAGTTCCCCGTCTCATTCTCTGTCAACAACAATGTTTGAATGCGATGGTTCTGATTTGCCATGAGAGCTAAATCCTCCATTTAATCAGAAATGATAAAATTCAACACTTAGAAAAATTTTCAGAATCACTGCCGAATGAGATGATTTGGGCGAATGTCGGGGACCGAATGTGATTAAACTGGCGAATGAGGACTGAGTATGACACCTGGCGAATGAGAAGATCGAATGAACCTATTCGGCGAATGACTGATCGAATAAGGTCTTTCGCCGAATGAGAGTGGAGTATGAGGCTATTCGCCAAATGACTGGAACGAAAGAGCTATTCGGCGAATGAGTCCTATTCGCAGAATGACGCAATTGCCATTCGGGCGATCTGGGGTTTTCAGCAACGAAAATTTTGATAGCTTGCGATTTTGACCAAATCTATGCACCGAATTTGGTACAGAACTTCAAGACATGATAATCAATCAATTGGGAAAAGGTTTTGACAAACACACCATAAAAACCCACAAATTTTCAATGAAATAGTAACTTGAAGAGCAAGAAACTTAGGGTTTTTGACAGTTACGAAAATCAGGGTTTTGGAAACTTTAGATCTGATGATTTAGAGTGGAAATCGAGTAGAATCTAGAGCCAAAGCTCTGATACCACTTTGTAGGACCGATTTGGAGCTCGGAAACAATCCGAATCCAATGTAAATCTACCCGACAGCCTCTGGAATAGTGCCGAATCCTATTCCATGGTTTTCCAATCGAAATCAATAGGAACCGTGGTGATCCGAAGGTGTTGGAATGACTTGAAATCAACAATCGAACACCACGGGTTGAGAATCGAACTTGGACGATCAATGGCCGCTCTAATCTCCTAGGGTTTGACACTGGGATCACAGGGAAGAAGGAGGGCTCTCCAAAAGTTAGTGTTGAAATGATTTGACCAAGTATATATAGGCTGTAGTCATTTGGTCGAATGAGTGGCCGAAGCAGCTCATTCGGCGAATGACTTTGCTCGAATGGGCTGTCAATCGAATGAGTCATTCGACAAATGACTCATTCTATCGCCAGCCATTCGCTAGGTCGTTCATTCGGCGAATGACTTCATTCTAGAGTCATTCGCCCGAATGTGTATTCTTCATACTCAACAAATAATCAAATCAACTAATCATATAATCAATAATAAACATTAAGAATGATATATAAAGACAACTTCCATTAATAACTTGAACTTTACATGATTAGAGTTACAAAACAGAACTAGGGACATTACATGTATCAATAATAACCAACTACCATTCATGCGAATGGATCGTGAGGTCCGACAGTACGTTGCATGAGACTGAGGGTGGTCATGCGAAAGAAAGGGCCGAATATGGCTGCATGCGAAGGAAACTTTGGCCGAAGAAGGGTTGCTGAGCGAATGGAAGTCTTGACCGAATGAAATGGCTGCATGTGGGCTTACATGCGAATGTAGGGGTTCAGTTGAACCAACTGGTTGTCTGAATAGAAAGCCATGCGAAGGAAGGTCATGCGGTTGAAGATGTCTGGCCGAATGAAGGATGTCACCCGAATGTGTACACCGAACGAATGGAACACCCTCATTCGGTTGATGGCCTTATTCAGCTCTTGGCCATTCGGCCGAGCTGTGTATCCTTCTCCTGGTTCAAGCCGAGCACCACATCACCACGACTTCCGGGTTTTTTAAGCTCTATCAAAGTGTATCCCCATTTCCTATGCCTATTGTATCTAGTTTCAAGTGTTTCCTATGGTTCTTTTGTGCATTACAACCGGTACACGTGTGTATTCGAACCAAGGGTTGAAAAACCCTAAAATCGGGAATTTTAGCTCGAATTTACCTCAATTCATGTGGTTCCAAGCTCCGATCGGTTGTACTTTTGTGATCTACAGGTTGTTGTGGTCGTTTTGACACCAAGAAGGCTCGATTTGGTGGAGAAATGATGAATCTAGGGTTTGTGGTTCTTAGAGAGAGAAAGTAGAGAGAGAACAAAGATGGTGATGTTGGAGCTGGTAGGTGGGAAAGAAATGAGGCATTAAATGCCTCATTAAAGGCTTTCAAAATACCCGGTGTATTCGGTCTCGTTCGGTTTCGCGTAGAATCATCGGTTTCGTTTGTTTTCGAAATAAAACGATACGGTTTTAAAAGTAGATTTAGTATATTTAATTTAGGTGGTAATTCCTAATAAATTAACTAAATATCTTCTGTGTATTTAAATTTTCTGAAAATATTAAGTTTACTTGTTTAAATCGAATCGTACAGTCGCCGCGCGTATTTGTTCGAATCGTCACCCGTACGAATACGGCGATAACTACACTTTTCAATATGGTTTTCTAATTATTGGACATCATTTAGAACGTTAAACTTTCAGATATATTCGTACAGATCGTCACCTATACGAATAATCCGTCGATTTAGCATTCACGTAACGACATCCGTTGTTATTTTGTTTTGTACAATCTCACATATGTTTATACGTAATAATATCCTAACAAGCATCCATGTGACAGTTCTGTGTTGTCAGATATGCTTCTGATTGTTAAACCGTGGATTTGAATTATGTTTCTGAAATGAATGTGAAATAGTTCTTTATCGACACCAAATGATAATAGTATACAAGTAATACACATAGATTGTACCTGAATTACTGTTCATGTCACTGTTCTGGTTACGTTTCCGGCACTGATGTTACATAGGCTCTAGTCCATCCGGTAATCGCACGTGCTGATACGTCATGGGTTTGCCCAGGTCGCGGGTTCGAATCCTGTTAGGGGAGGTTTTGACTATTTTTTATTATAACTTTTATTTAATTAAGCATTTTTAAGTGCTTGTGGATGCACGTTTTGGGTGTCCGCTGCTAGTCGAAATGTATATATTAGTATATGGTTAATTGTATTCACTTGTATGTATTTATATGTTGGTACACTCGGAACTGAGTCATTCGCTGGGGCATATGCGAATGGATTTAATGTGTATGGGTCTATTCTTACGAATGGACATACGAATGAATCCATTCTTACGAATGGAGTGCTGTCCTATTTATATCAGTTCTTAGTGTTTGAATGTTAAGGTTTTTGAGGGTTTTAGGGTTTGAGTTGGAGAGGGAGATAGATCATGCTCGATTTCTCCCTGGCAACGACTGTGTTCTTTTATGTGTATGGATTCCATCTTGTAATAAATTTTTATTCAATGATTAATTGGTTTGATTCAAGTTCTATATGTGTTCTTGCCCTAAGCCTTTCCGTCCATCACAGAAATTTCGATCCTATAAGTTTTTCAGTGCTGATTTCACCATAAATTTTTATAAATACAAACATTTAATATTCTGTTAAATATATATGTATATATATATAATAAAAATAAAATAAATGTCTATAAATAGAAATACATAAAGACAAATACATTTTATTTTTTTTAGACTATTTTAAATACACAAAATTTATGATATTAAACTTAACTTATAAATATTTTATTTTAAAATATTTATTCAAGGTTTTATAAAATATATCTCAAAAATTTTTAAATCTTAAGACTAATTAGTGTTTTTATTTAAAATAATGAAATTTATTATTAATTCATTACATTTAATTATAAAACATTCTTTGTAAATATTTTTAAAAAGATAATTGCAAACTTTTAATATTAGTTTTAAATTATTATTTTGAAACATATTTATAATATTTACGTGATACTTTTATCAAACTTAGAATTTATACTAAACTACCTTTGCTATTTCAAGAGTATCAAGTTTATCATATTAGACAAACAGGTATTTTAAACATTCATTGAACCATAATTCTATATGTTATTTTTCATAATTAGTAGTATGGTTTGGGTTTTTAACCAATAAAGCTACTTCAACAATGGTAACCCCAAAAGAGAGTAAGGAACAATCATAAAAAAAACAAAGAAAGATGTCTGGATTTCATACAATTAAGGTAAATTAATTAGTTAAATGTTAAAGATACAACTACAATCTTTTGACAGAAACTAAATGCTAAATATCAAATATCTGTTAATTTTTAGGTATTTAAATCTTGTGAAGATTTGATGCATTTGGCGCAAAGAACTACGCACACTCTTGGTTACATTGTTATCACCAAAAGATCAAAAACACGACCAAGTGGTTATGTGCATAAAGTCACACTTATATGTGATCGTGGTGGTGTGTATAAATCAGTTAAAGAAACAAGTAAGGCAATCGGCTCCCAAAAAAAAATTAACTGTCCATTTCAATTGGTAGGTAAATATACAAAAAAGCTAGATTATTGGACTTTAAGTGTGAAGTGCGATGAACATAATCATCAACCCGCAAAACATAAGGAGGGACATTCATTCTCAAAACGATTGTGTTCCAATTGGTGGCAGATTTGACAAGGGATCATGAGGTGCCACAAGTTATTCTAAGTATTTTAAATAAGCAATTTAAAAATAACGTATCGACGCTTAAAACCATCTACAATGTACGCAATAAAATTCGAGAGATCGACCGAAAAGGGAGGACTCCAATGGAGGTTCTTATATCTATTTTAAAAGAAAGTGGTTATTTTTTTTAAGCTTCTACCAATAGCTTATCAAATGATTTAGAAGACTTATTATTCATTCACCTAACATCATTAAAGTTATTATGTGCGTTTCCGCATGTGTTGCTTATGGATGCGACATACAAGACAAATAAGTACACCATGCATTTTCTTCAAATTGTTGGCGTAACATCAACTTACAAGACATTTCCGTAGCTTTTGCATTTATGCATAAAGAAACGAAGGAAAGCTTTATTTGGGTTCTAGAATGTTTGAAATTAAATTTGGATGTGTATACAACCACATGTATTGTTACAGATAGAGAGTTGGCTCTAATGAATGCATGCCAACAAGTTTTTCCAGATGCTGCCTGGTTACTATGTAGATGGCACATTTCGTAAAGTATTTTTAGAATATGCAAGCATTCTTTCAAATCAAAAGGTGATTGGGATTCATTTACCTTGATGTGGACTTTACTAATTGAATACCAAACAATGACATCGTTCACAGAAAATTATGAGCAACTTAAACTAGGGGTGTTCATCGGTTCAGTTAACGGTTTGTTCGGTTTTAAAAAAAAATCCTATCCGTTAACCAACCGAACTGAATTCCTTAAATAATTTATCCTAAACGAATTCTAACCGAACAAACCAAATTCAACCATTTTAAGCGAATTTAGTCAAATTCAACCAAATTCTTTAATTTTCCTCTAATATTGTCTCCTTGTTGTTTTCCAAAGAGCAACTGACTGAAAGAGAACAATTATAAACAAACAAGGAGCAACTTGTTAAAGAGAACAATTATAAACAAACAAGGAGAAACATGTAAAAGAGAACAATCATAAACAAGCAACAAGTCAACAACGTTGGCTGTTAAAGAGAACAATCAAAAACAAGGCTTGTGCAGCAGTCAACAACATGTGTAACAACCTGTTGGCTATCAAGCACCACAATCCATGCTAGTCCTAATAAAATTTCAAACACCACAATCCAAAGTTCAAACATAAACCACAATCGAAAGACCAAGCACAAACCAAACATCAATGAAAAGTTCAAATTTCAAACAAAAGTCTAAAATAGATAAATTAAAGTGTCTTTGTCATTTGTCAATGCCATTATAAATAAGGAACTTGAGGTTTCTTCAACTTGTTTTCACTCTTCAATCAATTGGTGTTTTTTAATCTTCACAAAAATCAACAAATCGATTTATAATTAGATATGAAACTTATAAATATAATATAAAAATGTTTGATAATAAAACATATGAAAGTGAGTTAATGACCTTCTTCAAGTCTATCAAGATCTTCAATGCTTTCTTCTACATTGCATGCAACACTATTTGAACGAATACAATCTTGACAACAAATCAAAGCTTCAATAGCTTGAGGAGTTAAAGAACTCCTAAAAAGGTCTATCACCCTACCTTTTGTTCTAAATGTAGTTCAGAAGCAACTGTTTAAATCGGAATGGCTAAAATATCACGTGCAAAAAGTGACAATATAGGACATGCTGGACTTCTCTCTCGCACCAACCCAAAACAGTAAAGTGTTGACTTTCAAACCAATAATATCTTCAATCAAATATCTATCCAACTCAGTCTTTAAATCTACTGTCATGCCTAATTCTGCCTTTGTCTTTTTACCTCAGCCATTTTCCTCTCTCTTAGTGCTCTGAATGTATCATCAACACTTCCAAATAAACTAAAACTTCTACCACCTAAAGTATCCTCATTCGCGATCTTAGATGATGATGATGATGATGATGAAGCCTTGTTTGGATGCATGTCCAAGTGGATTATTTTTTAATCATTGAATATTTCTAGCAATGTATTTTCACACAATTGGCAAACCTTATCCCGAGTATCATTTCCATACATACCACGTATATTGAACTTAACGTAAGACAATTTTGTTCTCTAGTCAGAAAGAGATGCAATATACACTAGTAAGTTGAATTTCTTAACATCCCCCAATACTCGTTAAATTCCAATGTCATTGATAGGGCCATATTAGACAATTGGTCGTCTTTACTTAAAGAACATTGTTTCAAAACACTATCGATAAAACTAATAGAATCCAGAAACGTATTCGAAGTAATGTATCTTGTACCTTAATTAAAATAAACAAAGATGAGATCATCAGAATTTATAAAACAATTAAGAAAGTATAATTATATAAAAATATATTAATTACCTGAAACTCTAAGGGTAAGCTCATAAAAATGTTAAAGAAAACCTCCCAATCTTCTTGCGTTTTCCCAATCTGTTGATTCTATAACACCACACCCATCTTGAAGATCGTGAGAAAACACATAGGCCTCATCTATAAATCTTTTAAATGCCCTTTCATAATCACATGCAACACTAAACATCAAATAAGTGGAGTTCCAATGAGTAGCTACATCTAAAAATAGAGATTTTTGAAATTCAACCTTTTCTAACAATGCAAACTCCAAATGTTTTAGTCTCGCTGGTGATATTCTAACCCATCAAATAATAGCCCTAATGCGTTCCACTAAAGTTCCTAACTCCTTAATCCCCTCTTGCACTATCAAATTGATTATATATGCCATACACCTCACATGCGTCCATTTTCCTTTAATAATGCACCTATCACCCCAATTCATCATTTTTCCTACTAATTACTCAATAGCAACATCATTTCTACTTGCATTATCAACAATGATAGTCATAACATTTTGCAATCCCCACTCAAGTAAACAATTCTCCACAGCTCGTCTGATATCATTTCCTTGATGGCTGGAAATAGGACAAAAATTATTCACCTTCTGTTGGAAATTCCAATTTTCATCAATATAATGTGCAGTGAGGCACATATAATTGATACGTTGCAAAGATGTCCATGTGTCAGTTATCAGACATACTCTAAAAACTGACTTTTTCATTTGAGCTTTAATTTAGCTTTTTCATCCATATATAAGTTATAACTGGTAGCAATCTCTTCTAATCGTGCTTCGAGATGGAATTAAAAGAGCCGGCTAGCATATTCACATACATATCCTAAATCCCTCATTTTCAACAAACTTGAATGGAAACTCATCGACAATCAATATCTCTGCTATTGCTATCCTACTTTTTTTTTTGGTCGAACTTAAAAGACTGTAATTTAACTTTACTATCCCCGGTTTCCTCATACTCCTCTATGATAAATGCAAGATTTGACGACCGGTGGTACTATTGGAAGTATTTCCCTTACATACCAAAATATGACCACGCGTATTTGATGTAGTAGAACTTTTATAATGAGAAGCATAATTTACAGCACAATAATTCCATTGTAACCTTTGTTTTCCATTTTCATCAAGATACTTGGTTAAATGATTACATACAGTTGATCTTGGATTATAATTCTTTCTTTGCTTCTTTGATTCAGCCGAGTTAAGATTACTAGGATTAGAGTCACCCTCTACAGACATAATTTGTAATTTTATATCCAATCATTAATTTTATATGCATAATTAACTACAATAGCAAAGATCAATGGTAGATCATAATCTGTTTAAACAAAACAAGCAGATTATATATAACAGCAATGATCAACTATAGAATGTAGATCATAATCTGTTTAAACAAAACAAGTTGCAATCAGTTATTTTATATGTACAATTAAATATAATAGCAAATCCCAGCTGTATATTATAATCTATAATTTTATATGCATAATTTATATTATTTTTAAACAATTATCAGCCAAATCAACAACTACTATCAACATTATGAACAATTAGCAACAAAAATCAACTGTAATCCAAATGTGCAGATTTGAAATTGTTAGGGAAAAATGAATGTGATATAAATTACTAACCGAAAGGATGTCGAAGGAGCCGTAAGAGAGGCTTAGCAGCTGAAATGTCGGAGAAGGAGACGTCGGAGTTTCAGCTGAGAGATTTTATGGTTTGTTGTCACCGGTCACCACTCCTTTTTGCTGAGAGATCGGCGTGCTGAAGCAGGGAAGCAGGAATGAGAATCTCTAACAAGGGTTTTAATTTTATGATATATAATATATATAAAAAGTAATATATTTAATTAAATATTCGGCTTGAATGGTTAACCGACCAAACTGAATTAAAAAAAAAGTGTAACCAAAAATTGAATTCAGAATTCGGTTACGGTTAGGAACCAAACCAAAAACCGAATCCAGATTTCGGTTCAGTTTTTTCGGTTACGGATACGGTTCGTGTCACATCCCGATCGACGTCGTAATACGTCGGGGCGCGAGTTTGATTGTTCATTAGCTCATGATTCTATTATAACGTTTCAATATTTAAATCATCATTATTATCAATTTAAACAATACATTAATTACAACATTCAAATCAAGCATTACAAAGTTCTCAAATTTAAATTACATTCGATATGCAAATACATTGTTTAACATTTAATTAGGTCTACTAATGCCTATCATATGTCTTCACCTTCACCTGTTACATATGTAAAATATTTTGGGTCAACTATTTGAAATAGTTGGTGAGTTACTCATATAGTTTAATATATATATATATAAGATTATGTTTAAAACTTAAATGCAAACAAGGTATAAATCAGTAAGACCTAAAGAAAGTATAATCTACAAGTTTAACATGAATTCTTTGACTCTTTAAGCTTTACTAACTTAATGACATAAGTCATTAATGAAAGACTACAAGTTACAACAATTTAATATAGGCTCTTTCACATTTGCATTTAACAATAACCAAAGTTATTGTGCAAAAGCTACTAGTTACATAGATTATCGGCTCTTTCACCTTTGCAATATATAATAACCTAGGTTATATTGCAAGGGCTACTAGTTACATTGACTACACATAGCATAACACGATGATACATTGAATATAAACAAGTAGGCATACTAAGCACATAAGCCAAACAACTTAGACTAGTAGTTTGTATCTAATTTTGATTGTTGACTCTAGAATAACAAGGTTTAGTATAACATATGTAACATCCCTAAATACAAAGGTAAAAGAGGGAGTACGAGTGAAACTCAGTTGGTCGTTTGCTTAGTTAGTTCCAAAGTCGTTGAATGGAGGTTGAGGAAACAAGACTATCTACTCACCTTAAATTTTGAGTAACAATGTCTGAGCATCCTAAAATTCAAAGTTCAAGATCCTAGAACTATGGCATATTATGGAAGTCCTAATTAAATGAATCTAAGTTTGAATGGATAGCTTGGAATATTTATTGAATAATAAATAAAATAGAATATAAAATATTCTTTTTATTTATTTTATCAATACTATTGTATGAATAATCTAGAATAATGTTTTAAGAATATTTAATAATATTCTTATAATAATAGAATATTAGATATTCTCTTTATTCATTATTTTGTATTTGAATTTCAAGGAATGTTATTTGAATTATTTTCCATCCATTTCTTTCTAATATTTATTTGTATTGCTTGATTTATAAAATCATAAGGTTTATGGTGAAAGTATTCTCATAATTAACTTGAAATACCACTTGTTTTAAAATTGTAGATGCATTTTCTGTCAGAAAGATACATTTACTGTGTAAACCTCGCTTGTTGTAAATGAAATCATAGTCTGTTGCATATGATTAGAAAATTCAAGTGTCAAAGGGTTCGGCTAGAAATTCAAAAGGATTCGGCATTCACATGGTTTAAGGTTCGGCTGGCGTGAGGGTTCACGAACCCTCAAAGGTTCGTGTAAAATGATGGTTCGTGAAAGGGTAACAAGGGCCGAACCTTTGCTCTAGAAACCTATATATATGATGTTTCTAGTTTATTTTAAGGTGGAGCTTACAATTTCACATACAAAAAAGCAACAGTCTCTCTCAAGAAGCAAGAACAAGACTTGAAGATCTTCATCAAATTCTCTTCATCTTAGTGTCTTTCTGTATTGAAGTGTCGTGTATTTCACGTTAGATTCATTGTAAAACACTTGAATGTTGATGAGTAATGGAGATTCCTGATAAATTATAATGTTCTTATTATTCCAAATCTAATCATGAATGGAATCTGCACGTTTATGATCGAGTCGTAGGATTTTGTGATCGATTCCTTGAACCTACAGTGGTATCAAATCCATTTGGCTCGATTCTACGAGTATTTGGACATCAATTTCTTGTAATTTGATTAGAAACTTCATCATCTTGAAGGTGTTCTTGAAGTTGTTCACGTTTTCGTCAACAAAAAGCTTGATCTACGAAAAAATTATCCAGTTTTTTTGCAAATTCTGATCCAAAAGAATGATGCGTCTCCAAAAAACGAAGATTTTGACTGCTCATACGCCTTATAACTCAAGAAAAAAAGAAGCTTCTAGAGCCATTTTTGTGGAGTTGCAGGTCTGTTCGATCTGATCCGCTGAAGAAGACCAACCTGAGTGACGAACCTTCCAAAAGGTTCGCGAGAAATTGATTTCCAAAAGGTTTCAAAAGGTTCGCGAGAAATTAGGTTCCAAAAGGTTTCAAAAGGTTCCAAAAGGTTTGCGAGAAATTGATTGTTTCACGAGAAATTGCGATAAGTTGACCAAATATCACGATATTTTGACCAAGATTAGCGAGATTTTGCTAAGGATTCGTGAATTTCCAAGACTGATAAGGTTCGTGAAAAGAGTTCGTGGCCTATTTTTAAAAGTTAAAAGTTTCATTTTAGCCAAAAGATACCTTCTTAAAATCTCAAGTAAACCTTTTTTTACCTATTTTGGGCCTTCCGGATCATTTAGGATAGGTTTCATGACTAAATTCAGACGTTTAGAAAAGGTTTTAAATGTTTTGTTTTGAGAGGTTAAACTTTGACGTTGTGAACATAAAAATTTAAAAAAACGATGACATACCATAACTGGAATGTGGAATGGTAGACTAACAATGTACTTGTGTTGAACAATTTGGACAATTACCCGAACTGGAGATCCAGATTCGAAATGTTTATTACTAAAGCGGATGACAATTACCGAAAATTATTATACCAACAATACAAGAAACGGTCTGAAATCGAATGATTATTTTGGGACATCAAAACTAAATGACGATCAAATGTGTGAATTTAATCAAGAAAGAGAATTGTGAGACTTGTTTTTGGTTATCACCTATAAAGATATTAAAAAACTGATTTTGAACAAATGCCACATTCATGTGCAAAGTGGAGTTTGTTAGAACTTGCATGTAACAATCATGTTGGAAAGAAGATCAATGATGCTTATGATCGTCTTTTACCACTTATGCAAGAATTGAAATATTTTAATTTTGATATCATTGGTGAGCAACTCGTTGAGAAATTTATGCAGTTCTTACCTTATCGATGGAGTAATTTTGTTGAAAGAATGAAGGAAACTGAAGCCATTCATCATGTCAAATTGATGAACTTCAAAGATGTGGTTGACAAAATGGAATCGGAGATAAGACGAACCAGAACATGGATTGTGGAAATTGTTGATTTCTCATGGATTGATAAACAAAGTAATATGTTAAAGGCAACTGTTAGTGTTGAGAAAGAAAAAGAAGATGTTGATGGAGGAACAGAAGATTATCCAAAAACTGAAGATCGTATTGAGACAAGTGTGAATTTAAGGATGGAAAGAAGTGATGAAGAAAAGAGTGAGGATCCTTCATTGTCGGAATATGATAAAGCAATTGAACCTGAAATGCCTGAAGATGGCAAACAAATGAATGAAGTTGTAGATGAGAGATGTAATGTTACTGAAGACACACACACTCTTGATGATTCTGAAATCACAAGTGACATGAAGAAGTCTGAAGATGATGTGTTGAAGTCAAAGGATGAAACTTCAAGTGATGAAGTGCTGTCAACAGAGGATGAGAGTGTTTATGAGGATGCCTCTGATGGTTTGTCTGAAACAACTGACATCGTTAGTGAAGATCATTATCATATCATTTCAAATAAAGAGGTAAGTTCAGGTAAGTTTTCTAAACTCTCATGCTCTAAATGTTTAAATCTTGAGGGAAAAATTTGGAGTTTGGAGGAAAAAAACTTAAACTTGAAATGTGACTTATCAAACTGCAATAAAGCATACATGTTTTTTAAAATCAAATGAAAAGTATTTTACAAAACAAATTGCGGAATTGAAGTCACAGGTTCAAAAGTTGACTGATGATTTGTTAAAGTTAAATGCCAACGAAGGTGTTTTCTGAACAAAAAAACTTGACATTCTGAGCAAAATAAATGTTGAATTTACAAAAGCAGTCAATAATATTAAACTCGGAATGAACAAGGCAAAAAGAGATTTTGATATAATCATGCACAAATTGGAGAATTATTACGATTCCATGTTTTCTTCAAGTCTTCTTATTGAGAAACCAAGTGATAGTGAAATTTCAAAAGATAACACTCTTAATAAGGGAAAGTCTCCAATTTGTGCTGATGGCAACATTCCTCCGATCATTGAAGATTGTACTTTAGAGGAATATGATAAGGAGACATTGTACAGATGTGGGTTGATTGATGTACATAAGAATTACGATGATTCTCACAATAATATCTTTGATGATGTGAAACCTTGTGTTTCAAACTCAGCAACATCATCCAATAAGAAAGTTTCCTTCAAAACCCCACTGGTTGAAATTAAAAAGTTTTCAAAGAACAAAAACAAGAATTATTCAAAACAAAATGGTTTTTCAAGTTCAAAACCTAAACGTCAATTTCAATCAAAATGGGTTGTGAAATCATCATGTGCATCAAATAAAGTGAAATCAAAGTGTGATACTTTAAAGTCTTGGATCAAAGACAAGTTTTCATTAAGTCCACAAGATGTGAGAAGTTTAACTATGAGTCTCCCACGTCAAGTGGTAAGAAGTCACATTTGACTCTTAATGATTTAACAAGGAATCAAAGACTGGTATATGGTTCACCAGTGACAAATCACCTAAACCATAGGTTTGTGCAAAACTATTCTCCTAGGTTTGTGGAGAGGAGAATATGTTTTGAGTGCGGTACAAGAGGGCATATCTTTGCTAATTGTCCTTATCTGTGTGAGTTAAAAGGACAAATTAGTAATGGAAAGTCATGTGTCACAGAGGTTTCAAAGTTTATTTCTAAAAAACATAAAATGTCAAATCAAAACAAGGAAGAGCTTGTGAAAGCCTCAGATGAAGAAAAGTTGAAACTTTCAAAACCCTTAACATCTAATTTGGTTTTTAACAACAATGTGATGATTCAAGATAAGTATTATCTTAAGAATGCACTTGACCAGGAATAGTTGTGGATACCAAAAACAAACGAAGTTTCAAAGGAAAATTCATCCATTTCAACTAGGAAATGGATTGAATTTTGATATATGGATGTTCACGGTCAACTCAAGACTACGATGGCTTGAGTGACCAAAGCTATCTAATGGTTTGTGAGTGTATGCAGGAGGATTTCAAGAGGATCTATCAATTAGAGGAGAGCTCATTGATAGGGGAACTTCTTGACGTGTATTTGGTAAAATCCTTCTAATCCTTTAACTGTCATATTATTCTGGAGAATTTGATAGTTTTGGAATTGCACTGTCATATTTTCTTGATATTATCAAGTCACATTGACCATAACTTTCACAAAGATGGTAAATCATATCGGTTGTCAATTTTCCAGGAATTTTGATTTTTCTATGTAACTATAAAATTCTAAAAATCAAAAAGATTTTCATTTTTAGCATTTTAGGGAGAGTAAAAATTTTAGAAAAATCAAAAAACAATATAAAATTAGAAAATTGAGAAATTGATACGACTTTTGAGATATGATAGTACATTGTAACATTCTGAAGCTTACTTGTACCATACAAGATCAAATACAAAGCGATCATAATGCACTCAGTATGATATGTTGGTAGGTTTTTCACTCAATTGTGATTTCTGTAGACTAATGCCATAATCATTCTTTGCGGGACACATTACTTGGAACAGATGATTCAATCTTTGTCCTAAGTGCGTGTAATTTGCCTCAGTGATTGCTAATTGTATTAGCACATGTAAAATTTTGATCATGTGTTTCTTTTTCAAAAGAAATTTTGAGTTCTTTTTTTCTTTTATTTTCGTTCAAAACATGGGCATTCTCTGCGTATACGGAAGTATCGACCTGATTGCTATGTTTTGGACATTCTGCTTTTATTTTCTTGGTTTGTTTAAAACTTGGGTATTCTATGTGTATATGGAAGTATCAATCTGATTGCTAGGTTTTAAACTTAAGTTATTTTTTTGTTCAATATCCTGGTATCATCTACGCATAGGGAAGTATCAATCTTGTTACCGGATTTTGAACATTCTGTTTTATTTTACACTTGTTATTTCACAAAAGATATTCTGCTTTATTTTTGCATGATCAAACTAAGTAAGAACTTGAACTTATAATTTACAATGGCATCACTGTTGGTTGATGTTTCACAAAGCGGGGATGTGTTCAAGTGAGTGGGGAACTGTAACATCCCAAATTTTCTAAATACAAGTTACTTGAACTTACAACCGGGTAATGAATAATAAGCTTGTAGGAAATTAGACGAATAATAACCAAGTAAAGGCCGTGAAAACGTGTACTCGAAATCCAATTTCGAGTACACTAAGTCTCTAGGATATAGTACTCGAAATCACCCCATTTCGAGTACACCCAATTTCGAGTACCAATCACTGCCTATAAATAGGAGTGCCTTGGGAAATGTGACAACCTTTGGCTGGAAGCACAGTTTCTTTCGAGTACTCGAACTTGAAGTTCAAGAACATCAAGAATCGAGCTTTGATCGACCAAACAAAGGAGGAAACGCACGGGATTCTACCGGGAGAATCAGCTACCTTCAAGTAAATGATTCATATATAGAAAGCTGGATTTTTATACAAAAGTTAGGATGGTCATACAAAAAGGGAACTTATGCATAAAGCTCACACCTTTATGCATAAAGTTCAGAACTTTGAGGTTCCAGTGTGTAGATAACACCCTAAGGAACCTAGAACTAGCTCCCCAAAGTCTTAGATGAATTTCTGAGATGTCTAATGACGAAATGATGAGTACACGAAAATCATGAACAGAGGGTACTCGAAACCATACATGTTATTTCGAGTACATGGACAATTCGAGTACGATGGATATTTTGAGTACATGACTACTTCGAATACGAAGGCCATTTCGTGTACAAGGATTATTTCGAATACACTTAATGATTTCGAGTACAAGCCATTTCGTGAACCCCAGGAATTTCGTGTACATGGGTTTCGAGTATGGGGTGTTTAATGAACCTCAAGTGTTTTGAATACTTAGCTCAGGTTCGGGAACTTGAGTTTATAATGGGGACTAGTTTGTTATGAGGACCTGGAATAAATTCTAAGTCTAAGAATGTGATGTGATGAAATGTAACAAGACGATGTAACTGATGTAGGTCCTTAAGGCCCTAGCTAAGGAGTTCGGCTAAGGATAACATGAATCTACTATCAGGTGAGTTCTAGACGCCCTATTTTATGCTTAATGTTTTGGGCTGGCATACATGCTTATTGTTATGTCTATGATGTTATGTACTTATGATGATGATGAATGAATGATGATATGCCCTGACTATGTATGCATGTTTATGTGATAGCATGATTTATGCATGAAAGTATGTTAAGTACGACGAATGCATGATAAATGAGTTATGATGATGAATAACATGACATGATAATGATTCTAGCATATGATATGATGATGACTTTATGATAACATGCTTCATGATGATAACTATGAGAATAGTTATAGGAGTATGACAAGGTCCTAGGTTGCTAGGATGAAAGTATGATATGTAGACATGATGCCATGATGTTATGATACGATAATGATGCTAGTATGTTATGATGGTATGATGATATGATGCTAGTATATCATGCATGACGAATGAACGATGTTCCTATAAGTGTTATAGGATATGTATGAGGGATGTACCAGTAATTGTGCTGGGTAGGTATGATATTCAACCATGACTATAACTGGGTATGATAGTCAACCACGACTATAACTGGGTATGATAGTCAACCACGACTATAACTGGGTATGATAGTCAACCACGACTATAACTGGGTATGATAGTCAACCACGACTATAACTGGGTATGATAGTCAACCACGACTATAACTGGGTATGATAGTCAACCACGACTATAACTGGGTATGATAGTCAACCACGACTATAACTAGGTATGAAGCCTTGTGCCGGCATGAGCCCAATGTTCGTATGGTGACAGTGGAACGTATGACGATGATGTTAAGGATGTTATGTGCTAAGGTTATGGACTACGTGTATGAAATGATGTTTACGTTAAGTATGTTTAATGTTGTTTTATGAAAACTAGAACTCACCAGCGTAAACTGACTTGATTTAGCATGTATGTCAGGTTAAAGCTATGATAAGAGAAAGCATGGAGCTTGGGCATCAATCCAGACGATTCGTTGGTTTTGGCAATTCGATATGATTTTGATACAGACACTTTATTGAATTCTGTTTATCAAACTATGTTTATATTTCCGCTGCATGATTATGAAAGTTTTTAGTTTAAGAGCTATGTGTTATGAGAAAACCAACCTCTGCGAGGTGCCGGTTTCGGTGCCTCACAGGAACACATAGTTCTGTGATTGGTTTCATTAATACAAATTCACAACAAGTGATAAGACTTAAAGTGGACCCACATACTAGCAATCGTCCTAGGCTTGTGCATCGACTAAATAAATCTAATTAACAATCAACAAGTAATGCTAAAGTATGATTACAATATGATCTCATGTTTGGATCTTTCTCATCAAAAACATATTTATTATTTTTTTATATAAAAAATAATTAAAAAAAATAAAAAAATATTTTGCAATTCATAGCTTTAGGGGGAGTTTATTCAAATCACTGAGAAATTCATAAAAGTTTTCTTCTATTTTTTAGACTTTCCGATGTGATTTACAAATTCTTTGTAAACACTATAATTGATTAATTGTTAATAAGTGACAAAGAGAGATTGGAATTGTGATGAGTAATTGTCACACCCCGAGCCGGCGGGCCAGATCGAATGTCCTGTCGGACGGAATGTTCTTGGGGCGTGATATCGGGATGATAATCGTGATGATCAGATTGTTTACATTGCACATGATATATAATGAGAAAATACTAAATGAAATAGAATTACAAAGTTAAATTACATCAGTTTCGTTCATAATTTAATAATGTAAATCTACTATCAGCATCATAATTCGTCTATCTTGTATCTGCACAAGACATACAAAATAATTTGTTATCACTAAACATCTGTAATGACAACCTAAACCTCAGCAACAATCACCTAAATTATCTAGCCAAGTATGCTTATGTATAGGGCATACATAGGGTCAAGCTTACCGCCAGCCCAGCCGCCAGCCCACCACATACCAAGCCGCATAACATATTGTTGTCAATGATAATTAAGCGTTTCATTCCTCATCATCAACACACCAGTTCTTAGTTCTTAGTTCTTGTTAGTTTCAACAAAATGTGGAAATTCTCTTGATTCCTTAAGCTCATCACATACATAGGAACAGCCATAGCAATTGTAGAAACATTTAGTTAAATGCTTAAATAAACAAATAAATAAACATTTAATAAAATCTAAGACCTAATGATTGGGCCTTGGTCATACTTGAGTAGACTAGTCTAGCAATCAAGGTTCTTAGTAGTTGAGGAAATCTGTAAATATCATCAAACATGCGACCTATAATCAATCAGTCTAGCTAGGACATCTTTTGATGTATAGGATTTTATAGTTCGTCCAGATCGTCCATAGTTCATTCTTGTTCGTATAGATCATTAGTTCTTTGGCACATGTTATCTTTGAATATTTCCCAGACATTCCTCTGAAAAACAGATCGTCAAAAACAACTCTATGTACTAGTTCTTTAGTTCTTTGAAAATAGATCGTTGTATACAGTTCTTTGAAATAGATATTTAGTTCTTTTAAAACACACCACTGAAAACAGTTCTTTGAATTAGATTGTAACATCACTGTATTTTCGGTTGTCCGTACGTCCGTACATCCGTACGAATGTACTGTTACGACTGGATATTTATAATTATTAATGATCATGAGATTATTGATTGACATTACTGATATTATCACTATTGCTGGTATACATGATTATAATTTATTATACGCATAAACCACGGGAAGTTTAGTTGTAATTCAACTACACAGACCGTAGTGTTATTGCAGTTACGTATTACTGATGATGAAGGATTATTGGTTGAGAATGGATTTGTGATGGAACTGGGAGTTTGTTGGAGTCTGGTTACTAAACGTAGTCAAGGACCCATGGTCATGGTTTATTGAAATAGCGGTGGGACGGTGGCTAGGGCAGTTGCGACTGACCCTTACATATGCCCTATATATATGCATATTTCGGTCTATCATGGATGTGTCAGTGACTAGGGTTTAGTGGGTTTTGGTTTGGGAAATGATAATATTAAATTTAATAATGATGGAAATTAAATTATGCGATGTGAGGATTCGGATACTATTTAAACACGAATATTAATTCAGAAATGTTAACTTAATAAATGTATTCGCGTGGATGACGATTCACACGAATATAATTATTAAGAAGAATTTTCTGAAACGATATTCCATAAATCATAAATCAAATCGAAATACGGTACGAGCATCGTATTCGCAAAGGTGACGATCTTTACGAATACGTACGTGAGTAACGTGTTTCGACGAGATAATTAAATAATATCTAACGATATTAAATTAATAAATGGAATATTAAAATATTTATTAGGAATCACAACCTAAAACGAATTTAATGAAACATCTATTTAAATAAATATTTTACTTTAAGTAAAACGGAATCGTTTTACGAAATCGACTAAATCATTTTAATTAAATAAGTAGTTTAACGAAACGTAACGGAAAACATTCTTATTTAAAAAGACTTTAAATATGTTCCCTAAAAGAACCAAGAATTTTTATGAGGATCGACGCGTATTAAACGAGATCATTTTGAGAGATAAAGATTGTTTAAAATAAACGTAATTAATGAAACCATAATATTTTAAAACACTTTATGTTTAAATATGTTTAGCGTATAAAAACCGAACATTTTATAGGTTATATCGCGATAAAAACGAGACCGGACACGTGGGATTACACGCGATAAAAGAGGAGGAAAGCCTCCTTCCTCTTTCATTCTCCCCATCTCACTTCTCTCTCTAAAACACACACATATTTCTTCTCTACCTTCTCTCTAGCATATCGTCTTCAATTCAAGTCGGATTCGCGAGATCTTTGGCTTCAAACGACCGCGTGGACGAGAGCTACAAGGAGATACGAAGAAACCCCGTTTTTAACCGCCGATTCGAGGTAAATCTAAGCTTTCTTTTTCGGTTTTGTTAGAAACAAGATGGGTATATGGTTATTAAGTTATAATCGAGATTAGGGTCCTTATATCTTGTAAATCGGATTAGTAGTGACATGTATAAGCTACGTATAGTTACGATATTGCAGAAAACTTGAGAAGGAGGAAGAGGTTGAACAGGTTCGGTCGTGGGTGATGGGTGCTGGCCGACGAACCTGCAAACAGCTCACAAACCAGAAAGGTTCGTTTAGGGCAGGTTGGGCCGAACCCTTTTGCTGTGGCGAATCCTACACTCGAACGAACCCTGGTCAGCGAGCCTTGTAGCGCCGAACCTTCATGGTTTGCGGACCTGCATGAGGCGACGAACCCACCAGCCTCACGAACCTCCAAGATCAGCCGAACTATTAAGCATGCAGCGAACCTGCATGCACCTTCACGAACCTTGTTGCTTGTTGGCCGAACCATGCCCCAACGAACCATGGACCACGAACCAAACATAATGAGGGCCGAACCTTAGCCCTAAACCCCATAGGTTCGCTGGTCTAGGAGGCTAGTTGAGTTCAATCTATTTAGACTAAGTAATTAAGTGGGTTTAAGCAATGATATGGGGGTAAATAGAGATGGATGTATCCATGCATGTGTGAATGAACTTAACCACCACCTTTCTTAATTCTAATTTGAATCTAAGAAACAAATGAATATATATATATATATACCTTAAACTTGAATTGGGATTAACTTAATGTATATAAATTATTAAATTGAGATCTAAGGAAATCACTATTTCAAATTAAGGTGGTTAAGGTAATTAATTTTGCATGTAAGGATATATCCATGATATCATAATAAGTGCATCATACTAGGATAGTTAGCAACTAGCAAATCTAACTATCTTTAATGATGAGCACTCATATGATCAATCCAAATATGTTTTCTTAAGTTTAAATCGAAATATTATTAATTAAAGTTATAATGACCACCTATTTAAACATGCATGCAAAGATCATGGAATATGTATGTTTAGTTAAGGGTGGGATTAGGGTGATCCATGAGAATACCCATATTGGCTTATAATAATTTATGCTTAAAAGATAAGTTGATTATAACAACTCTAAAGTAGTTATAATGTCAAACATTCACAGAAGGTGGAGTAAATCTATTTTACTTAGGAAGATAACAAAACTAAGTAATGATACACTTCATGTTGTAGAGAAACCCGTAATATTATTTAGATAAATTAAAGACACGTATGCTTATAAGCCCAAACACCTATTAACTACAGATCGTTGATTTGAGTTTACTTACGTGAGCGCGCATAATACGAGAACACGAATTCTAAGGACTTCAGGTGAGTTCTCATAACCTCCCTTTCTTTAAACTGTTTTTGGTTTTAAAACCCGGAGGTGAAACATGTATACCAAATTAAATATTATTTTGATAACACAAGGTTAATACCTGTTTATCAATATGATATTCACATTTGAAATTATCATTATTATGGGATTATCTCTTATTATTTTATATCCATGTAAACATTGTTATTGACCTAGGTCAATAACAAAGATTACAAGTATTGTCACAAATCCCGAGAATCATCGCTCTTAACTTCGGTTAATTGCTTTGACATCGTGTATTGTCACGTGGATGGTTTCCACATCTGTGAAGCATTGCCTTTGACTTCGGTTATCTGCTTTGGCTTCATGTATTGTCACGTGGTTAGCGACCACTTCATGAATCATGTATTTAACTTATGTTAAATACATAAGGAATCATGTATAGTCACGAACATTGATTGAGAATATGATTGATTGAGTTTGGTTGATTTGTTGTGGATTGATTGCCTATATTTGATTATGATTATTTGTGATTGACTATGATTGATTTGGTTATGTGGTTATGTAATTGTGTATGTGTTTGGCTGTTGAATTGATGGATGTGTGTTGGATCATCTCATACAGGTATTCATATGGATTTTCTCAAGAAGATCATAAGTTTTATACCCGTTTTAAACAAAGCATTTTATAAAACCATTTTAAGCATAAACTTTCAAACGCATTTTACTAAAACACTTTTAAATATAAAAACTTATGATTACTCACCAACTACTTTTGTAGTTGACACTTGATTTCTTACATGTTTCAGGTGATGGAGACAAGTAGGATGAAGAGGATGATCTCTTCTATTTTGGACGTCATCATCATATAGGATTCTTGGACTTAGTTAATTAACTAAATTTCTGGCGATTAGAGTTTAGTTAGTTTAACTAAATCTTTTGTGTATTTGATGTATTTGATTCATGATGAACATGATTTTTGTGTAATTATTGTGGTTGATTAAATGATATATGATGATTTGATTTAGATGCCCATGAGCTTTTGAACAATCTACACATCCCTCGTGGCATCCCGATGATTCCGCCGTCGGTCAGGGTGTTACAGATTGGTATCAGAGCCCGGGTTATAGGGAATTAGGTTACTAGAAATGGTTGACCTAGTCTATAACCGTAGGATACCCTAGTATGAATAAATTCATACACTAGTTAGTATATTCAGGATTCATGCTTATGTGTTTATTACATGTTAATTGAACTCCTGTTATACATCTGATATATACACTGCTTATTGATTTCTTGCTTACGTGTGCCCTAATGATTCGATAAGGACATACACGTGGTGTATCGTAAAGGTGGTGGGACGTTGGCTAGGGAAGTTGCGACTGACCCTTACATATGCCCTATATATATACCATTTACGGTACATTGGGTGGATGTCAGTATTGAAGAATGTGGGAACTACCCGCTTGGGAAATTACCTGCTTAAGAAATTAAATGCTTAGGAATTATCTGCTTTAGGAATTATTTGTTCTATCTATAAACTCCAGACAAGGACACACTCGTGGTATACTACAAAGGTGGTGGGACGGTGGCTGGGGCAGTTGCGACTGACCCCTACATATGCCCTATACATATACCATTTGTAGTATATTGGGGGTCTGTCAGTGTCAGGAACTTAGGATATTAGTAGGAATTATTGTGAGATGGATGTTGATGGTCTGTTGGTTAAGGTTGGTTTGGATTGACACTTTGGATGATCACACTTAATAAACACTTATAAATTCCCTTATAAAAACATACGGATTGGACACATAGGGTGCATAAGATTAATGAACGATATGAGCGATTAGTGATGGGATATGGACTTGGGTGATGATATAGGCACTTGATGATAATATAAACGCATAGTGATGATACTAACACTTAGTGATGGTATGGACACTTGACAAGAATAAACTATAGGGAAGATATGAACACTTAGTGACAATAAGAGCACTTCGTGATGATATGAACCCTTAATGATGATTATTGACATTGGAATTGATATGGATTTTAGTGAACTTAGACAGTTGGGGGAAACTTAATGTCAGGTGAACTTAGACATTAGGTGAACTTAGAAATAGGCAAGCCTACATGTCAGGTGAACTTAGACATTAGGTAAACCTAATTGTCCAAGGGAACTAGAGATCACTTCACTCAAAATTATCCTACTAAGGATAAGGTGTGTGAAGTGAGATTTATGGTGAAGTACATGACACACTCTACACACTAGCAAGGGCATAATCGTGGTGCAATGGAACGGTGGTGGGACGGTGTAGGGGAGATTGCGATCTACCTCTGCATATGCCCTATATATAAGCTTGTTGCATTGCATTGGGAGGTTGTCAGTGTTAGTATAGAGTGAAGAATGTATAGGATCTAGGAAATAGTTAGCTAACACTAGTTATGACCAACTAGGACACTTAGAATAATACTAGGCAAATTTATAGACATTATGAGTTTAAATAACAGATAGGAAATATATATAGTTCCTATATGTAATCCTAACTGTTTAAAATAAACTCAATTGACCATTGTTTGTATGACTTACGTTGTAAACGGTAGTAACATGTTTCTAATTTCTCAGAAACATGCCGCCTCGCCGTCACAACGAAGATGACTCAAACAATGGGGATGCTAACAACAGTAATGCCAACTCCGGCATACAAGAGTTAGCCACACTTATCTCTGGATTGGTGAGCCAACTGAATCAGGCTAACCAGAACATTAACCAGAATCGAGGTGGTGCAAACCAGACAACTTGCACGTTCAAACACTTCAATTCCTGCAATCCCCTGAAATTCACGGGTGCTGAATCGGCCACTGGTCTGATGCAGTGGTTCGAGAGTATGGAGAACACCTTCATCAACAGCGAATGTCCCGAGAATCTGAAAGTTCGCTATGCCACCAGTGTTTTCCAAAAGAGAGCACTGACTTGGTGGAACGGGGAAAAGCGAACTAGGGGAGTGGATGCTGCACTCGCATTGACGTGGACTGAGGTCAAGAACTTGATGACCACTGAATTCTGTCCTCGAAGCGAGATGAGGAAACTGGAGACTGAGTTCTGGGAGCTCAAGCAGGATAGCGGGGAGAACGTCATTTATAATACTCAGTTTCATGAGTATAGTTTACTGGTACCTCATATGGTGACACCCTTGGAGAGAGCAATTGAGAAGTATATTGGGGGACTGCCGGTACAGATTCAGGATACGGTCTACGGGAGTAATCCCAAAACACTGGAGGCCGCTATCCGTTTATCTGCAACTCTTACTGATAATCACGTGAAGAATGGAACACTTACTCGGAAGGGACATAAGAAGACTGACACCAAGACTGCTGCAAAGGAAGTCAAAACTGAAGTCAAGTCTGAAGCTGCTAGCTCATCCAAAAACAGCAACAAGAAGAGGAAGAATAGAAACTTTATGGTCACTGTACCTGCTGCTAAGTCTGCGCAGCAGTCATCCAACACTACTGCAAGAAATTACACTGGGAACACTCCCCAATGTAATACTTGTAGATACCATCATGCACCTAACTTGCCATGTCGCGTCTGCAACAACTGTGGCAAGTTTGGGCACTATGCTAATGTCTGTCGGAGTGCACCGCAAGCACAAAGGATGCAACATGCACCGCTTGCACTGCCAGCTTCTCATGCACAACCTATTCCTGCTGTACCCATTCGCCAGGTACCTCAAGCACAGGCAAGAGCCTGTTATGAATGTGGTGAAGTGGGTCACTTCAGAAATCAATGCCCAAAGTTGACTGGAAATAATCAAAGGGTGGCAAGAGGCCGGGCTTTTCAGTTGAATGCTCCAGCTGCTCAAGCCAACCAGGACGTCGTCAACGGTACATTTCTGATCAACAACTCTTATGCATCTGTCTTGTTTGATTCTGGTGCCGATAGGAGTTTCGTTTCATATGATTTTGAATGCTTGCTTGGTAGAACACGTACATACTTAGATAAACCGTTTAACGTGGAAGTGGCTGACGGAAACACTATTGATATTGACACTGTTATTATCGGATGTACTGTGAACTTAAATGATCATGTTTTCCCGATTGATCTTATACCTATGCATCTTGGTAGCTTTGATGTTATCATTGGCATGGATTGGTTAGCCACCCACAAAGCGGAGATTGTATGCCATGAAAAGTATATTCGTATTCCCTTACCTTCGGGTGAAACTTTGAGAATATTTGGAGAAACTGCTAGTAAAGGTCTTAAGCTGATGTCTTGCACTAAAGCACACAAGTACCTTAGAAAGAAATGTGTAGCATTTCTAGCTCATATTGTGGAGAAGAAAGAGAAAGAAAAGAGAATTGAAGATGTTCCAGTGATACGGGATTTTCCGGAAGTATTTCCAGATGATTTGCCGGGTCTTCCACCAGAACGTCAAGTTGAGTTCCAAATCGACTTAGTACCTGGTGCGAACCCAGTCGCTAAAGCTCCCTACAGACTCGCGCCCTCAGAGTTGCAAGAATTGGCGAGTCAACTGCAAGAACTTACCGATAAAGGGTTCATTCGCCCGAGCCATTCGCCATGGGGTGCACCGGTCCTGTTTGTCAAGAAGAAGGACGGGTCATTCCGAATGTGCATCGATTACCGCGAATTGAACAAACTTACAATCAAGAATCGATATCCACTGCCGCGTATCGATGATCTCTTCGATCAGCTTCAAGGCTCGGCATGGTTTTCAAAAATCGATCTTAGGTCTGGGTATCATCAGCTTCGCGTACATGATGATGATATTCCCAAGACTGCTTTCAGAACGAGATATGGCCATTATGAATTCCTGGTAATGCCCTTCGGTCTTACCAATGCACCTGCAGTTTTCATGGACCTCATGAACCGTGTTTGCAGGCCATACTTAGATAAATTTGTGATCGTATTCATTGATGATATCCTGATTTACTCAAAGACAAAGGAAGAACACGAGAAACACCTTAAGTTGGTTTTGGAGATCCTAAGAGAGGAGCGACTGTATGCCAAATTCTCTAAATGTGAATTTTGGCTTAAAGAAGTTCAATTCTTGGGGCACATAGTCAACGAATACGGTGTTCACGTGGATCCTGCGAAGATTGATGCTGTGAAGAATTGGAGTACACCGAAGACACCCACGGAGATTCGATCATTTCTCGGACTTGCCGGGTACTATCGGCGGTTCATCTCGAATTTCTCCAGGATTGCTGTCCCTCTCACTGCTTTGACTCAGAAGAATAGGCCATACGAGTGGGGACCAAGGCAAGAAGAGGCATTTCAGACCTTGAAGCAGAAACTTTGTGATGCTCCTGTCTTGACACTGCCTGATGGAAATGATGATTTTGTGGTTTATTGTGATGCGTCCAACTTAGGTCTCGGTTGTGTTCTCATGCAACGGGGAAAGGTTGTGGCTTATGCATCAAGACAATTGAAGATTCACGAAAAGAACTACACCACACACGACTTGGAACTTGGTGCAGTCGTGTTTGCTTTGAAGATATGGAGACACTATCTTTATGGCACTAAGTGTGTAGTGTTCACTGATCATAAAAGCTTGCAACATATTCTCAATCAGAAAGAACTCAATATGAGACAACGGAGATGGGTTGAACTGTTGAATGATTATGACTGTGAAATTCGCTACCATCCTGGTAAGGCGAATGTAGTAGCAGACGCGCTTAGTCGCAAGAGTCAAGTTCAAATTCATAGTGTCCGAGTGCACAATAACCTCCGTAATGATATTCTCACAGCCCAACAACACTCATTGGCTCAAGATGACTTGAAAAATGAGATGTCTTGTGGGGCTGAAATACTATTGGAAACTAAGGATGATGGTTTAATGTATTACTTGAATCGGTTGTGGATACCGAACAGGGGTGGTCTCAGGGTGGTAATTATGAATGAAGCTCACAAGTCTCGTTATTCAATCCATCCGGGTTCTGACAAGATGTATCAAGACCTTAGAGGCTTGTACTGGTGGCCTGGAATGAAGAAGGATATTGCTGAGTATGTGTCAAAATGCCTTAACTGTGCTAAAGTCAAGGCAGAACATCAGCGACCTTCGGGATTGTTAATACAGCCTGAAATACCGATGTGGAAGTGGGAGAATATTTCCATGGATTTTATTACCAAACTCCCACGAACCGCAACCGGTAAAGATAGCATTTGGGTGATAGTGGATAGATTGACCAAGTCGGCTCACTTCTTACCGACACGTGAAACATACCCTGTGCGGAAGTTGGCGCGTATCTACATTGATGAGATCATTAGCCGACATGGTATTCCCTTAAGCATAATATCGGATCGTGATGCTCGCTTCACGGCACGATTTTGGGAATCACTTCATGAAGCCTTTGGAACAAGACTGGATATTAGCACTGCTTATCATCCTCAAACGGATGGTCAAACGGAGCGAACGATTCAGACATTGGAAGACATGTTAAGGGCTTGTGTCATCGATTTCGGTGGCAATTGGGATAGCCATTTACCATTGGTTGAGTTCTCGTATAACAACAGTTATCACGCGAGCATTGGTATGGCACCGTTTGAAGCCCTTTATGGCAGGAAATGTCGGTCACCTATTTGTTGGACCGAAGTCGGCGATTCGCAGATTACTGGTCCAGAGATTATTCAGGAAACGACTGACAAGATCCGCCAGATCCGCGACAATATGTTAGCTGCTCGCAGCAGACAGAAGAGTTACGCGGATAAACGAAGAAAACCTCTAGAGTTTGAAGTGGGAGATATGGTATTGCTTAAAGTGTCGCCTTGGAAGGGCGTTGTTCGATTCGGAAAGAAGGGGAAGCTTGCTCCACGATATGTTGGCCCTTTTAAGATCCTTGAACGGATCGGGAAGGTTGCTTACAAATTAGAACTTCCTCCTGAACTTAGTAATGTGCACCCGACGTTTCACGTGTTCAATCTAAGAAAGTGCTTAGCTGATCAGGATCTTCAGGTACCGCTCGATGACATTCGCATCGACGATACCATGCATTTTATTGAAAAACCAGTGGAGATAATGGATCGTGAGGTTAAACAGCTCAAACGCAGTAGAATCCCAATTGTCAAAGTACGTTGGGAATCAAAGCGGGGTCCAGAATTCACATGGGAACGAGAAGATCAGATGAAGCTTAAGTACCCACATTTATTTACTACGGTCACTCCAAGTTGAATTTCGGGACGAAATTCCTTTAACTAGGGGAGACTGTAACATCACTGTATTTTCGGTTGTCCGTACGTCCGTACATCCGTACGAATGTACTGTTATGACTGGATATTTATAATTATTAATGATCATGAGATTATTGATTGACATTACTGATATTATCACTATTGCTGGTATACATGATTATAATTTATTATACGCATAAACCACGGGAAGTTTAGTTGTAATTCAACTACACAGACCCGTAGTGTTATTGCAGTTACGTATTACTGATGATGAAGGATTATTGGTTGAGAATGGATTTGTGATGGAACTGGGAGTTTGTTGGAGTCTGGTTACTAAACGTAGTCAAGGACCCATGGTCATGGTTTATTGAAATAGCGGTGGGACGGTGGCTAGGGCAGTTGCGACTGACCCTTACATATGCCCTATATATATGCATATTTCGGTCTATCATGGATGTGTCAGTGACTAGGGTTTAGTGGGTTTTGGTTTGGGAAATGATAATATTAAATTTAATAATGATGGAAATTAAATTATGCGATGTGAGGATTCGGATACTATTTAAACACGAATATTAATTCAGAAATGTTAACTTAATAAATGTATTCGCGTGGATGACGATTCACACGAATATAATTATTAAGAAGAATTTTCTGAAACGATATTCCATAAATCATAAATCAAATCGAAATACGGTACGAGCATCGTACTCGCAAAGGTGACGATCTTTACGAATACGTACGTGAGTAACGTGTTTCGACGAGATAATTAAATAATATCTAACGATATTAAATTAATAAATGGAATATTAAAATATTTATTAGGAATCACAACCTAAAACGAATTTAATGAAACATCTATTTAAATAAATATTTTACTTTAAGTAAAACGGAATCGTTTTACGAAAGCGACTAAATCATTTTAATTAAATAAGTAGTTTAACGAAACGTAACGGAAAACATTCTTATTTAAAAAGACTTTAAATATGTTCCCTAAAAGAACCAAGAATTTTTATGAGGATCGACGCGTATTAAACGAGATCATTTTGAGAGATAAAGATTGTTTAAAATAAACGTAATTAATGAAACCATAATATTTTAAAACACTTTATGTTTAAATATGTTTAGCGTATAAAAACCGAACATTTTATAGGTTATATCGCGATAAAAACGAGACCGGACACGTGGGATTACACGCGATAAAAGAGGAGGAAAGCCTCCTTCCTCTTTCATTCTCCCCATCTCACTTCTCTCTCTAAAACACACACATATTTCTTCTCTACCTTCTCTCTAGCATATCGTCTTCAATTCAAGTCGGATTCGCGAGATCTTTGGCTTCAAACGACCGCGTGGACGAGAGCTACAAGGAGATACGAAGAAACCCCGTTTTTAACCGCCGATTCGAGGTAAATCTAAGCTTTCTTTTTCGGTTTTGTTAGAAACAAGATGGGTATATGGTTATTAAGTTATAATCGAGATTAGGGTCCTTATATCTTGTAAATCGGATTAGTAGTGACATGTATAAGCTACGTATAGTTACGATATTGCAGAAAACTTGAGAAGGAGGAAGAGGTTGAACAGGTTCGGTCGTGGGTGATGGGTGCTGGCCGACGAACCTGCAAACAGCTCACGAACCAGAAAGGTTCGTTTAGGGCAGGTTGGGCCGAACCCTTTTGCTGTGGCGAATCCTACACTCGAACGAACCCTGGTTAGCGAGCCTTGTAGCGCCGAACCTTCATGGTTTGCGGACCTGCATGAGGCGACGAACCCACCAGCCTCACGAACCTCCAAGATCAGCCGAACTATTAAGCATGCAGCGAACCTGCATGCACCTTCACGAACCTTGTTGCTTGTTGGCCGAACCATGCCCCAACGAACCATGGACCACGAACCAAACATAATGAGGGCCGAACCTTAGCCCTAAACCCCATAGGTTCGCTGGTCTAGGAGGCTAGTTGAGTTCAATCTATTTAGACTAAGTAATTAAGTGGGTTTAAGCAATGATATGGGGGTAAATAGAGATGGATGTATCCATGCATGTGTGAATGAACTTAACCACCACCTTTCTTAATTCTAATTTGAATCTAAGAAACAAATGAATATATATATATATACCTTAAACTTGAATTGGGATTAACTTAATGTATATAAATTATTAAATTGAGATCTAAGGAAATCACTATTTCAAATTAAGGTGGTTAAGGTAATTAATTTTGCATGTAAGGATATATCCATGATATCATAATAAGTGCATCATACTAGGATAGTTAGCAACTAGCAAATCTAACTATCTTTAATGATGAGCACTCATATGATCAATCCAAATATGTTTTCTTAAGTTTAAATCGAAATATTATTAATTAAAGTTATAATGACCACCTATTTAAACATGCATGCAAAGATCATGGAATATGTATGTTTAGTTAAGGGTGGGATTAGGGTGATCCATGAGAATACCCATATTGGCTTATAATAATTTATGCTTAAAAGATAAGTTGATTATAACAACTCTAAAGTAGTTATAATGTCAAACATTCACAGAAGGTGGAGTAAATCTATTTTACTTAGGAAGATAACAAAACTAAGTAATGATACACTTCATGTTGTAGAGAAACCCGTAATATTATTTAGATAAATTAAAGACACGTATGCTTATAAGCCCAAACACCTATTAACTACAGATCATTGATTTGAGTTTACTTACGTGAGCGCGCATAATACGAGAACACGAATTCTAAGGACTTCAGGTGAGTTCTCATAACCTCCCTTTCTTTAAACTGTTTTTGGTTTTAAAACCCGGAGGTGAAACATGTATACCAAATTAAATATTATTTTGATAACACAAGGTTAATACCTGTTTATCAATATGATATTCACATTTGAAATTATCATTATTATGGGATTATCTCTTATTATTTTATATCCATGTAAACATTGTTATTGACCTAGGTCAATAACAAAGATTACAAGTATTGTCACAAATCCCGAGAATCATCGCTCTTAACTTCGGTTAATTGCTTTGACATCGTGTATTGTCACGTGGATGGTTTCCACATCTGTGAAGCATTGCCTTTGACTTCGGTTATCTGCTTTGGCTTCATGTATTGTCACGTGGTTAGCGACCACTCCATGAATCATGTATTTAACTTATGTTAAATACATAAGGAATCATGTATAGTCACGAACATTGATTGAGAATATGATTGATTGAGTTTGGTTGATTTGTTGTGGATTGATTGCCTATATTTGATTATGATTATTTGTGATTGACTATGATTGATTTGGTTATGTGGTTATGTAATTGTGTATGTGTTTGGCTGTTGAATTGATGGATGTGTGTTGGATCATCTCATACAGGTATTCATATGGATTTTCTCAAGAAGATCATAAGTTTTATACCCGTTTTAAACAAAGCATTTTATAAAACCATTTTAAGCATAAACTTTCAAACGCATTTTACTAAAACACTTTTAAATATAAAAACTTATGATTACTCACCAACTACTTTTGTAGTTGACACTTGATTTCTTACATGTTTCAGGTGATGGAGACAAGTAGGATGAAGAGGATGATCTCTTCTATTTTGGACATCATCATCATATAGGATTCTTGGACTTAGTTAATTAACTAAATTTCTGGCGATTAGAGTTTAGTTAGTTTAACTAAATCTTTTGTGTATTTGATGTATTTGATTCATGATGAACATGATTTTTGTGTAATTATTGTGGTTGATTAAATGATATATGATGATTTGATTTAGATGCCCATGAGCTTTTGAACAATCTACACATCCCTCGTGGCATCCCGATGATTCCGCCGTCGGTCGGGGTGTTACATAGATCGTTAGTTCTTTGAAATAGATTGTTAGTTCTTTGATAATCGACCATTGGAAATAGTTCTTTGATTTAAAATAGTTATCTATTCTTGATGAATAAACAACCCATTTTGAAAACCTGCAAATAGTTTACCTAGACAAAATCTAGGCTAATAATTATTCATGTAAAACATATATGAAGTAAAAGCATTTAAGTAAATATAATCCAAGGAAAATAATTTACGCATGCTTCTTAGCCTCGCGTTTATAAAATAAAATGTTTAGAAAAGAGGCATTGAACTCACCTGTGTTGTTATACAGTAAATCACGAAAGGTATGCGCGCTCGTTGATTGTAATCTATGTATCTTCAGCACCTGAGTTGTTTTAAGAGGATTCGAATACCATAAATATTTATAGTTGGCGTATATGGGGTTTGGGTCTCGGTGTGCAACTATGTGTCCTATATACTTACTAATGTGTTACTATGATTTTCTATGAGTATTCTAAGTTATGTACTTTATATGAACCGTTACTCCTTAGTAACACATCCCAACTAAACCTTGTTTATATAAGGTATATATTATTATGATTTCATAATCTCTTTTACAAAATTCTTCTGATGTTGTAAAATATTAAATTTATAAGTCGTCGAAATTGCTTTGAAAACATTCTAATAAGGAATTTTATAAGCCATTTTATCTTAAATAAAACACAAGTTATTTTCTAAGAAAACATAAGGTATCAATGTTAGACTTTTAGTTAATCTCACTTGATTAACTCCAAATCCTTCACTAGATCTTTATTAATCGTAGTTCTTTGATCGTCCTTGTGTACAACTCACATTAGATAATTTGATTCAATAATCTAAGTTAGTTATACCATTGAATGAAAATCACTAAGTATGGAGGGTTGACACATGAAATCAACACATCACTACTTAGTTTGTTTCTCGTTCTCCTATAGGTTTCAATTCGTTTCCTTAGTTCATTGAACTCATAAGTACTCATCATGTTACTCTTGACAGTATCCTAGTGAGCATAAGTTAGGTTATAGCTCCCCATGTTACTAGCTTGTCACGTATGAACACTATTCTTTTACTCACCACTTATTCAAGCATCCAAGTCTAGCATCTGTAACAGACCCGTATTTTGTGGTTTTCTTGATATTAGTTTAACCTCTAAACCCAAGTGCTTGTTTAAACATATGATAGTTCGATAAAAGTTTTAGTGTTAGAAAAACTTTAACCCTTTTTGTAGGCCAAGTTCGGTTAACCTCGCATAGTAGCACATGGGTCATTATGGAACGTTACCAACTTCATTTTAAGGTTTTTGTTAGACATTTTCGGTAATAATATCCAATTGATCATACAAAACCCTTAGTTTATGTGTTAAGTTGGTTTAGAGAAAACTTGTGTTGAAAATCTTTAACCCTAATAGCTTCATGGTTCGAACGAAGGGGCAAGGTCCCACGAATGGTAGCTCATGAATGGGATGCACGAATAGAGTTTCACGAATGGTTCATCCATGTGGTTTTTCTTTCATGCATGGTATTCATGCGAATGTAGTGTCCTACAAGGAGAGGCTCACGAATGGATCCATTCGTCTGGCATTCTCTCCTCCGTTCGTCAGGTTCACCTAAATGTGGATGCACACGAAGGAAGGCTCCTTCGTATGCAGTTGGTTCATTCGTTCGAAGGCTCACTCGGTCACCCAGATAGCCCGAATGGAATGTCCTTACGTGTAATGATTCATTCGGTCTCCCTTACATACGAATGTGTTTCCTTTGGCCCATGGCCATTCGCCCGAACTGAACAGCTCGTGCTCATATGCCTGTACTGTGGATGAGCATATTCATGACCCATTTTCGAGTTCATGGCCAAATCACGGTGTCCCACAAGTTCCTACACCATTCTAGACCTATGTTGTGCAGTTCCTAAGGGTGTTGAAGGTTTAGAACCGGTTGCTAGTGTGGGTGTTTTAAGAAGGAAGAAAACACTAAAAATCGTGGGATTAGGCTAAATTTTACCTGGATTTCGATGGTTCCAAGCTCGAAATCTTTGTACTTTCACGATCTACACGTTGTTGTGGTTGTTTTGACACCAAAATCACCTAATTTGGTGAAAAATTGAAGGTTTTAGGGTTCTGAAATTCTAGAGAGAGTAGAGAGAGATGAACGGGAATTGTAGAGAGAGAGTGAGTAGGTGAGATGATAATGGCATTTCTTGCCATAATAAATGCTTCCAACACTCGGGTGTGTTCGGCTCGTCCAGTTCCACTCGGTTTCGCGTAAAAATGTCAGTTCTCGGTTTTCTCGTAACGAAACATTACGATCTTTTTAAAATAAGGTTTTCTAAATTACTTTAGGTGGTAATTCCTAATAAATTAACTAGATATCTTTTGTTTATTTTTAAATTTCCGAAAACGTTAAATTTATATGTTTAATCGAATCGTACAGTTTTCGCGTGTATTCGTTCGGATCGTCACCCGTACGAATACGATGACAACAATACTTTTCAATGTGATTTTCTAATTATCAGATATCATTCAGAATGTTAAACTTTCAGATATATTCGTGTGAATCGTCATCCACACGAACATTCTGTCAGTTTAATATTCACATAACGACGTCCGTTATTGTTTTGTTATGTGCAATATCACATACGTCTATACATAATAAAATCCTAACTAACATTCACATAACAGTTATGTGTTGTCAGATATAAATCCGACTGTTAAACCATGGATTTGCAATATGTTTCTGAAACAGATGTGTAATAATTATGTATTCAACATCAAATGATAATAACACACATGTAATACACATAGTTCATACCTGAGTTACTGTACAAGTCACTGTTCTGGTTACGTTTCTGGCACTGATGTTACAGTAATCTAGTATGATCACATGTGATGTTATGATATAGATGATTGTGACTAAATACTTAATAGGAAGCAAGAGATTTAGTTTTGATAATGTGACAACTGATGTAGGTTATCAGGGTGACGAAGATCTGTGTGTTGAAGATGTCACTGCAGTCCTCAGCAGGTGAATCTTGGAAAAAGGACATTAGATTGAAAAGAGAGAATGAAGTGGAAATAAAGAGACTGATGTCGTTTATACAACAACATTTGATACAACATCTACAACTGAAGGGGAGTATGTAGATAGCAAGGTTGTAGGGGGAGATTATGTTGATGCATATATGTTCCTCGATGCACACAAAGTTTGAGCATATACAACAGCAAGGTTCATGGGGGAGTATGTAGATGCATTTTCTATGTGAAATATGCATTTATTGTGTGAACATCGCTTGTTGTAAATTGTGACAACAGTACCAGATCGTCCGGCAAGTCCGTACGGTACGTGTACTTTCACTATTTACTATGTGTAAATACAATGTGTAAACAGTTTTGTGACAACAGGACTAAGAAAACAAATAACAGTTGTATGTGTTTAAGTGAAAATTTAAATACAGTAAATACAACAACTCGTGTGAAACAACAGTGTGAAAACAAATGACAAAAACATATCGGTTGCGATCTGATGTCACAAATAACAGGAATCAGATGACCAACAATTCAGAGAGAAAACTATGTGAATTCGATGATAACAATGTGAAAAATAGGTAAGTTAGTTGAGTCCGTCAGTGAGGAAATACAATTCAAAACATAAGTTCAGTATCGTTTCAGAATAACGAACTGATAGTGCGTTTGAGTGGGTGACTATTCACACAAACATATTTGTGGGTTTAATGTTCTGAATGATGACTAAAAAGTAGAAAACACAAATTAGAAAGTGAAACCATCGTCGGATTCGTTCGGGTGACGATTCGAACGAATACGCGCGATGACGGAACGATCTGACAAAACGAAACGACAAAAAAATCTAATAATAATAATATAAAAGAATTAAAAAGGATTTACTAGGAATAACCACTTTTAAAATGTAAAAATAAAACTATTTTTATTAAACTCGTAAGTTACGTGTACAACGCTTCGGAAACGTATGAAAGCAATAACCGAGCAATTGAAACTAACCCGAACATACACGGCATATAAAAACCCATTCCAAGCATTAACTTCTCATTAAATTCATTCACCTACACACACTCTCTCTAAAAATCGTTTTCCCTCTCTCTCTAGAAAATCAACACAAAAACTTCAAGATCTTCTCCATTTCTTGGCCAAATCGCGCAAATAAGCTATCAAATCGAAGCTCTCAACATCCTCTACACGAAAGTACAACAGATCGGGAGTGAAAACAACCAGAAATGAGGTAATTTGAGCTGCAAGTTCGAATTTATAGGGTTTTCTACCCAACTAGTCAAAACCGAACCCTAGGCGGTTCTAAACACTTCTCTTTCAACCCTACACCTTTTGAATAAGTTTCCGCATACACACTCACTGGAAAATAATCATGAAGCTCGACTGGAACTCGAAATCATCATCTTGCTAGCTGAACATTGTGCCGTGCGAATGACATGCTAACTGTCACCATTCGGCCGAATGGATGTGGACCGAATGACTACCAGACGAAGGTAGTCCTATTCGTGTGACAGCCCACATTCGGGCGAGCTTCATTCACATGACCACCTTATTCAGTCGATCACCTCATTCGCAGGACCACCTTATTCGGCCGAACATTACCATTCGCATGTCAACCTTGTTCGCACGATCATCTTCATTCGGATGAGAATCCCATTCGCATGTTCTATTTCATTCGCATGCATGGTCTCGACTCGCATGGGTTCTTTTCGCATGCATGTCATTCGACTGAACTAGGGAACCTCATTCGTGCAGTGTTGTACTACTCATTCACTCGCATGAAGCTTGGGATTTCATTCGTGAGGAGATGGCCATTCGTAGGTTATAAGTCCATTAACCTAAAACATGAAGATGATAACCGGGAACCACTCTCATTTAATAACATACATCAACTAAAATGTTAACTAGTTACTATAAAGTTGAAAAGATAATTGACTAAGAAAAACTAATACCATTCAAACTCTTTTGTGAGATGTTAAGGAGGTTCTAAGTTATAACCTAAGTTCCTAAGTTTTACACCTAAAATCTTTATAAAACATCAAGTAGTAGAGGTTAATACATAAGTGTAAAACACGTAAACGAGGATCCTATAATATACTAACACTTAAACTAGAATTGGATTAAGTGTTAGTGTATCATACCACAACTAGACCAGGGCTAAACACACAACAAAATCTATATAAGTGTTAACCAATTGTAAGATTAAAACACCTCCAATACACATAACTTATACTTATAAGTTACATGCAATTGAAATCAATACAGGATCGTGAAAACAACCTCAAGACCAATAACGAGCGCGTGCATTCTGTTATTACTTAGTCAACCACTATAGCTACAAGGTGAGTTCATACGCCCCTTTTCTAATATTTTGATTTTAAATTGTGGGGATGAGAAACATGCTAAATTCTTTTGTTTAATTAAAAGTTTTAGTTCAATGATTCATTCATTCTATGATTTAGATAATATTGAGCTATCTTATTATCATATTTTATTCAAGATCAATGTGTATGCTTGTGTGTGCATTAACAATTTTGAAAATCAAGGATGTATCATGATGATAATACTTCATGAATTCATCCAATCATCTAAATAACTCAAGTGAAATAAGATTTGATCTTATAATACTTCGTTATTTACAATGAGATAACAAGGAGATAACATGATTCAATTGCAAGTGATAACAAGAATGATAATCATGATAACCTAATTTCATGATGCTGATATCATTCACCCCAAATATTAACATCGTGTAATAAGACTAGTTCTTATAACATTTTGTTAACACTATGAGATCATATAACATTGAGAACAAGTAACCTTGAGACAACAACATTGGAGAACACAATCAATAATTACTATTAAGACTGTGTGTATTATATCACAACAATCATGTGTTCATGAGATCATGTCCAGTCGTAAGTCCCTTACAAGAGAATCGTTTACCATTGATTTAGTGCGACTAAACCGACGATAACGTAGTGGTACCATAGGTTTGACAAACCGCCGACGAGTGAGGTCGGTACGTTGATCGTAACATTATCATTGGCAGGTATCGTATGACCAGTAACAGGGCGGCATCAGTCAGGTTTGGTAAACGACACATGGTGATATTAATCTACAGTAACTAATTGTAATTAAATCTTTCGATTCTATTAGCTGGTAGACTGAGGAATTGATTTTCTCTCATCTCATATTACTAGTAATAGTTTCGTTGAAGACACTAAGATTACAAATGGGATAGAGGTAAATGGTATGCATTGTGGTCTGATTACGTGAGGTCCACAATGGATTCCATTTAGGCTCTATACATTCAAGACCGAGAACAACATCAATGAGTTAACTGTCATTTCTATTATTAGAAGCAAATTACAGTTAACACTACAATTAAGAGAATAATAATATGGATAAGATTATGATAAATTTATTTTCCTTAAAACACTGAGGGTTTATCATTACTTAGGTTTTGATAACTTAATTCCCTCATATTTTTTATTATATACATATAACATTATGGGTGATGAACACAATTCAAGGGTGAATATCAAATGGGATGAACACATGTGAGATAGCAATGGGAATCCTTAGTTGTGTTACAAGTGGTGTTGAATTTTGTTAAGCATGTGGTGGGATGTCGGCTGGGGCTTATTCCCCTACGTATGCCCTATATAAAAGCATGCTTGATTGGATGAAATACTATTTGTAAGTATAACTATGGAGAGTACATTGTGTGAGACAAATGAGACAATTATCTTTAAGACTTGTGCGAAACATTGTGATTGTGAATGACAATAAATCAATTGTTTTCAATTACCAAACTTATGAACTCACCAACCTAGTGTTGACTTTATTTAAATGCATGTTTTCTCAGGTAACGAACAGGTTTAGTCATCAAGCATTCAGAACTTAAGGCAGTGGACTTTTAGCAGACCTAGCTTCATTTTGTGTTGTCCATACTTTGAATGACAAAACTTCGAATCATCTTTTGTAAATCTTGTGCAGAAACAAGATAGCTACTTATGATTCTTTTGGGTAGATTTACTTGGTTAAATTATTAACATGTATTGTGTAATTTAACTTTGTAATTCTACATCAATGTCATGTTAGCATTTTTCATTATATCACATGTCCTATGTAAACAATCTGACCACTATGATTATCACAATGATATCGCGGCCCGAGAACCTTCCCCTGACGAGAAAGTCGATCCAGCCCGCCGGCTCGGGGTGTGACAAAAATGAAATCATAGTCTGTTGTATATGATTAGAAAATTCAAGTGTCAAAGGGTTCAGCTGGAGATCCAAAAGGATTTGGCATTCACATGGTTTAAGGTTCGGCTGGCGTGAGGGTTCACGAACCCTCAAAGGTTCATGTAAAATGATGGTTCATAAAAGGGTAACAAGGGCCGAACCTTTGCTCTAGAAACCTATATATGTGATGTTGCTAGTTTATTTTAAGGTGGAGCTTATAATTTCACATACAAAAAAGCAACAGTCTCTCTCAAGAAGCAAGAACAAGACTTGAAGATCTTCATCAAATTCTTTTCATCTTAGTGTCTTTATGTATTGAAGTGTCGTGTATTTCACATTTGATTCATTGTAAAACACTTGAATGTTGATGAGTAATGCAGATTCAGGATAAATTATAGTGTTCTTATTGATCCAAATCTAATCATGAATGGATACCTCACGTTTATGATCGAATAGTAGGATTTTGTGATCGATTCCTTGAATCTACAAAAATCAATTTAGAATATGTTTAAATTATTTATTAAAAATGATTTATTAAAATGGTTTTGGTTTAAAATAACTTTTTTTTTACAAATTTTGAATTGTTAAATAAATATGCACTTATATGTTATGAGTTTACTTTATTATCAAAAAGTATTGAAAGATACATTTTTAAATAAATTTTATTGTAGTAATTTAGTTCTTAAAGAAATTAATGTCTAAAAATGATATTTAATCATTTGTTAAATTTGTTTTATGACTAAATATGAGAAAAACTGAATTAAATAATTGTCTGAAAATGTTTAATAATTAACAGAATGTAGTAACTAGTTTTAGGATTTATTGATTTTTTTTAAATAATTTTTACAAAAAGAAATTGATGGGTTTTGGGTTAAAACAAAAAAAAAACATAAAAAATGCCCCTGTCCAGTCTAGAACCCGGGTCAGAGGGTTATTGTGTCTTAAACATGTGCAGAGTAACCAGCTCGTCTAAGTCTGCTAATTGAAATTAAGATTTCCAAACCAAAAATTAAAAACCTATTCGCACATGTTTCTCCCAAAACCAAATAAGAACCGATGAACCCTAATTCTCAATCAGATCGAATTCGATCCATCTATAGATTGTGCGTACCCAGATCCATAGGGCTATTGTTCTACGGACTCAATCGCATAAAAAGGTTTTAATACCTACCAGGATTGTCGCACCCAGGCCCTCCCGTCCCGGACGGGGGCGCGACAGCTGGCTGATCTTGCAGGATCGCAGTCTCCGGTCACACAATGTTGGGAGACCTACATGTATGGTTACATACGTACATCCAATAACTTGGATAAAACAGTTTAGTAAAATCAGAGTTGCGGAAATTTAATAGTATCAACATAGATAAAGTTCATAAGTTACGGAAGCGTTAACAAAAACAGATTTCAAAAATCAGCATTAAGTAACAGCGCGGAAGCGATTTAGATTGTTTAACAACACACAATAAAACAAAATGATAATTGTTCTCAAATCCTAGACAATGATATTGATGCATAGGACTCCCTCCTAGCATCCTATCCTCAAGTGTGTGCCTTAGCTACCTGAGAAAACATGCGGTAAAAAGAGTCAACACAAAGGTTGGTGAGAACACAGGTTTTATGTCAGCAATAAACATCAAATGTTTAAAGTAAATGTTATGCAGGTCTACTTTTCAATACAATGCAATATCCGTTGATAGCTAGTCAATATGAGTTATACCATATGCGGGTTCGCAACCGAAGCTAACATGCTGCCTCCCGCCATATCCATCCAAGATATGGCAAATGTTGTTTGGTCAATTATGCACTGTTCCGACCTCCAGTCGGGATGGCCTTACGGCTCGCAACAGTGGGGCTTGTCAGACCCAAATAGTACTATTCAAAATTACCACGCTAAGCGCAACGCGCTATTAACGGTTCGAGGTGTGTTTAATGAGGACTTATCAGTTTTGTGAATGAATGCCACACATATGTATATACGATATTTGCATGTACAAAAGTAACCAAAAGTGGGTATGTTGTTCAAAAATAGTTGTATGCATTGTTTTCTTCCCCAAAGGTAGAAAATGTAAAAAGGGGTCGTGAACTCACCTGTTACAGCAGTCTCGGTGTGTACGTGTGTTCACGTCTTGCGAAAGCTAGCACCTGCTAGTATGCACCTATAACCATATAGGTGTGAGTATGTGTTTTGTGGTGTGTTGTAATCCATACAACTCCAAGTGTCGGTGTGCTCAACTGAGTGTGTGTGTGTGTTGGCTAGTGAGACTCGACGAATCGTTGGTGACACGATTGTTGTGTTATGACCATCCAATGTGTCATAAGCACAAGTAGGACACTTATATGCATCCTATGACTCTAATCATACAAGTTTCCATTTTTAGAAAGTTTCCAATTTAGGAAGGTGTAGATTTGGAATCCCATTTCATAAAGTTAATACTTCTTGTAGGACCAATTAGGAGCTCGGAAACTATCCGGTTCCAAGGGAAATCTGCTTGACAGCCTCTGGAATAGTGCGGAATCCTATTCCAGGGTTTTCCAATCGAAATCAACAGCAACCGTGGTGAATCGAGTGAGTAGGATCAACGTGCAAGTGAGAATCGATCACCACGGGTTGAGAATCGAAGTTGGACAACAAGAATCGCTCAAAACTTCAAGGGTTTGACACTAGAGTGCACTGGGAACAATGAGGACTCGGAAAAGTTAGGCTTGAAATGATTTGAACATGTATTTATAGACTGTAGTCATTCGGCCGAATGAGTGGCCGAAGCAGCTCATTCGGCGAATGACTATGTCAAATGGACAAGTCAGTCGAATGAGTCTTTCGGCGAATGGCTCATTCGCTGAATATAGTCATTCTCTATTCTCATTCGGCGAATGACTTCATTCGTTAGAGTCATTCGCCCCAATGAGTAATACTCATACTCAAATATTAATTAACCAATTCAAACAATCATATAATCAGTATTAAACATTAAGAACAATATATAAAGACAACTTCCATTAATATAACTTGAATCTTTACATGATGATTAGTACAAAGTTGAACTAGGGACATTAAATGCATCAACAAACTCCCCCTTGGACCTAGTTCAGCTCTTGGAAGTGTCTTTATTGAAGTACTTCTCAGTAATAGCTTTCCAGTTTGCTCAAGCATGAATCTTGAATATACTGCAGAGACGGATCACTCTCATAAACTGATGTGCTTGTACCATGTCCTGTACATCAAAGAAAATTTGATGACGAAACAATGCTTGGACATCTTTGTGGGATAAGTTAGTCAACCACATCGGCTCAAAAATCCGTACTGTCTCCCACTTCTTATCCTTGCATAGAACAATCACTGCCTCTCCAGTCCGTCCATCATAATACCACCATCGGAAGCCCTCCATAAAGTCTTGTCGCATCTTCCTTAACGAAATCTTCTTCAAAACTCTAGGAGGTAGCCACTTCAGGAGAACTTTGTGCTTGCTTGACTGACCGTCAATCTCAGGCAGATAGTATCTTTCAGGCTGTTGTGGTTGGAAGTTCACCCATTTCTTCCTGTACTCATACTGAATTTGTCGAGAGAACCAGGCTGACATTCCAGAATCTTCAGCATATAGCATCCTCAGACATGCTAACTGATTGACTTCAAAACCTGGCAATGTCTTAAAGTCATGAGGATGCTTGAAGTAGTCAATGCCTCTCTCTCTTCACAGCATAACACCCAAGATCATGAAAGTATGCCCAGCTCAAGATTTGACCTCCAGCCTTGTAGCCTTTGGTCCTGTATACTTTCTTGTGCGTAGCTGGCAACTTCATGGTGCTTTCTTTCTTGAGAACCTCCCAGTAGGCCTCCCATTCCCCTTTTCTCTTCTTTTGATCATCAGCTTCGGCTTTGCTAACCTTAACTTGTTCTTCTAAGTATCGGATCAGTAGATCTTCAGTGGCTTGATCAAATTGATCAGTAAATGTAGGCAGCTCTTCCTCAGCTGATGTATACTTGGGATATTCCTCATTAGTAATATCTTCAAGAATAACCTCGTCTATATCATCAAAGGCCTCTGGGGTAGGCTCATCAGTAACAGGAACAGAGGTATCCTCAGTGATAACCTCATCAGGATTTAACCTGAATAATTCAGCAATTTGCTCCTTAGATAAGCAATGAATAATCTCTCCCTCCTCCTTGTCATAGCTAACTGAGTGTTGTATAATGCCTTGAGCGTCAAGAATCATAGTAAGAGTCTCGTCTAGTTGATGTCTCACAGGCACATCATCTACTTCCTCAGTAGCATCTGGTTCAACAGTCTGTTTGGGAGGAGATGGAGGAGGAGCCTGTTTCTTCTTGTCATTTGCTTTCTTGGACAGGATCTCAGATGTAGAAGGGGCTTGATCATCATCATCATCATCATCATCACTTGATGAACTAGAAGACCCACTTCCTGATCTGTCCTTATCATCATCATCAGATTCGTCATCTTTCTCCGAATCCTCAAAGTCTACCTTTTCCTCATCAGATTCTTCTTCCTCTTCTTTCTCTTCCTCTTCTTTATCAGAATCTGAATCATTGGAGATAGCTGCAGAGCCCTCAAGTCTGGGAGTGCTGTCTTTAAGATCTTCTATTTGTTTAGCAAGACGAGCATTCTCAGCCTCCAAAGACAAATTGTCTATCCATTTTGTAACATTGGCCTATCAGTACATCACATTATAATTCTCATGTGTTTTCAGCTTTCACATTCACATTAGCTTTTATGACATGATAGATTAATGTATTACTTTCTTAAAGAAGACTTTCTCATTTTTCATAATTTTTTAATGTTTTTGAGTTTTTCAAATTTTTAATGTTTTTGGTTTTTCAAATTGCATACTGTTTCTCCCCCTAAAAACCTAAAACAAAAAATCTTTTTGTATTTTTGTTTAGAATAATGAAATAACATAAATACTGAATTAAAAAAAATAGCAGAAATAACTAAGAAAAGCAGTGATCATGTAACATCAGTGCCGGAACCGTTACCGGAACAGTGATCTCTACAGTACATGAACAGTAAAAACAGGTACGAATCATATACATTTCATTATGTTTCAGATTCATATCATTTATCATTGTCATTTGGTGTTATCATAGAACAAATTCTGACACATTTAACAGAAACACAGTTCAGAAAAATGGTTCTTGAGTCGGATAATTATCTGGCAATACAGAACCATCATGTGATTATTGTTTAGGGTTTATTATGTATAAACGTATGTGAGGCTTTACAGAACAAAACACACGAATATCGTTATGTGAATGCTAAATGGACGGGTTATTCGTATAGGTGACGATCTGTACGAATATATCTGAAAGTTTAACGTTCTGAATGATATTCTATAATTAGAAAACAAGATTGAAAAGTATAGTTATCGTCGTGTTCGTGCGGGTGACGATTCGAACGAATACGCGCGACGACCGTACATTTCGATGTAAACAGTTAATTAATATTTTAAATTTGTTTATAAATAAGAAGATATTAGTTAATTTATTAGGAATCACAACCTGGAATAATTAAATAAACTCTATTTTATAAAAATCGCGTCTTAGTTGCGAAAACTACGCGGTCTGGAAATTTTACGCTAAACCGAACGAGACCGATTAACCGGGTGTTATGGAATTTATTATTATGGCATTAAATTGCCATAACTCTTCTCACCAACCTCTCTCTCTCTCTTCATCACGTTTTCTCTCTCTCTCTCTAGTTTTTCACAAAGAAACCATCTTCTTTTCAAGATTTAGAGGCTTAAATCTAGTTGGATTCAAGAGTTCTAGGTGTCAAGACGTTCCTTCCAACACATAGATCACGGAAGTACAATTTATTCGAACTTCCATCCACGAAATCTAAGGTAAATCATTGTTTTAAATTCGGTTTTATAGGGTTTTCATGAGTACAATTGGTTTTGTTACTATAACCGGCATCCAACACTTAAAACACATAGATACACGCATAGATACGTTGGGATATATAGACAACTGAACATTAGCAGGTATAGATCGGGAATGGAGGTAAAATTATGCAGGTTCGTGAAGGGTTGATGGATGGCCGAACTACACAGCAAGTCCACGAACCCTGGCCTAACAGCCGAACCCTTACTCACTTTGCCGAACCCTGCAAGTTCTGGGCGCCGAACCCTGCAAGTTCTGGGTGCCGAACCTGCTAACTTTGATCACTTTCTGCAACGAACCCTGCATGAGCTGCAGGAGTTGACCCAGCCGAACCTTGTAGTCATGTGCAACGAACCCTGCTGCTAAACCACGAACCATCCCTTTCTGCAACAAACCCTAGGACTCCCGAACCCAGGACCCTTAGCCGAACTACGTGGGAGACGAACCCTTGCATGGCCGAACCATGGCCATGCAACTCACGAACCTGTGATGACAAACCCTCTTTGTAACAGACGAACCTTAAAGGTTCGTTGAACTGTGTCACTGCCGAACTCTTGGATCAAATTAGCCGAACTATGAGGGTTCGTTGGGATTGGAAGAGTTAGCCGAACCTATGGTGGCTAACTCAATAAGGTTCGCTGCCCTATACACTATATCGAACCTAGGAGTTGTATAATGTGGTTAATATGAGTCTAGGAGCCAAGAAACTAATGTTATAATATAGTAAATGGTTAGTGGATCATTCAAATCTATCGTTTGCATGGGAAGTTGATAACATAAGTTGCATGCATGTATAAACATATCGTGTATGCATGGGTTAGGGATAGCTATGACAAACTAACAATTTACATGCAATAATAACTCCACGTGAGTTGTTACCGGACATAAGATGGATTCATAACCCAATAACATTTTCATGGGATCACGAGAATCAAAAGTTCAAGTCTAGAAACCAAATAGAAATCAAAGAAGTTCAATTGGGCCTAAGTGGGCCTAATGGGGCTTAGTGAAGCCCATCATGTATTAAATGATGACGTAAATCATGTAATGATATTTTGATAAAATAAATGGCATTGTGAATTTAGTTAAAAGATGATTTAGTAAATTTCTAAAATCTTGTTTAATTTGAAATGTAAATTGTAAATGACCTCGGTTTCTTTTAAGTTTATTAAGTTAATTGTAATGGTTTGATTTAAATATTTACTTTGATTCAATTGTTTGAGGACTTGTTGAAAAAGAGACGATTTAATTGTCTGGAATTGTTTTAAAAACAAAGGAAACTCTGCCAAAATTTTCTAAAATATAAAAGAGTGCTATTGTAACTAATCATGGGAATTGGGATCATAAGAAGGGTAATTAAGATAGAGTAGATCTTAGATACACTTAGTACTAAGACACTTAGTTGCACCCACGACAAGACTCAAGGTCTTAGGCACAACGACTACTACGCGTACTTATTATATTCGAATTCTTATAAAATAACTCAGGAACCGAAGAAACTTAGCTTACATACAGGAGCGCGCATTTTGTGTTAGATCAAATTACATAGCAGCACAGGTGAGTTCATTGCCCCTTTTCTAACATTTTGTTTTAAAAACGCGGGGCTGAGAAGCATGCGTAAACAGTTTATTTAAATTGTTTGTTTGAATGCTTTTAAATTATATGTTTTACATATATATAAATGTTATCCTAGACCATGTCTAGGAAGATTTTATGCAGGTTTATTAACTGATTCACTTATATATTAGGTGAATAATCAAGTTAAACTAAACTTTTCAATAAGTCAAAACATTTCAAACAAGTCAAAACAAACATTTTGGGAAATCAAGTGGGTGAATTCAAGGGAATCAAATCAAACATTTTGGGAGGTCAAGTGGTGAATTCAAGGAATCAAATCAAACATTTTGGGAAATCAAGTGGGTGAATTCAAGGAATCAAATCAAACATTTTGACAAAACAAGTGTGGGACATCAAAACATCAACAAAACAATCTTTGCAAAGACAACATTCAATGTTCTACAAACCAAGTGTTTGTTGAACAATGAATCAAGGGTACAACCGATCAATGAATCTTGTATTCTATGATCAACACATCAAGTACATCTTGTGACAGAATCAGACGATCATTAAATCATTTTTAAGGGAAAGTCTGGGAAATATCAGAGATAGCATACGCCAAAAACATTGACGAAACATAAAATCCTGCATTTCAAGAAGTCCTAGCTAGACCGTTTGACTTGTAGGTCGTATGTTTGAGGATATTTACAGTTTCCCTAACTACTAAGTACCTAGATTGACAGACTAGTCTACTCGAGTATGACCAAAGGCCCCAATCATAAGGACTTAGATTTTATTAAATGTTTACTTACTTGTTTAATTAAGCATTTATAACTGTTTATACAATTGTGTGGTTGATCATATTGTATGATGAACTTAAGGAATCAACAGGGATTTCAAATGATTGTAATGACAGGAACAATAAACAGAGGTACATATGGGATTGTGTTAAGGGTAAAAATGCTTAATTATCATTAACAACAGTGTCATATGTGAATTAGTATGTGGTGGGATGTTGGCTGGGCGGGCGGTAAGTTCGACCCTACATATGCCCTATATATAAGCATACCGATTTGGATATTACATGTGAAGTTAATGAGGTTAGGGTCTTTACCAAAGGAGGTTTTCAAATCATTTTCAAATCATTTTCAAATACTAAACTATATGAACTCACCAACCATGTGTTGACCTTTATTTTTGCATGACTTCTCAGGTGACGAACAGGCCAATTAGGAAGTCATTTCTTTTGGACTAGGACTTCAGATAGAAGACTAGTATTTTGGACCTGCATACTTTTGAAGACATCATGATATAAAATATTTTGTATATCTTGTGTAAATACAAGATAGTCATTTATTGATGTTTTACGATAGATTTACATTGTTAAATTATAAACGTTACTGCTGTAATTTAACTTTGTAATTTTATTATATTTAGCATTTCTCATTTACATCATGTGCAATGTAGACAATCTGATCACTTCGATTATCACTCACGATATCGCGCCCCGGGAACCTTCCGCCCGTCGGGGATACTCGATCCTACCCCGCCGGCTCGGGGTGTGACAGATTGGTATCAGAGCCATGGTTATAGAGAAATATAGGTCACTTATTTAAATGGTTTGGCCTAGACTATAACCTAGGGACCCTGCATGTAGAGAAAGTAAGACTTAAGACTTATTTGCATATTGTCTTCTGTATTCGATCATTGCACTAACCGATGACTTTATTGGTTATGATCAGAATGCCTCCACGAAGACAACCTCCTTTGATACCGCTACCACCACAAGACTTGGCTCCACACTCCTCCACACCGTCTCCGAATGACTCTCCACCACCACCTCCTCCACCTCCTCCTCCCCCTCCTCCATTGATTACTCAAGCATCTGGTTCGGGCACAATACCGACCATGGATCCTGCTACTATCGCTCTGGTGACGTTACTGAGTAGCCAGATGACGAATCAGATGAAAGAAGCTATACCGGAGATGTTCCTTCGTCTTCGTAACGAGATCCTCAATACTGGCAACACATCAGGGGAAGCCAGTGGAAACACTGGAGATTCGTCTCACTACTCCTACAAATCCTTCGTAGGATGTAAGCCACCAGTTTCAGTGGGTCTGAAGGCGCCGTTGGATTAATCCAATGGATTGAGAAAATTGAGGCAACATTGGATCTTTGCAGCTGCCCCGAACACCACAAGGTCCGTTACTCAGCGGGAACATTCAACAAACGGGCTCTGACCTGGTGGAACGGTCAGATCAATGCCCGAGGAAGGGAAGAAGCCATGGCCATGCCATGGGAAGACTTCAAGACACTGCTGCGAACAGAATTCTGTCCCAAGAATGAACTGCAGAAGTTGGAGGTTGAACTATCCAACCATGTGATGAAGGGGGCTGATCACATGGGGTACACTACTCGTTACCACGAGTTAGTTGCTTTGGTACCAGATATGGTACCAACTCTGGAGAAAAGGATAGACAGATATGTGGGTGGACTTCCCGCCTGCATTCAAGGTATGGTTGTTTCAGCCAACCCTACTACTGTTGAATCTGCAGTGAGACTGTCTGGGAAACTCACTGACCTCATGGTAGCCTCTGGAGTCCTAAAGAAGGAGGCTGAACCCAGTAAGAACAAAGCTGAATCTTCAAAGAAACCCTCCCATCATCAAAAGAAGAAACAGAAGACCATCAAGAACTACACGGTGGCCACACCTCTCCAACAAGTAACAGCAGCACCACCAAACCCCAACCGCAAACCCTACACTGGCACGTTTCCTTTGTGTGCCAAGTGTCAGTATCACCACACTGCTGACACTCCCTGCAAGCATTGCACGGGATGCGGAAGAAAGGGCCATTGGGTCCAACACTGTAGGATGACTCCTAATCAAGCAGTCAACAATGCTGCTTTGGCTCTTCCTCCACCAGCTAATCAGAACCATGGTGGATGCTATAACTGTGGCGAACAAGGCCACTTTGCGAAGAACTGCCCGAAGAAGGCTCAACCAGCAGTTCAAGCACCTCGTGGACGAGCCTTTGCTATTGGAGCACCAGCTGCACGCCAGGACCCAAATGTGGTCACTGGTACGTTTCTCTTACATGACTTTTATGCATCTGTCTTATTTGATACTGGTGCGGATCAGAGTTTTATCTCTACCGATTTTGCATGCCAACTAGATTCCATAGAGGAACAGTTAGACTCCCCTTACATTATAGAAGTAGCTAACGGGAAACAGATTACAGTTAGCACAGTTTATAGAAATTGCCCATTGACACTTAGTGGTCATACATTTGCCATCGATTTGATACCAATGGAGTTGGGTAGTTTCGACATCATTGTTGGAATGGATTGGCTTTCCTCTAACCGAGTGGAAGTCATCTGTTCTGAGAAGTTGCTTCGAATTCCATTGCCGAGTGATCGTGTATTGGAAGTAAAAGGGGATCAAGCAAAGCGAAGTGTCAAAATCATTTCTTGCATAAAGGCGCGTAAGTGTCTACAGAAGCGGTGCATAGCATTCCTGGCTCATGTGGTGGAAAAGGAGAAAGAGAAGAAAAAGATTCAAGATGTACCGGTAGTAAAAGAATACCCTGAAGTGTTTCCTGAAGACCTACCAGGTTTGCCACCTGTGCGACCGGTAGAGTTTCGTATTGACTTAATTCCTGGAGCAACCCCAGTTGCTAAATCTCCTTACAGGTTAGCACCTTCAGAGATGCAGGAATTGTCTAATCAGTTACAGGAGTTACTTGACAAAGGTTTCATCAGACCGAGCTACTCACCTTGGGGAGCTCCGGTTTTGTTCGTGAAGAAGAAAGACGGATCATTCAGAATGTGTATAGATTACCGTGAACTGAACAAACTAACCATCAAGAATCGGTATCCATTACCGAGGATTGATGATTTGTTTGACCAACTGCAAGGAGCTCAATACTTCTCTAAGATTGACTTGCGGTCTGGATATCATCAGTTGAGAGTTCAAGATGAAGACATACCGAAAACGGCCTTCCGAACCAGATACGGGCATTACGAATTTATGGTGATGCCCTTCGGATTGACAAATGCACCAGCGGTTTTCATGGACCTCATGAACCGAGTGTGCAAGCCGTACTTGGATCAGTTTGTCATTGTTTTCATTGATGACATACTGATTTACTCCAAGACCAAAACAGAACATGAACAACACCTTAGAAAGATCTTGGAGCTGTTGAAAGAAGAGAAACTCTATGCCAAATTCTCTAAATGTGAGTTTTGGCTAAGAGAAGTTCAATTTCTGGGCCATGTGGTCAACAGCGAGGGAATTCATGTAGACCCTGCCAAGATTGAAGCGATAAAGAATTGGGACACTCCGAAGACACCGACGGAGATACGGTCTTTTCTGGGATTGGCGGGGTATTACAGAAGGTTTATCTCAAACTTTTCTAAGATAGCCCTGCCTCTCACTAAGTTAACCCAGAAAAGCGAACCGTTTGTCTGGGAGCAGAAACAAGAGGATGCTTTTCAGACCTTGAAACAGAAATTATGTGATGCTCCAATTCTATCTCTCCCAGAAGGCTGTGATGACTTTGTTGTATACTGTGATGCTTCCCATCAGGGACTCGGTTGTGTGTTAATGCAACGGGACAAAGTCATAGCCTATGCATCAAGACAGTTAAAGATTCATGAGAAGAATTACACTACTCATGATCTTGAACTGGGAGCGGTAATCTTCGCCTTGAAGATTTGGAGACATTACTTATATGGCACCAAGTGTACCATATTCACTGATCACAAAAGTCTGCAGCACATCTTTGATCAGAAGGAGCTCAACATGCGACAGCGCCGTTGGGTTGAACTTCTGAATGATTATGATTGTGTGATCAAATACCATCCGGGAAAGGCGAACGTTGTAGCTGATGCCTTGAGCCGGAAGGAACGGGTCAAACCCCTACGTGTTAGAGCAATGGGGATAACCGTGCAGACCAGTTTAAGTGACAAGATCATTCAAGCACAACAATAAGCACTAGACCGAGGAAATCTGAAGAAAGAACTTGATTGCGGAGCAGAGAAACAGTTTGACACGAAGCCTGATGGTATGATCTACTACAAGGAACGTATATGGATCCCTGCGGTAGATGAATTGAGAAAACTTATCTTCAATGAAGCACACAAGACTAAATACTCTGTTCATCCAGGCGCTGATAAGATGTACCAAGACTTGCGTGGATTTTATTGGTGGCCGGGAATGAAGAAAGACATAGCCGAGTATGTCGGACAGTGTCTTACGTGTGCGAAAGTAAAGGCGGAACACCAGAGACCGTCTGGTCTACTGGAACAGCCTGAGATTCCGCTCTGGAAGTGGGAACAAATAGCTATGGATTTCATTACCAAGCTACCCCGCACTTCCAGCGGTCATGATACAATATGGGTGATCATTGATCGTTTAACCAAATCGGCTCATTTCTTGCCCATGCGTGAGAACTTCACCATGGATAAACTGGCAAGATTGTACATCAATGAGATAGTGGTACGCCATGGTGTGCCATTGTCAATTATTTCTGATAGAGACAGCAGATTTACTTCAAGGTTCTGGCAATCACTGCAGAAATCCCTGGGAACACAGTTAAATCTGAGTACAGCCTACCATCCACAAACGGACGGTCAGAGCGAACGTACTATCCAAACCCTGGAGGATATGTTAAGAACCTGTATTTTGGATTTCGGTGGGAACTGGGATTCCCATTTGCCACTGATTGAATTCTCCTACAATAACAGTTACCACAGCAGTATCGGATGTGCACCATTCGAGGCTCTTTATGGCCGGAAATGCCGATCACCGATCTGTTGGACTGAAGTTGGAGATAACCGAATAACTGGGCCAGAACTTATCCAAGAAACCACTGACAAGATAGCTCAGATCCAAAGAAGACTACAAGCAACAAGGAGCAGACAAAAGAGCTACGCCGACAAACGTCGCAAGCCGTTGGAATTCCAAGTGGGAGACCGAGTCATGTTAAAGGTATCCCCATGGAAAGGCGTTGTACGTTTTGGGACAAAAGGCAAATTAGCACCAAGATACGTGGGACCGTTCGAGATCATCGAGCGTATTGGTCCTGTGGCGTATAGACTGAGATTACCTGATGAACTCAGTGGTGTGCATGACGTGTTTCACGTCTCAAATCTAAAGAAATGCCTTGCTGACGAGAGTCTCGCCATTCCAATAGAAGAGATTCAAGTCGATGAACAGTTACATTTCATTGAAGAACCTTTAGAGATTATGGATCGCAAGGTTAAACAACTGAGGCGAAGCCGTATTCCTATTGTAAAGGTTCGATGGAATTCAAGACGCGGGCCCGAGTTTACTTGGGAACGTGAAGATCACATGAAGTTAAAGTATCCCCAACTGTTTGAAGAGGAAGCGGTACCTGATAACAACTCTTAAATTTCGGGACGAAATTTCTCTAACAAGGGGAGACTGTAACATCAGTGCCGGAACCGTTACCGGAACAGTGATCTCTACAGTACATGAACAGTAAAAACAGGTACGAATCATATACATTTCATTATGTTTCAGATTCATATCATTTATCATTGTCATTTGGTGTTATCATAGAACAAATTCTGACACATTTAACAGAAACACAGTTCAGAAAAATGGTTCTTGAGTCGGATAATTATCTGGCAATACAGAACCATCATGTGATTATTGTTTAGGGTTTATTATGTATAAACGTATGTGAGGCTTTACAGAACAAAACACACGAATATCGTTATGTGAATGCTAAATGGACGGGTTATTCGTATAGGTGACGATCTGTACGAATATATCTGAAAGTTTAACGTTCTGAATGATATTCTATAATTAGAAAACAAGATTGAAAAGTATAGTTATCGTCGTGTTCGTGCGGGTGACGATTCGAACGAATACGCGCGACGACCGTACATTTCGATGTAAACAGTTAATTAATATTTTAAATTTGTTTATAAATAAGAAGATATTAGTTAATTTATTAGGAATCACAACCTGGAATAATTAAATAAACTCTATTTTATAAAAATCGCGTCTTAGTTGCGAAAACTACGCGGTCTGGAAATTTTACGCTAAACCGAACGAGACCGATTAACCGGGTGTTATGGAATTTATTATTATGGCATTAAATTGCCATAACTCTTCTCACCAACCTCTCTCTCTCTCTTCATCACGTTTTCTCTCTCTCTCTCTAGTTTTTCACAAAGAAACCATCTTCTTTTCAAGATTTAGAGGCTTAAATCTAGTTGGATTCAAGAGTTCTAGGTGTCAAGACGTTCCTTCCAACACATAGATCACGGAAGTACAATTTATTCGAACTTCCATCCACGAAATCTAAGGTAAATCATTGTTTTAAATTCGGTTTTATAGGGTTTTCATGAGTACAATTGGTTTTGTTACTATAACCGGCATCCAACACTTAAAACACATAGATACACGCATAGATACGTTGGGATATATAGACAACTGAACATTAGCAGGTATAGATCGGGAATGGAGGTAAAATTATGCAGGTTCGTGAAGGGTTGATGGATGGCCGAACTACACAGCAAGTCCACGAACCCTGGCCTAACAGCCGAACCCTTACTCACTTTGCCGAACCCTGCAAGTTCTGGGCGCCGAACCCTGCAAGTTCTGGGTGCCGAACCTGCTAACTTTGATCACTTTCTGCAACGAACCCTGCATGAGCTGCAGGAGTTGACCCAGCCGAACCTTGTAGTCATGTGCAACGAACCCTGCTGCTAAACCACGAACCATCCCTTTCTGCAACAAACCCTAGGACTCCCGAACCCAGGACCCTTAGCCGAACTACGTGGGAGACGAACCCTTGCATGGCCGAACCATGGCCATGCAACTCACGAACCTGTGATGACAAACCCTCTTTGTAACAGACGAACCTTAAAGGTTCGTTGAACTGTGTCACTGCCGAACTCTTGGATCAAATTAGCCGAACTATGAGGGTTCGTTGGGATTGGAAGAGTTAGCCGAACCTATGGTGGCTAACTCAATAAGGTTCGCTGCCCTATACACTATATCGAACCTAGGAGTTGTATAATATGGTTAATATGAGTCTAGGAGCCAAGAAACTAATGTTATAATATAGTAAATGGTTAGTGGATCATTCAAATCTATCGTTTGCATGGGAAGTTGATAACATAAGTTGCATGCATGTATAAACATATCGTGTATGCATGGGTTAGGGATAGCTATGACAAACTAACAATTTACATGCAATAATAACTCCACGTGAGTTGTTACCAGACATAAGATGGATTCATAACCCAATAACATTTTCATGGGATCACGAGAATCAAAGGTTCAAGTCTAGAAACCAAATAGAAATCAAAGAAGTTCAATTGGGCCTAAGTGGGCCCAATGGGGCTTAGTGAAGCCCATCATGTATTAAATGATGACGTAAATCATGTAATGATATTTTGATAAAATAAATGGCATTGTGAATTTAGTTAAAAGATGATTTAGTAAATTTCTAAAATCTTGTTTAATTTGAAATGTAAATTGTAAATGACCTCGGTTTCTTTTAAGTTTATTAAGTTAATTGTAATGGTTTGATTTAAATATTTACTTTGATTCAATTGTTTGAGGACTTGTTGAAAAAGAGACGATTTAATTGTCTGGAATTGTTTTAAAAACAAAGGAAACTCTGCCAAAATTTTCTAAAATATAAAAGAGTGCTATTGTAACTAACCATGGGAATTGGGATCATAAGAAGGGTAATTAAGATAGAGTAGATCTTAGATACACTTAGTACTAAGACACTTAGTTGCACCCACGACAAGACTCAAGGTCTTAGGCACAACGACTACTACGCGTACTTATTATATTCGAATTCTTATAAAATAACTCAGGAACCGAAGAAACTTAGCTTACATACAGGAGCGCGCATTTTGTGTTAGATCAAATTACATAGCAGCACAGGTGAGTTCATTGCCCCTTTTCTAACATTTTGTTTTAAAACGCGGGGCTGAGAAGCATGCGTAAACAGTTTATTTAAATTGTTTGTTTGAATGCTTTTAAATTATATGTTTTACATATATATAAATGTTATCCTAGACCATGTCTAGGAAGATTTTATGCAGGTTTATTAACTGATTCACTTATATATTAGGTGAATAATCAAGTTAAACTAAACTTTTCAATAAGTCAAAACATTTCAAACAAGTCAAAACAAACATTTTGGGAAATCAAGTGGGTGAATTCAAGGGAATCAAATCAAACATTTTGGGAGGTCAAGTGGTGAATTCAAGGAATCAAATCAAACATTTTGGGAAATCAAGTGGGTGAATTCAAGGAATCAAATCAAACATTTTGACAAAACAAGTGTGGGACATCAAAACATCAACAAAACAATCTTTGCAAAGACAACATTCAATGTTCTACAAACCAAGTGTTGTTGAACAATGAATCAAGGGTACAACCGATCAATGAATCTTGTATTCTATGATCAACACATCAAGTACATCTTGTGACAGAATCAGACGATCATTAAATCATTTTTAAGGGAAAGTCTGGGAAATATCAGAGATAGCATACGCCAAAAACATTGACGAAACATAAAATCCTGCATTTCAAGAAGTCCTAGCTAGACCGTTTGACTTGTAGGTCGTATGTTTGAGGATATTTACAGTTTCCCTAACTACTAAGTACCTAGATTGACAGACTAGTCTACTCGAGTATGACCAAAGGCCCCAATCATAAGGACTTAGATTTTATTAAATGTTTACTTACTTGTTTAATTAAGCATTTATAACTGTTTATACAATTGTGTGGTTGATCATATTGTATGATGAACTTAAGGAATCAACAGGGATTTCAAATGATTGTAATGACAGGAACAATAAACAGAGGTACATATGGGATTGTGTTAAGGGTAAAAATGCTTAATTATCATTAACAACAGTGTCATATGTGAATTAGTATGTGGTGGGATGTTGGCTGGGCGGGCGGTAAGTTCGACCCTACATATGCCCTATATATAAGCATACCGATTTGGATATTACATGTGAAGTTAATGAGGTTAGGGTCTTTACCAAAGGAGGTTTTCAAATCATTTTCAAATCATTTTCAAATACTAAACTATATGAACTCACCAACCATGTGTTGACCTTTATTTTTGCATGACTTCTCAGGTGACGAACAGGCCAATTAGGAAGTCATTTCTTTTGGACTAGGACTTCAGATAGAAGACTAGTATTTTGGACCTGCATACTTTTGAAGACATCATGATATAAAATATTTTGTATATCTTGTGTAAATACAAGATAGTCATTTATTGATGTTTTACGATAGATTTACATTGTTAAATTATAAACGTTACTGCTGTAATTTAACTTTGTAATTCTATTATATTTAGCATTTCTCATTTACATCATGTGCAATGTAGACAATCTGATCACTTCGATTATCACTCACGATATCGCGCCCCGGGAACCTTCCGCCCGTCGGGGATACTCGATCCTACCCTGCCGGCTCGGGGTGTGACAGATCATTTGTTAGATTCAGATGAAGGTAGGACTTCATCCTTTTGGAAAACACCATTAGCTGATAACAGATATAAAAATCGGGGTTTATCAAAAGCTTTTGTGAAAAGATCGGCTTTTTGGTGATCAGTGTGAATTTTAACAACATCGATTAGTTTCTTTTCAAAACAATCACGTATGAAGTGATATTTAATGTCGATGTGTTTTGTTTTCGAGTGCTGAACAGGATTTTTAGTGACAGCTATGGCTGCAGTGTTATCAACATATATAGGAGTGTTAGAAAAGTGTAACCCATAGTCCCTGAGTTGCTGTTGGATCCAGATGATCTGAGAACAACAACTAGCAGCAGCAATGTATTCAGCTTCACAGGTTGAAGTAGACACTGACGTCTGCTTCTTGCACTGCCAGGTAACTAATCGGGTTCCAAAGAACTGACATCCCGCAGATGTTGATTTGAAATCTCTTTTGCAACCGCCATAATCCGAGTCACTATATGCAGTTAGCTCAAAATTATCATCATTAGGGTACCATAAACCAAGATCCGGGGTACCCTTCAGATAACGCATAATTCTCTTGACAGCAATGAGATGGGAGACTCTTGGTTTAGACTGATAACGTGCACACAAGCATGTGGCAAACATGATGTCTGGCCGAGAAGCAGTGAGATACATAAGAGATCCAATCATTCCTCGGTACAGAGTGGCATCAATTAACTCCCCCTTTTCATCTGGTGTAATCCCGTGATTGACAGCCAGTGGGGTACCAGCAGGCTTTGTATCAGACATACTGAACCGGCTCAGAATGTCACCAACGTATTTGGTTTGATGAATGAAAATCCCTGCCTCAGACTGATCCATCTGTAGTCCTAAGAAAAACTTCATCTCTCCCATTGAGCTCATTTCAAACTTCTCTTTCATAACCTTCTCAAAATCTTTGCACAGACTATCATTTGTTGAACCGAATATGATGTCATCCACATAGACTTGCACCAAGAGTAAATCACCATCTTTTTCTCGAATGAACAATGTACAGTCAATGACACCTCTTCTAAATCCGTTGTTCAGAAGGTGAGTAGATAGTGTCTCATACCATGCTCGCAGAGCTTGATGCAATCCATATAAGGCCTTGTCTAGCTTGTAGACTTGGTCTCGATGTAATGGATCTTCAAACCCGGGAGGTTGACTGACATAACCGTCTCACTAATCACACCGTGAAGGAATGCACTCTTGACGTCCATTTGATAAACTTTTAACTTCTTACAGGGTACATATGCCAAGAAAATACGAATTGCTTCAAGTCGAGCGACCGGTGCAAACACTTCATTGTAGTCCAAGCCTTCTATCTATCTGAATCCCTGAACAACCAGACGTGCCTTGTTTCGAACAATGATGACATGATCATCTTTCTTGCAATGAAGAACCCACCTAGTGCCAATGACTTTTGCACCTTTCGGTCTGTCAACAAGTTGCCAGACACCTAATTTTTTAAATTGCAGCAGTTCTTCTTGCATGGCATCAACCCATGATTCTTCCTTTAATGCCTCAGTGACAGTTCATGGTTCCACCTGAGAGATTAAGCAGGAATGAGCACAAAAGCTTACATCTGCAAAATCAAGAATGTCATCAAGTCCCCCTGAAGAAAGCTGATTTCTGGTTTTAACTCCATCTAATGGACTCCCAATTATGTTCTCTTGAGGATGAATACGATTGATTCTTCCAACTGGATGGGGAGGAATCTCAACCTGTGGATCTAGATTGTTCAAATTCAAATCCTCAAGATCTGGTACAAGATCATCAACATTTTGTCCTGGGGCAACTGGTGGAGCAGAGTTATAATCAGTGTCTGAGCTGTCATCATTTGTCTGTACAATGGGAACTGAAGTGGATGAAGGTGGTACGGGTTCATTAGGTGCATTTTGTACATCATATAACATTTGAACCGCAACATCTTCATCTGAATACATGGGAGGCATATTGAATGAATCAAAAAGATATGAATAATCAAACATCCAGTCTGGCCCTTTTCCTGGTGGAGGCATAGAATATTTCTGCACATCAACATGGTACCACTCCTCAACATTTTGTGTTGATCTATTATACACCCTTTTATTTGGAGTGCTATACCCAAGAAAATACCCTTCTTCTACTTTTTCATTGAACTTGCCCTGCTCATGTTTCTTAAGCATAGTGCATGGTGCACCAAAAGGTTCAAGATACTTAAGATTAGGCTTTCTGCTATGAAGCAGTTCAAAGCAAGTTTTCCCATGCCTCTTCACTATCATAACCCGATTCAAAGTGTAACAAGCATTTGGTACAGCCTCATTCCAGAATTTAACTGGAAGAGAAGAGTCAGCAAGCATCGTCCTAGCAGCCTCAATCAAAGTCCTGTTCTTTCGCTCAACAACTCCATTCATTTGCGGAACATAAGGGGCACTGAATTGTTGAACAATTCCCTTTGAATTGCAGAAATTTTCCATGTTATGGTTCTTGAATTCTGTTCTGTTGTCTGTTCTGAGTATTCGAACCTTAAGCTTATAAAGAGATTCAAGTTTGGTAACCAATACTTGAACACAATCAAAAGTTTCAGATTTCTCCTTCAGAAAGAACACCCAAGAGTATCTGGAAAATTCATCAGTAATGACAAGACAGTATTGATCTCCAGCTATACTCTTACAGTTAACAGGACCAAAAAGATCCATATGGAGAAGCTCAAGTGGAACAGTGATTGAGTGATACTTCTTTGGTTTGTGAGACTGCTTGACTTGCTTGCCCTTTTTGCAGGATACACAGACATCAGATAGCTTGAAATTCTTTAGAGTAACCCCTTCAACCAGATTGTTATGTACCAAATGATTCATCTTGCGAAGACTCAAATGACCCATCCTCTTATGCTAAAGTATTGAATCTTTCTCAGTTGCCTTTTTCATAAAACATGAAGCTGTAGAGGATGTTGTTGAAGCTGTGGCCATGTTGAGTACATACAAGTCTTGCTTTCTGGGAGCTGACAATAAGATCCAATCTTCAGGGATAACCACACCTTCTTTAAGAATGTAGCATTTGGAGTCATCAAAGAGAACCTTGTACTGTTTATCACAAATCTGTGATACAGATAGAAGATTATTCTCCAATTGCTTGACATATCTGACTTTGTCAAATGTAACTTGCCCATTTGATAAAATTCCCTCTCCCGTGATTAAACCACCTTTGTCACCCGCAAAAGCTACATATCCACCATGAACAGATTGAACATTTGTGAGCAGAGAGATATTTCCAGTCATATGCCTTGAAGCCCCACTATCGACAATCCAAGAGCTGTTTAGAGCAGCTGTTGGGGTATTCTGCACAAAAATAAAACAATTAGTTCAATTTGGGAACCCAAGCCTTTACAGTCTTGGGTTGACCCAATGAGTCTCGGATCATAACATCGATCCATTTACCATCTGAAACAGCCTTGTCTGAAGAGGGTGGAACTGAAGTCTTAGACTTTACTTTCCAGACTGCATTTTTACTGAAAGAATTTTTCAGATAAATGGATGATGATTTAACTTGATCAACATTAACCATCTTAGGAACATTCAAGTTCACCAGTTTCCCTTTACCCTTGTCTAGAGATTTAACCTGATTTGGTTGTTTGGGTTTTGTCTGAATTGACTTGGATTCAGATTTGACATGTTTAACAAAAATCTGATTTTGTTTTCTGGGTGGTGCAACCTTTGGTCTGATCAACTGTGGGCAAGATCTAACAAAGTGCCCAGGTGCACCACACTCAAAGCAAACCGGTTCTCCTTTTTTATGAAAAAGTTTTAATTCAGAAAAAGATTGCCTTTTTGGTTTGAAAACATTTGTTTTAGGCGTGTTCTGATTAAAACCCAAACCCTTTTTCCCATTTGGAATAAGATTGTCAATCTTGTTAGATACACAAGCTTCATTTTCTTTTGAAGCTTTCAGAAAACCTAAGGCTTGATAAATTTTTGAGGATGAGATTGGGTCGCCCTTTTTGATAACAGGGATAGGATTCTGAGCAATAACACAATCAGATGAATCATCAGATTCATCCTTAGAATTGGAAACCCAATCCTCTACAAGTCCATCCACCGAAGATTCCTTTGACAAAGAGGAACCTTCATCAGTAATCATCCCAATCGGATCAATTACTAATGGAGTTATAACTTGAAAATCTTTAACATCTTTGTCATTTGGTGAATTGACAAAGCTGTTTTAGATTGGTGGAGGACATCTTTGATAACTCACTGTTCCCTTACCCTTATGATCAGCTCCTTTGCTAATCATGTGCTTAATGATATAAGTTGCACTCTCATAGCTCTTAAGCTTTTGTCCTAGGGTCTCATAATCACACTCAACTATTGCTAACTTCTTCTTTACCTCATTAATGGTATTGAGATAAGAAGTTATAGCATCTTGCTTGTTAAGAACAGCAATCTCAGCCTCATGAAGTTGTCTATTTAAAAGTTCAATTTTAGCTTGAAAATCTTTTTCATTAGCTTTTAAAACTTTGTTAGCATCAATACACTGGTTGAGATCACTGATCAAAGCAGCATTGTGATTTTGATAGGAAAGGACCTTGCTTTTAAGGTCAACACAATTAAAACAGATAGAACAAGAAGATGAACAATCATCAGATACCTGATCAGACTGAGAAGTTACAGCAGGAGTAGCAGATGAGTTTACCATCAAGGCAAACTGAACAGGAGATTCTTTAATATCAGCATCAGAATCAGATTGAGTGTCAGAATCAGTCAAGCTTTCAGACGCTGATCCAGATGTTTCTTCTATATTGAGTTGTGCTCCTTCAGCAGTACTCTCTTCATGTTGATCATCTGTCTTCTGGATCTCAGCAACACATATTTTATCTTGTCCCCCTTGTTCAGAATTGAATCTGAAATCCCAATTTTCACCTTCATCCTGCTGTACCATCAAAGCTTTGCCTGCATTTGAAGAACTAGTCTGAGCAGGAGAATCAATAGGGACAAGTCTTCTTTCTGTATTTGCTGCAGAAGACTTCTGATGATGAAAAGGATTCTTGTTTCCTGCTTTCTTTGGATGTTTGCATTGTCTAGCAAAGTGGCCTTTCTCTCCACAATTGTAACATGTGACTGATGCCATGTCAAAACCAAACTTAGACTCCTTGTTCAAGTTGATGTCTTTACCAGTCCCTTTAACAAACTCCTTAGCTCTCCTCACAGCACTTTCCAAAGCCCACATAATGTCAATCCTTTCCATATCATCTGGATCTATCTGAGAATAGTCATCATTTGTCAGATAAGGATTGCCAATCTGTCCTGCTACCAGTCCATCATACAAGCTAACCAAAGTAGACAAAAGACCCATATGCTCTTTAGCAATCTCAACTGTAACTTTATCAAAATTCTCTGTCTTTAGACTTGTGACTGGTTGATGATGTTCTTTCTGAGAACTTGAAGAGGAGGATGACTGACTGAAATGAATTTGATTGGAAGATGGAGATTCAGTAGTCTGAGAAACAAATGCAGTCTTCAGTGGAGCATGTGAAGAGGCTTTCTCTACAGTAGGTGTAGAATAGTACAATAAAGGATCCTGAACTTGAGCAACCCTTTTAGCTTTCCACTTGTTCTCAATTTCCTGCTCCTTCAATTTCTGGATAAAATCATTGATATCCATGTGTGACATCATCTCATTCTGCTTAAGTACCGTCAAAAATGATTCCCATTTTGGAGGAAGAGCATCTGCTAAACACTGAATCTTCTCCTGAGTAGTAGTCTTGACTTCATGATTAAACGACTCACTCAAAAGATGGTAAAATCTAGAAAACAAATCATCCAATGATTCATTCCCCACATACATAAAGCTGTTGAATTCCTTCCTCAATGCCTTTGACTTGATGTTCTTCAAAGCATCATTGCCCTCATAACGCTTTTGCAAAGCATCCCACAGATTTTTAGAAGATGTAAACTGTCTAAACTGATGGAAAATATCAGTAGCAATGGACTAAGATAAAATAACATAAGCCTTCTTCTCATAATCATAAAGCTTCCTTTGAGGCTCAGTCATCCGTGTGACTAGCATAGGAGTTCCATCTTCATTAAGAGGCCTCAGATATCCTCCTTCAATCATCATCCACAAATTGGTATCCACTCTATTGATGTGGATCTCAAACCGATACTTCCCGTGCGGATAATAGTCTAAAGATAGTAACTTGGGAGCCTTGTTGGAGTTTCCAGTCTCAGTCTCAGTCAACAATAATGTCTGAATATGATGATTCTGATTAGCCATCAATGCTAAATCCTCCATTTAATCAGGAACAATAAGATTCAAAACTTAGAAAAATTTGAAAACTGATGGCCGAATGAAACAGCTTAGGGCGAATGTCGGGGGCCGAATGAGACAGAACTGGCAAATGTAACACTGAGTATGACAACTGGAAGAATGAACTCTTTCGGTGAATGAATGGGTTGAATGAGCTTATTCGGCAAATGACAGACCAGAAAGAGCTATTCGCCGAATGACAGGATCGAATGAGAGCTATTCGCCGAAAGACATGATCGAATGAGAGCTATTCGTCGAATGACTAGCCGAATTAACTCTTTCGGCGAATGACGACTGATTCGGGTGAACCTATTCGGCCGCCATTCTCATTCGGTAGATCTGAGGGTTTTTGCAACAAAAATTGCGATAACTTTTGATTTAGACCAGATCTAAGTACCAAATTTGGTACAGAACACCATTATATGAATATGAACCAATTGGGATTGAAGTTTGGACAAAAACACCACAAAAACTCACTAATATTGAATGAAACAGTAACTTTAAAGGGAATGAAAAGAAGTAGCGGGAAATTTATGTCTTAACGAATCACACGTAGAGGATTGATCAAATTTTATTTAGTCTGACTCATAGTGATCATTTATCAAAGAATGATTCTGGTTATCAAATGATTGAACAACCGGGAGCAATTTACTTACGAGACTTAGTTGACATTCATAAAAAGTATCTAATGAATTATGAGTTCAATACATCCTCTTTAGCAGAAAGACGGATATTCCTTGCTCATTATCAGACAGGAAACTTAGGGTTTTGCAGGTTTCGAACAAACAAACTCAGATTTAATGATTTTGAATGGAAATCAAGCAGAATCAAGAGCCATAGCTCTGATACCACTTTGTAGGACCTATTAGGAGCTCGGAAACTATCCGGTTCCAAGGGAAATCTGCTTGACAGCCTCTGGAATAGTGCGGAATCCTATTCCAGGGTTTTCCAATCGAAATAGCAACCGTGGTGAATCGAGTGAGTAGGATCAACGTGCAAGTGAGAATCAATCACCACGAGTTGAGAATCGAAGTTGGACAGTTCAAGGGTTTGACACTAGAGTGCACTGGGAAGAATGAGGACTCGGAAAAGTTAGGTTTGAAATGATTTGAACATGTATTTATAGTCTGTAGTCATTCGGCCGAATGGGTGGCCGAAGCAGCTCATTCGGCGAATGACTATGTCGAATGGACAAGTCAGTCGAATGAGTCATTCGGCGAATGGCTCATTCGCTGAATATAGTCATTCTCTATTCTCATTCGGCGAATGACTTCATTCGTTAGAGTCATTCGCCCAAATGAGTAATACTCATACTCAAATATTAATTAACCAATTCAAACAATCATTTAATCAATATTAAACATTAAGAACAATATATAAAGACAACTTCCATTAATATAACTTTAATCTTTACATGATGATTAGTACAAAATTGAACTAGGGACATTAAATGCATCAACACTTCTAATATGTTTATAAAACACATTTAAACCCTTAAAACATGTCGTTTGCGCATAAATCACCATTTATGCCGTTTTGCCCAAATAAAGTTTCCTTATTTGTAAAGTATCCATTTAAAAACTCGTTTTCACAAATCAAAGTTTCCAATATGCTTAGAAATCATTCTTAAGCATATTCCAACAATCCAAGTTCATCAAAACACTTTAAAACATCAAAAGCCCTCTTTTGATTTTTAAAGTTTCCATAAATAGCAAGTTTATACAAAACCAAGTTTTTGACAAAATCAAACATCCAAATGTGTTTCTAAACACTCCAATATACATTTGACAACATCTAGACATATCTAGATTATCACAAATCCAATACTTGCACATCAAAGTTTCCTTTTATGGCAAGTGTACCAAAGTCATCACCAAATCAAATAATAACTAAACCAAACTGAAATCTAACATTTCTAACCTATAAAATCAGTAGATCTATTACAATAACACATCAAATCACCAACAAATTTGAGCACAATAACCGTAAGGAGTTGCATGTGGGTTTTTAGCCCTTGCATGTACGATCCAATGACTAATAAGCGTGTAAAACTACCTTAGAAGCTAGGATTTGATGGGAATGATGGCTGATGATGCAGAATCAGTGCTTGATGGTCGTTTATTGCCTCCTTGCTTCTTCTCCAAGCTCCGAGGGCTCCAAATGGTCCACCAATGCAAAGAATAGCTTCAAGGATGTTACCAGCAGGTTTGAAGACTTGATTTCAGTGGTTTCGATCGAGATTAGATGAAGAAGCTCGGTGAAGTCGCAAGGAAACCGACTGAAAATGAATTGGGGTTGATTATAAATAAAGTTTGATCTGCATGGCCTTCGCATACCGCGAAGGCCGATCAAAAATCATCTTCGCGTATCGCGATGGGATTCGGGTTTCGCGATGGGATCCTCGCGTACCGCGACAGGTCCATTTTCATGTTTTTTTTGATTTCGATGATTCGATTTCACTCGTACTCGATTCCTAACGTTTATCCTAAACATCTAACGCATGTTTAGTACATAATCATATAATAGCACATAGGTTTGATCACCAACGTTCGTGAGACTCGTGTGTGTGTTTTGATAATTCCTCGAATTATCTTCGATAGTTTGTGTTCGTTACTACGAACCGTTCGCATGCTTGATTAACCATAATCAACATGTATTTGCACAATCCAATTGTGTTTGTGTTTGCCACACTTGGTTTCCAAAACCAATGTGCAATGTACGATTCGATAATTCCTCGAACTATCGTTTCGCAGTTGTGTTTGTTTGACTCATCTAATTAAACATAACTAAATGAAATGCAACAAGTATGAATGTGAAATATATAGAGTGTAAGAGTTGCAATTTACCTGAAATTGCCGGGTGTCACATCATCCCCTTGTTGAAAGGAATTTCGTCCCGAAATTTGGTTGTTGTTGGTAGTGTTTGAGTAGCAATAATGTTTGAGAAACAAAAATTTTCCGGTTGCCACATCATCCCCTTGTTGAAAGGAATTTCGTCCCGAAATTTATTCGTTGTTGTCGGCGTTCGACATTGTCTGTTTGGAGAGATGGGGATATTTGCGCATCATCTGATCTTCACGTTCCCACGGGAATTCAGGTCCGCGTTTCGAGTTCCATCGGACTTTAACAATCGGGATCTTACTATGTTTGAGTTGTTTGACCTCACGGTCCATGATCTCTACCGGTTCTTCCACGAACTGTAGTTGTTCATCCACCTGGATCTCATCCAGTGGAACTACAAGTGTTTCGTCATGTCACACCCCCAATTTTCAACTAACGGAATCATACCGTTTGGGAACGTGACAAACCAGGATCTCAGATCATTAGACATAACGAAGACCTCTATATGGATTTCAAAACATACTTTGGTCTAAAAACATAACATCAGAGTTTTCAAAGTTTGCGGAAGCGTTTTAAAACCAGTAACAGTTGAAAAATGTAAATTACAATACAAAGTTTCAAATGTTCAAATTCAAATAACTAAAATGTAAAGTCATGCATGCGACTCAATCTCCTAGTCCATACCTGCTTTCTTGTGCACCTTAACGTCCTGAGAAAACATGTAAATCAAGTCGACACAAAGGTTGGTGCATAACACAGGTTTAAGCATTCATAATGTTTAAAACAACAGTTTGAATATCAAGTTTGCAGATAACATAATCACACATGCATAGTCATGATAGCTAGTCATTTGTACTATTTACATAAGTGGTCGACACCGAAACTGACGATTGCCATGCTATAGCATGTTTTTGCCTTGCCCCTATTGTCTAGCACGAACAATAGTAATGTGTGTTTGGTCAGTCAAACACCTGCGTAGATCCCATTTACCAAGTGAGGTTTGTCAAACCTAATAGATCTATTTCCAACTACCACGCTTTGCGCTACGGCAAACTAAACGGTTCGAAGTGTAAGGACTTGTAAATGCTATGTTGTCACAAAATGTAAACAGCTAACTCATGCAAGTGATATGTATCTAAAATGTTTGTTGCACATGTTTTCTCCCCCAAAACAGTTTAAAATAAGAAAGGGGCCGTGTACGCACCTTTGATTATTTGCAGAATGATCAAACACTCGTAAACTCGCGTAGAAAATCCTCTACGAAGAATCTGTGATTAAACAATAACCTAAAGTTATTCGGAATGTCGTTTTGTGCTTGGAATCACATACGTGTCAACACACGTATATTAGACTCGTTAGAAATGTGCATACGAAAGTACGCGTGCCTTTGAACTCGTTTAAATAAAATCATATAACCATATAAGATTTTTATTTAAATAACCGCAAATATACGCGATTACGTTTTCAAATTAAAATATGAATTTTATTATTCAAAAATGTTCAGGACTGAATTCTGGTTCCAACGCAATTCGAACGAGTTAAAACGGAGTTCGTACGCGAAAGTTATGATAAAATTACTAAAATAATTCAAAAATCCAAAAACCAGCAAAGGCCGGGATCGAACCCGCGACCTCCACCTCCTAACACCCACACACTACCATCTGATCTGCGCTTACAATTGTTAAAGGATTGCTTCCAATTCCTTTTAAGCACACCCAAGTCGGGTTCCCTTCCTTTTAATCTTAACCGAAACATGATCCACAATTAACCCCCCCATTTCGAATCCAATTGAACCTAAACCCGCTGAATTTTGTTTCTGGGATCCAATCGACCTTATACGTGGTTTTAATTTCAAAATCATACACTATAACCCGGTCTATTGAGTTTACCCATTTCGAATTCAAGTTCTAAAACTCTTGAATCGACTGGACTGAATTCACTACTAATAGTTTGCAAATTCATACCACACTGATTTTGAAACTGTCTGTGTTCCTAATTTTGGCTATTGACCACATCTGACTTAAAATCCCTAACTCGTTCATGTTGAAGAACCCTAACAACCGAATTCATACAATACGTTGTTGTTAGCTGTAATTAACATAGGATTATCCTTCTTCGGAGTTTTCTGAAACTAACCGTAATACTTAATTTCATTTCCGAATTCATTCAATTCAAAATCCCCAAATCAACCCCAATAATGAACCCTAATGATCGAGTTCTATCAATTCATTGATAACAGCCACCATTGACTGAGGTTTAACCTTAATCGACTCCTTCTGAAACTTCCCATAACATTCAATTTGATTTTTAAAACAACTTGATCACTAACCCCCAAATCGTTCAAACAAAGAACCCTAGAATTTAAAACCTATCAATTCGTTGTTAAGAATCTCAATTGATCAATGGTTTTGCTTAATCGACATATTCTGAAACTAACTGTATGATTGAATTCGATTATTAAACTTTTTAAGTAAGAAACCCCCAAATCGTTTTACACTAAGAACCCTAGAACTGGAATTCATACCATTCGATATTGAAAGCCAGAATACACATGGGGAAACCTTTAGTCGACTCTTTTATGTGTTGTAGGTGTCAAGAATTACCTGTTTTGATGTCCAATTGATGTAATTCGATCACGAGCTCTAGTTTCGGCCACTCCAAACCCAAGTTCTTCTCCTGATGCTCCTGGTCTTGAATTCTTGTGTGTGAAAGATACTAAGGGTGTCGAATAAGGTTCATCAGTGCTCAATTTGTGATGTTTCAATCGATTGATAAGAGTTTTATCAACACAAATAACGGTTTCGACTTTTCAATAACTATAATGTTAAATTCGACCCCTCATGTGCTTATAACAGATGATTAGCTATTAATCATCATCATAATGAGTCACTATAAAGTTTAATTCGGTTACTAACACCAAATTAATACGAATTTAAACTCTTGTTTGCACTATAGTCGAATTTTGACTTTAAAAGTCAAAATTGAGACTTTTTCTTGATTTGAAATCTTAATCCTTGAAGTTTTAACATTCTAAGACTGTTTTTGATCAATTACCATCCCTCTAGTTCGATTTTAAATGATTTCACATCATTACGGTTAATTCTAAAGTTAACGGAATTAATCCGGAATACCGAATTGTCACTAATCGGCCAATTGGAATATTATTGGGCTTGATTAATCCAATTGGGCCTCATAAATACAATTGGGCCTACCTTGGGCTCATTGGGCCTACCTTGGCCTTATTGGGCCTACTTGGGCCTTATTGGGCCTACCTTGGCCTTGTTGGGCCTTCTTTGGCCTTATTGGGCCTTCCTTGGCCTTATTGGGTTTGTGATTCCGTTATTTTCAGTTAACGAGGTTAATTCGAAAAGTCGGATTGTCACACGTCAGATAGACACTTTTTCAAGTTTGAGACGTGAAACAAGTTGTGAACTCCGTCGAGTTCGGATGGTAAGTTGAGTTGGTGTGCCACTGGACCAATCCTCTTCAGGATCTCGAAAGGTCCAATATATCGTGGGTTCAGTTTTCCTCTTTTCCCAAAACGTATGACGCCTTTCCACGGCGAAACTTTCAGAAGGACTTTATCTCCTACCTGAAATTCCAGAGGCTTTCGGCGTTTGTCGGCATAGCTCTTTTGACGATCGCGAGCTACTGCCATGCGGTTTCTGATTTGCACGATTTTCTCTGTCGTTTCATGCATGAGTTCCAGGCCAGTGAGCTGGCTATCGCCCACTTCCGCCCAACAGATGGGTGATCGGCATTTCCTGCCATCGAGGGCCTCAAAAGGCGCTGCCTTGATGCTGGTGTGGTAGTTGTTGTTCTAGGAGAACTCCACTAATGGTAGGTGAGTTTCCCAGCTATTTCCGAAATCCACTACGCATGCTCGTAACATATCTTCAAGGGTTTGTATCGTGCGTTCACTCTGGCCATCAGTTTGTGGTGATATGCTGTACTCATATCCAACCGTGTGCCAAGCGACTTTTGCAATGATTTCTAGAAGTTAGAAGTGAATCTGGCGTCTCGATATGAAATGATGGAGATTGGCACTCCATGTCGTGAGACTACTTCCTTGACATAGATTCTGGCTAGTTTTTCCATTTTATCGTTTTCCTTGATCGCAAGGAAATGTGCTGACTTGGTCAGTCGATCAACAATTACCCAGATAGTGTCACATCCACTAGGGTACGGGGTAATTTAGTAATGAAATCCATGGATATTTGTTCCCACTTCCACATGCGGATCTCGGGTTGTGTGAGTAATCCAGAGGGTTTCTGGTACTCGACCTTGACTTTGGCACAAGTCAAGCATTTGCCCACATAGGTGGCAATGTCGGCTTTCATGTGTGCCCACCAGTATAGTATCTTCAGATCATGATACATCTTATCAGATCCAGGGTGAATGGAATACCGGGATTTGTGAGCCTCATCCATCACAAGGTCTCGTAGGTTTCCGTGACGTGGAACCCAGACGCGTTCCATGAAATAATGTAAGCCATCTGCTTTGACTTCTAATTGTTTCTCCATTCCCCGTAATGATTCAGCCACTAGGTTTTCTGCTTTAAGTGCCTCTACTTGGGCAATACGTATCTGTTCAGGGAGATTGGGATGGATGGTGAGCTGTAAAGCTCGTACCCTTTTGGGTTTCGAGGTTTTTTTCCGGCTTAGGGCATCGGCCACTACATTGGCCTTCCCCGGGTGATACTTGATAGCACACTCATAGTCGTTCAGGAGTTCGAGCCAGCGACGTTGTCGCATGTTCAATTCCTTCTGCTCGAATATGTGTTGGAGACTCTTGTGATTAGTGTATATCGTACACTTTGTACCATACAGGTAGTGTCTCCAGATCTTGAGTGCAAATACCACGGCTCCAAGTTCCAAGTCATGGGTGGTGTAGTTCTTCTCGTGGACTTTCAGTTGTCGAGAAGCATATGCGATCACCTTCTCTCGCTGCATCAGCACGCAGCCGAGTCCTTGTATCGAGGCATCGCAATATAGTACCAAGTCATCCGTTCCATCAGGAAGAGATTAGATAGGTGCACTACAGAGCTTCTGCTTGAGAAGTTGGAATGCGACTTCTTGTTTGTCAGTCCAGAGATATTTCTTGTCTTTATGGGTTAAAGCTGTGAGTGGTTGGGCTATCTTTGAAAATACTTCAACCAATCGTCGATAATAGCCGGCCAAGCCTAGGAATTGTCGCACCTCAGTTGGGGTCTTTGGTGCTTCCCAGTTCTTGATCGCCTCTATCTTAGACTTATCCACGTGAATTCCTTGTCCATTAACAACATGTCCCAAGAATTGGACTTCTCGAATCCAGAAGTCGCATTTAGGGAGTTTAGCGTACAGCTTCTCCTTCCGTAGCAGTTCGAGAGCCAATTGAAGATGCTCTTGGTGTTCTTCTTGGGTTTTGGAGTAGATGAGAATATCATCAATGAAAACAATGATAAACTTATCCAGGTAGGGTTTGCGCACTCTATTCATGAGATCCATGAATACTGCGAGTGCATTAGTTAGCCCAAATGGCATGACCAAAAACTCGTAATGGCCATACCGTGTGCGAAAAGCAGTCTTGGGTATATCTTCCTCTTGAATTCTCAGTTGATGGTACCCAGATCGCAGATCGATCTTAGAGGTAGTAGCTTGATCCTTGTAGTTGATCGAACAGATCATCGATCCGAGGTAAGGGGTAACGGTTCTTGATTGTTACTTTGTTTAACTCACGGTAGTCAATGCACATACGAAATGTGCCATCCTTCTTCTGTACGAACAAGACCGGAGCTCCCCAGGGTGAGAAGCTTGGTCTTATGAAACCCTTGTCTAGCAACTCCTGTAGTTGATTCGACAGATCTTGCGTCTCCGAAGGTGCAAGTCGGTAAGGTGCTCGTGCGATGGGTGCTGCTCCTGGTGCGAGGTCTATGCGGAACTCCACTTGTCGAGGTGGTGGTAGTCCTGGTAGATCCTCAGGGAATACGTCGGGGTAGTTGCATACGACTGGGATGTCTTCTATTCTTTCCTCCTCCTCGATCTTGTCGGTGATAAGTGCCAGAATGGCTGTGTATCCCTTTCGTAAGCATTTGTGAGCTTTCATGCACGAGATGATGTTGAGAGGAGTGTCACTCCTTTCGCCGTTGATGTTTAGGGTTTCTCCACTAGGGAGGGGTATGCGCACAACCTTGTCGTGGCAAACTATTTCGGCTTGATTTTCCGACAACCAATCCATGCCCACTACGACATCAAAACTGCCTAGTGTAACTGGCATGAGGTCAATCTTAAACTTATGGCCTGCTAGCTATAAGGTGCATTCTTTAAGAATGTGCTTAGTCACAATTAATTTACCATCAGCTAGCTCTAATGTATATTCAACCTCTAAGGGTGTTAGGGTAAGGGCAAGTATCTCGCTAAAGTCCTTAGATATAAAACTTTTCTCAGCTCCAGTATCAAATAATACAGAAGCGTAATTATCATTCAAGAGATACGTACCGATTGCAACATTGGGATCCCTCCTGGCCTCCTTGGCCCCGATCACGAAGGCTCGTCCCCTCGTGCCATTGTTCCCATTATTGTTCTGTTGGTTGTTGTTGTTGTTGTTGTTGTTGTTGTTGTTGTTGTTGTTGTTGTTGTTTTTCAGGTATGGGCAGTCCTTCTTGAAATGCCCTGGTTTTCCACATTCGAAGCAACCCTTTGGTGCTTCCAGTTGTTGCTGTTTTTATAATACCCAAAAATAATAATAAGAATAAAAAAAAACAAGTTTCGAAGTATGAATGAGTTAACAATATAGATACTTATCAAACATTCGAGTCAATTAGATAACCGATCTACTTATCAAGCATCGGATTAATTTAGTGTCACCGAAGCTCATCATATTACACTCGGAAAAAAAAAAGGTCATTCTCTTTCCCAAAAAGAATCAGTTATTTTTCCTTGGGGTTCCATTCCATATTTCATATAGATAAAAGTATTAACATTCATAGACACCTCTCGATCGATTTAGTTTCGTGTCTGCTCGTCACAAATCTTATAAACACATCGGAGCCTATAATTGATACTTTGCATGCTATACAGATTTTACAAACATATTTCTAGTTTTACATACATATATATATATATATATTAGTATTTTTGTAACCGACGGGAAATTCCAACAAGTAAATTAAAGTGTCATTTATTCTTTTAAACAATCATTAAATCAAATAACCGATCAAATGCCTACCTTTCATATTGGTTAATATAACCATAAATATATTACTCTCAACAAGGTTTCATTCGATTTATTAGCCAAGACAAACCCACCACAAACTATCTTTTGTAGACGAATAAAGTGGTTTTCATATTCTGATCACACTAACATTTGACACCCATTTATGTTCATATCGTATCAAGGAGAAACCGATTATTACACTCGTCTTCTGTAACTAAGTAAATCGTTCGGGAAAAGTTGCCAATTACCTCGACCCTCTTTATCAAGCATCACAGTAGTCGGTTTCAACTGGAAAGGAAACCAAGAATGGGGCTCGAAACCTCTAGATACGATTTCTGTTCGGTTATATTCGCTACAATTTAAGGTTACTGAATCGTCCAAGATCTGGATTACGTATTATTCAAATTTAAATTGTTGATTATATGCTAAGGCTAAGGTACGGATTTTCTTTTCGTTCCTTATAGTATATTTGTTTGCCTCGTTGTTCTATTCATGTCATTAAGTTAAATCGCTAGGTTTTGAGATCCGTTAGTTCTTCATTATCGCGTGTTCCGTTAGATTGACGCGTGAATTGTTTCATGCGATCTTTGTTTAGATATTTGGTTTGGTTTTTTTGTATCTGTAATTTGTTTCGAATCCGATACCCGAGCAGAGCCTCCGGTAGGTGATTCTACCGGTGCGTCATTGGGGCATCAATGCCGTAGCACTTTCCGTGACGGTGTGACTGGTTCACGGCGTCTCTATTTAGTACTCTGATAGTACAATTGTGCACCTACTGAATTTTGAAGAGGCGTATGGACTGGTCCTAGGATAATTGTTTCGTTTTGGTGTGTGTTGGTGTGTGCCCACATACAGCTCACAATTTGGTACATTAGACCGACGGGTCTGTGTACACCATTTGTTTTGTTTTGTTTTGTGCTCAAATGGGTATTTCCTTACCATACGACTTATTTGATAAGTATTCGCTCTGATTAATTGATATTGCTAATCGTATGGTTAGTTTGTTCTGACAATTCATTATCATATGTTGTCTTATGATTGTTTTAGTTGTAACGCTTCCACTGAATTTGCCACCACTATATTTTGTCACTTCCATAATCGTTTCCTTTTTCAGATTTCACTACCATTACTGTTGTTCTTCCGTTACTTAGCAATTTTTGGCTCAGCCGTATTTCTGTTTGTTGTTTTCTTTATTTTTATAACAGGTACACATGGGATTCAGGGGATGTGTGAAGAGAAGATAAAGAGATTAGAGAGTTTAAATTAATTTTATTAATAAATGATGTAATTAGGTATTGGTATTCCTTTAGTCAAACTATGTATTTATTTAGGGTTAAATTCATTAAATAGGGAATACGAATTGTTATGATTTCTGTAATAGTGACACGTCAGCCCTAGTCGGGTTGGGGTGTTACAGTTATGGTATCAGAGCGAAGGCTCTTTCCTGTAGAAAACTTAAATAAATTAAAACACGTGAGAGTAATGGGTAGACATTGGGTTAGGATTCAAAAGTTTTGATTAGTCAACACTATTTCTAAATCGTATAATATGTTTCAGATGTCTTCTGAGAACACGCAAACAGACCCTGCGATTACAGACGCGATCAATCGAGCTTTTAATGAACGACTTCCAGATATAATGGAAACAATTGTACACCTGTTGAATCCTACGAGGAACTTTCCACCACCACCACCTCCTCCGTTGTATCCACCTCCTCATATTCTTGATCCTCCACCATATGATTCAGACACTCATACTGACAACACATCTGGAATTCATGTTTGGCTATCAAGGTTTCAAAAACGAAAGCCACGATCATTTACTTCTGCACCTGATCCTATGGATGCTTGTAACTGGATAATGCATGTTGAGAAAATTTTTGAAGTTCTAGGAGTTGAGGAACAATTTAAAGTAAGATTAGCAGCTTATAAGCTCGAAGATGATGCACAGTCTTGGTGGAGGGGAATCAAGCATGCTCATGGTGGAGATTCATATGCAGCTACTTTGACTTGGGATGAGTTTAAAGAAGTATTCTATGGTCAGTATTTCTCAACTTCACATCAAGAAAATTATTATCGGGAATACGCTACAATTGCACAAAAGGATGATGAATCGATGAGAGAATTCATGGCTCGATTTACAAGATTGGCTAGTTTTCTGGGAGAGGCTGCTGGAAATCAACAGGTCCAAGCTAACAAGATTAAATGGGCAGTATGTGAAAAGTTTAGAAAGTTGATTGTGATGAGTAAGTTTAATAACATCACAGAAGTAGCTGATGCTGTTCAGACACTAGAGTTGGCTGAGAAGATGATTCCTAACAGGGAAAACCGAAAGAGGGATCGTGATGATTACAATCAAAGCACTTTTGGAAACAAGAAGATTCAAACAAATGGCCCTAACCATCAGACCCAAATGTAGGTGTATCAACCACCAAACCAATAGAGAAACAACAAGAATATTGTTTTTGAGATGTGCAAACATTGCGGGAAAATGCATAAAGGCACGTGCCATCGACTCACAGGAGCATGTTTTCAATGTGGACAAATAGGTCATATTGCTAGGAACTGCAATGAACCAAAACCTCGACGTAATGGGAACAATGAAGGGACCAATGCACCACTTAGTATTGGTGGGAGAGTTTTTGCTTTGACAACTAATGAGACCTCTAATGTACCTCATAACGATGCATGAGCTAATGTGCAAAGGAGTAAGATGACTTATGATGAAAAAGTAGTTCATATGAACATTTTCGCGTACTTGTATGAATTGTTAATTGGTGCTACTTCTAGAAAACATATGATCAATTTCATTATTCGGTTTGTCTCAATTAATTGTCTGAAAATAAAAATCCTCGATTTACGAAACATCCTATTATTGAATTCGCAAATCCATAATTAAATGGTAAAACATTGATTTTAGAATTACAAATCCATTATACACCATTATGCCATGACCTTCAAATCATATGCCTTAATTCGAAAATGAGGATCTTTTGATTGCCTTAACTATTTTGTAAAAGATAAATAAACCATGTCTGTGTCGTCATTATCGTTATTACTTTAGTATTATGACCCTATGTTATATCCACATGAAACATTTGCTAATGATAGGAACCTAAGACACATAATGATTGATTATACATCTTTCTAAGTAAATCAAATACTATCTTCCGACTATCAGGTTTTGTTTCCTCGTGATTTGATAACTCTGTTACTAGCTAGAGAAACTATAATTTCGGGGACGAAAATTTTTTTAAGAGGAGTAGAATTATAATACCCGAAAATAATAATAAGAATAAAAAAAAAACAACTTTCGAAGTATGAATGAGTTAACAATATAGATACTTATCAAACATTCGAGTCAATTAGATAACCGATTTACTTATCAAGCGTCGGATTAATTTAGTGTCACCGAAGCTCATCATATTACACTCGGAAAAAAAAAAGGTCATTCTCTTTCCCAAAAAGAATCAGTTATTTTTCCTTGGGGTTCCATTCCATATTTCATATAGATAAAAGTATTAACATTCATAGACACCTCTCGATCGATTTAGTTTCGTGTCTGCTCGTAACAAATCTTATAAACACATCGGAGCCTATAATTGATACTTTGCATGCTATACAGATTTTACAAACATATTTCTAGTTTTACATACATATATATATATATATATATATTAGTATTTTTGTAACCGACGGGAAATTCCAACAAGTAAATTAAAGTGTCATTTATTCTTTTAAACAATCATTAAATCAAATAACCGATCAAATGCCTACCTTTCATATTGGTTAATATAACCATAAATATATTACTCTCAACAAGGTTTCATTCGATTTATTAGCCAAGACAAACCCATCACAAACTATCTTTTGTAGACGAATAAAGTGGTTTTCATATTCTGATCACACTAACATTTGAAACCCATTTATGTTCATATCGTATCAAGGAGAAACCGATTATTACACTCGTCTTCTGTAACTAAGTAAATCGTTCGGGAAAAGTTGCCAATTACCTCGACCCTCTTTATCAAGCATCACAGTAGTCGGTTTCAACTGGAAAGGAAACCAAGAATGGGGCTCGAAACCTCTAGATACGATTTCTGTTCGGTTATATTCGCTACAATTTAAGGTTACTGAATCGTCCAAGATCTGGATTACGTATTATTCAAATTTAAATTGTTGATTATATGCTAAGGCTAAGGTACGGATTTTCTTTTCGTTCCTTATAGTATATTTGTTTGCCTCGTTGTTCTATTCATGTCATTAAGTTAAATCGCTTGGTTTTGAGATCCGTTAGTTCTAATTTTGATTTGTTATGCATGCGATATAATTATTTAAATTGTATTCATTATCGCGTGTTCCGTTAGATTGACGCGTGAATTGTTTCATGCGATCTTTGTTTAGATATTTGGTTTGGTTGTTTTGTATCTATAATTTGTTTCGAATCCGATACCCGAGCAGAGCCTCCGGTAGGTGATTCTACCGGTGCGTCATTGGGGCATCAATGGCGTAGCACTTTCCGTGACGGTGTGACTGGTTCACGGCGTCTCTATTTAGTACTCTGATAGTACAATTGTGCACCTACTGAATTTTGAAGAGGCGTATGGACTGGTCCTAGGATAATTGTTTCGTTTTGGTGAGTGTTAGTGTGTGCCCACATACAGCTCACAATTTGGTACATTAGACCGACGGGTCTGTGTACACCATTTGTTTTGTTTTGTTTTGTGCTCAAATGGGTATTTCCTTACCATACGACTTATTTGATAAGTATTCGCTCTGATTAATTGATATTGCTAATCGTATGGTTAGTTTGTTCTGACAATTCATTATCATATGTTGTCTTATGATTGTTTTAGTTGTAACGCTTCCACTGAATTTGCCACCACTATATTTTGTCACTTCCATAATCGTTTCCTTTTTCAGATTTCACTACCATTACTGTTGTTCTTCCGTTACTGAGCAATTTTTGGTTCAGCCGTATTTCTGTTTGTTGTTTTCTTTATTTTTATAACAGGTACACATGGGATTCAGGGGATGTGTGAAGAGAAGATAAAGAGATTAGAGAGTTTAAATTAATTTTATTAATAAATGATGTAATTAGGTATTGGTATTCCTTTAGTCAAACTATATATTTATTTAGGATTAAATTCATTAAATAGGGAATACGAATTGTTCTGATTTCTGTAATAGTGACACGTCAGCCCTAGTCGGGTTGGGGTGTTACAGTTTTTGTGCCTGTGGGGTCTTTGCAAGCAGCTTACCCCTGCAGTCTTTGGCTGCATGTCCCCCTTTTCCGCATCGCTGGCATTGAAAACGGCCACACTGACCCTGTGCATGATGGAATTTGCACTTGTGGCATTTGGGTTGTTTTCCTGCATAGCCTCCTTGGTTCTGAGTGGTTGGGATAGGTGGTGCGTAAGCCTGAGATGACCCAAACTTGCGTTGCTGCGGTGTTGGTTGGAGGGTGGAAGTCTTGCTCAGGGTGTCATCCCATTTGCGTTTGTTCTTGTCATTGGTGGTGGTTACAGCACCACGGGGTGGCAAGAGTCCTTGTGCAACAGCCGAATCAGTAAGCTTGTGGGTTAATCGCACGGCTTGTTGCATGGTGATGGGGTCAGCAGAAAGTACCAGGCCCTGAATTTGAGGTGGTAGTCCCTCAATATACTTCTCTATGTGTTTGAAAGGAGGGGTTGCCATTTACGGGCATAGGTTTGCCAACTCATATGACCGGGCAGTGTATGCCTCGACCTCAGAACCAATCATCTTGTGGTTCCAGAATTCAGTTTCCAGCTTTTGCACTTCACCACGAGGACAGTATTCGCGGTTCATCATCCTCTTGAAGTCATCCCAAGGTAGAGCATTGGCTGCATCAAGCCCTAGGTTCTGAACATTGGCATTCCACCACGTGAGGGCAGCTCCCCCAAATGTTCCAGCAGTGAACTTGACCCTATCCTTGTTCCTGCAATTACTCATGGCGAAGGCCGACTCTGCCTTCTCGATCCAACGTAACAATCCGACGGCACCCTCTGTGCCGCTGAAAGAGTGGGGTTTGCAGTCTAAAAATATCTTGAATATGCAGAGAGGAGGGTTAGGATTTGCTCCTGAGATATGCAAAGAGTAGAGTTGGATTAAGTATCGGGTAAATGTGTTGAATTAGAAACGAGTGATTGTGATGCAAGGTGAATATGAATAGATTCATCACCTTGGTTCAGTGCATTTTGATTACGGGCAGCTTCCCGTGCAGCAAGTACCTCCTCAACCCGTTCGTTGATGAGTGCGTTCAACTCAGCTTGTGTCAGGTTGATTTTTCTAAATCCGTCCGCATTCCTGCGTCCTCCACGTCTTCCAGCCATGATCTTCATAGCAAGAATAAGTGTTAGTGTTTGCCCAATGACTAATGTAGTGTGCGTGGTAGGTACTGAAAGAAAACATATAGAGCTATTGGCTCCTCCTCGTCATGTGCAGCCATATGCGGTGACGATGATGACGCCATTTGCTATAGTGCGCGTAATAAGTGTGTGTGTACAATCATGTATGCAAGTATCACAATACTAAGCACTAAGTGTTGTGTGGAAACTAGTGGTTATAGACTAAGTTCACTAAATGCAAACCTAATTCGCAATAACCGGAGGCTCTGATACCAATCTGTCGCACCCCGGCCCTCCCGTCCCGAACGGGGGCGCGACGGCTGGCTGATCTTGCAGGATCGCAGTCTTCGGTCACACAATGTTGCGAGACCTACATGTCTGGTTACATATGTACATCCAATAACTTGGATAAAATAGTTTAGTAAAATCAGAGTTGCGGAAATTTAATAGTATCAACGTAGATAAAGTTCATAAGTTACGGAAGTGTTAACTAAAATAGTTTTCAAAAATCAGCATTTAGTAACAGCGCGGAAGCGATTTAGATTGTTTAACAACACACAATAAAACAAAATGATAATTGTTCTCAAATCCTAAGACAATGATATTGATGCATGGGACATCCTATCCTCAAGTGTGTGCCTTAGCTACCTGAGAAAACATGCGGTAAAAAGAGTCAACACAAAGGTTGGTGGGAGCACAGGTTTTATGTCAGCAATAAACATCAAAAGTTTAAAGTAAATGTTATGCAGGTCTACTTTTCAATACAATGCAATATCCATTGATAGCTAGTCAATATGAGTTATACCATATGCGGGTTTGCAACCGAAGCTAACATGCTGCCTCCCGCCATATCCATCCAAGATATGGCAAATGTTGTTTGGTCAATTATGCACTGTTCCGACCTCCAGTCGGGATCGCCTTACGGCTCGCAACAGTGGGGCTTGTCAGGCCCAAATAGTACTATTCAGAATTACCACGCTAAGCGCAACTTGCTATTAACGGTTCGAGGTGTGTTTAATGAAGACTTATCAGTTTTGTGGATGAATTCCACACATATGCATATACGATATTTGCATGTACATAAGTAACCAAAAGTGGGTATGTTGTTCAAAAATAGTTGTATGCATTGTTTCCTCCCCCAAAGGTAGAAAATGTAAAAAGGGGCCGTGAACTCACCTGTTACAGCAGTCCCGGTGTGTACGTGTGTTCGCGTCTTGCGAAAGCTAGCACCTGCTAGTATGCACCTATAACCATATAGGTGTGCGTATGTGTTTCGTGGTGTGTTGTAATCCATACAACTCCAAGTGTCGTTGTGCTCAACCGAGTGTGTGTGTTGACTAGTGAGACTCGACGAATCGTTGGTGACACGATTGTTGTGTTATGACCATCCAATGTGTCATAAGCACAAGTAGAACACTTATATGCATCCTATGACTCTAATCATACAAGTTGCCATTTTTAGAAAGTTTCCAATTTAGGAAGGTGTAGTTATGGAATTCCATTTCATAAAGTTAATACTTCTAATATGTTTATAAAACACATTTAAACCCTTAAAACATGTCATTTGCGCATAAATCATCATTTATGCCGTTTTGCCCAAATAAAGTTTCCTTATTTGGAAAGTATCCGTTTAAAAACTCGTTTTCACAAATCAAAGTTTCCAATATGCTTAGAAACCATTCTTAAGCATATTCCAACAATCCAAGTTCATCAAAACACTTTAAAACATCAAAAGCCCTCTTTTGATTTTTAAAAGTTTCCATAAATAGCAAGTTTATACAAAACCAAGTTTTTGACAAAATCAAACATCCAAATGTGTTTCTAAACACTCCAATATACATTTCACAACATCTAGACATGTCTAACATGTCTAGATTATCACAAATCCAATACTTGCACATAAAATCATCACCAAATCAAACAATAATTAACCCAAACTCAAATCTAACATTTCTGAGCTATAAAATCAGTAGATCTATGACAATAACACATCAAATCAACAACAAATTTGAGCACAATAACCATAAGAAGTTGCATGTGGGTTTTTAGCCCTTGCATGTATGATCCAATGACTAATAAGCGTGTAAAACTACCTTAGAAGCTAGGATTTGATGGGAATGATGGCTGATGATGCAGAATTTGTGCTTGATGGTCGTTTATTGCCTCCTTGCTTCTTCTCCAAGCTCTGAGGGCTCCAAATGGTCCACCAATGAAAAGAATAGCTTCAAGGATGTTACCAGCAGGTTTGAAGACTTGATTTCAGTGGTTTGGATCGAGATTAGATGAAGAAGCTCGGTGAAGTCGCAAGGAAACCAACTGAAAATGAATTGGGGTTGATTATAAAGAAATTTTGATCTGCATGGCCTTCGCGTCCCGCGAAGGCCGATCAAAAATCATCTTCGCGTATCGCGATGGGATTCGGGAGTCTCGACTCCCGGTTTGCTTCGAGTATCGCGAAGCCTTTTGCCAAGGGATCCTCGCGTACCGTGACGGACCCATTTTTATGTTTTTTGATTTCGATGATTCGATTTCGCTCGTACTCGATTCCTGTTTATCCTAAACATCTAAAGCATTTTAAGCACATAATCATATAATAGCACATAGGTTTGATCACCAACGTTCGTGAGACTCGTGTGTGTGTTTTGATAATTCCTCGAATTATCTTCGATAGTTTGTGTTCGTTGCTACGAACCGTTCGCACGCTTGATTAACCATAATCAACATGTATTTGCACAATCCAATTGTGTTTGTGTTTGTGTTTGCCACACTTGGTTTCCAAAACCAATGTGCAATGTACGATTCGATAATTCCTCGAACTATCGTTTCGCAGTTGTGTGTGTTTGAATCATCTAATTAAACATAATTAAATGAAATGCAACAAGTATGAATGTAAAATATATAGAGTGTAAGAGTTGCAATTTACCTGAAATTGCCGGGTGTCACAAGGATTGTGTTCGATTTGTTGGTGATAGCGTCCACATAAGTCTCAGATCAATTCTGAAGACAATTCGCACTCAGGATCGTTTATAGGGGTGTGTGTGTGTGTGTGTTTGGTGCTCAAGAAGTTTCGAAATGAACAAACGAAGCTCTTTTGATTGATTGATTTGTATTTTATGCAGTTTGAGTCTAAATCGAATTTCCGGTCATGGTCATTTTATTTGGAATATAAATTTCACGTGATATCAGTTTATTCTTATTAGTTTTTGATGGATTTGGTTTGTGCATTCAAATCTGTACCACATCCATTCAAGAATTAGTTGGAAACACCCCGAGGTGGCGGGCCGGATCGAACGTCCCGTCGGGCGGATGGTTCTCGGGGCGCGATATCGTGTGATAATCGGAATGATCAGATTGTATACATAGCATCAACATAGATAATAACTAAATCACAATAATCATTAAAATAGGATTACAAAGATAAATTAAAATTTTCAATGTTTGATAATTTAACAAAGTAAACCTATCAAAAGAATCATAAGTTTACAATCTTGTAACTGTACAAGATATCAAAAGTGATTCATAGTTAGTCAACAAAAGTATGTGCTTTCCAAAAGCTACTAGGTCCTCTAACTAGGCATCCTAGTATGCAAATCCTGATCGTTAGCTTAATCCTGTACAGCACCTAAGAAACATGTAAGAAAACAAAGTCAACACAATGGTTGGTGAGCTCATAGAGTTTAGTATTTGAAAAATAGCTTTGCAACCCTTTTTGGTAACAATCTTAACCTCATTAACAACCAACTATCATATCCAGTTTGGTATGCTTATATATAGGGCATATGTAGGGTCAAGCTTACCGCCAGCCCAGTCGCCAGCCCACCACATACTAAACCATATATGGCATTGATGTTAATGATAATTAAGCATTTTACCTACCATTCAATGCCATTTCCATCATAGCTTCAAGCATTCTATTTAAGAAGTTCATACACACACAATAGCATTTGAAAACCAAGTTTTTAGAGTTACTTCCATGGACAACTGAATACCCGAAGGAACCCAATATCAATTCGTAGAAGAAACTAAATGTGACTTTCAACATCAGTGTTTTGATAAAGGAATCCTCAAGATAACACAAAGTCAACAGGAAGAAACCAGAATCATCCTAGTCACTCGTCACAAAACCATAGATGAACCAAGAAGAACACTGAATGACTAGTAGGGGTTGACAACATAGGTCAACACGCGTCAGCCAATCGGTCTATCTTACAAGGTTCTGACAATGAAGAACACTGATGACTAGTAGGGGTTGACTAATGTCAAGGCTCGGCGGCCAATCAGTCTGTCTTACGAAGTCCAATAGCTTTAGCATACAAGTTAGCATACAAATTGTTTAGCATTTCAGTATCATGTGCACATTTACTAGCTTCACAACTGGAATCCATTTCCGTTAGTTTTAGCATTCAAGCATTCCAAGCACTTCAAGTGTAACATCAGTGCCGGATGCGTGTCGGAACAGTGATCGCAACAGTAACTCGTACAGTAACTCAGGTACACATTACGTGAAACTATGTTCATGCTATTGATACATTATTCTTAACACGAAACTATTATGCGATTGTCTGAAATCTGATTTAAAACCTTAGGGTTTAACAGTCAGAAAACATATCAGACAACACAGTGTTGAAACACAGATACTTGATTTGATGCTATTGTGTATAAACGTGTGTGAGGTTAAACAGAACGAAACTATAACGGTTGTTGTTACGGAATGCTAAACCGACGAGTTATTCGTATAGGTGACGATCTGTACGAATAATTCTGAAAGTTTAACATTCTGAAATAATGACTGAAAAGTAGAGAACAAGAATCAGAAAGCTAAACCCTCGTCGTGTTCGTTCGAATGACGATTCGAACGAATACGAGCGATGGCGACGCGTTCTGACGAAACGAAAACGAACATGAAAACGATACGAATGATCATAAACTTAAAGAGATAAAATATTTCCTATTTTACAATTTTGAAACTCATCATAGATAAATTTAAACTAAACTATTTTATTAATTCACGAAACAATTTACGAAACGCGTAAAAATGATATAATTTGATAAATAATTTAATACAACGATCTTTAAAATAATTTCTAATAATAATCCTATTCTAAACATCCTAAAATGATCCTTTTTATTTAATGTACGAGAAACGCGCGTAACGTGCCGGAGACACGACTAAAATGCGAACCGACCAACCAATACGAACCCGAATACCCTCGGGGTATTTAAGCTCTAAATGAACTCATTTATGTCATTTTCACCCTCATCTCTCTCTCTAACTCCATATTTCCGGCTCCCACATTCACCACCATTTTCAATCTTTGAAGCTCCATATCTCACTCGTTTCTCAATGAAATCGGGTGATTCTTGGACCTACACGAAGCTCTTAAAGTCCTCTATCAAGAAGTACAACAGATCTGAAGAGTGTTCCAGCCGAATCCAAGATAGAGACTCAAAGGTTCGAAAAAGTAGGGTTTTCACTTGGTTTTGCTATCACTATCTCTTGACCGGTCCTAAATCCCATCTCTCGAACCCTACACTTCGTGAATCATCACCATTACAGAATAACATCATGGGAGCCGATCTACAATAGATCGAGCTGTAGAGGAGGTTGGAGTCGAACCAGGTTCGCTTGTAACAGGAGGGCCGAACCTGTGAGCCGCATGGTCCAGACGAACCTTGTGTGTTAACCATTCTCGACCGAACCTATTGAACCATGCAACGGCCGAACCAATGGGAGCTACAAACCTCGAACCTTGGTTGCATGGAAGGGAAACGAACCTCTCACCCTCATCGCCCTAAGGTTGCTGCCGAACCAGTGAAGCATTCACGAACCTTGTTGCCAACCATATGCACCGAACCCTCGACGAACCTAGAGCCAGTAAACTAGCCACGTGAACCTAGTGGTGCCGAACCTCCATGAGCAGCGAACCCCTCCCCAATGGCGAACCTATGTTGAATGCTGGCGAACCTTCTGATCACGAACCAGCCGAACCCTGGGCCAGATAATGAACAAGACTCGCGAGTGTTAGTCAACTGTAGGACTAACACTTACACGCCCACGAATCAATACAACACATACTTATAAGCTAAAATTCCATGAAATCAATACAGGAACTTGAAAACAATAGTCAATACTACAAAGCGTGCATGCATTCTTGTATTTCTACTTAGTCAACCACTACGGACACAAGGTGGGTTCATTTGTCCCTTTTCAAACTTATTTGTTTTTACTTCGGGACTGAGAAGCATGTTAAACATTTTAATAAATTATTAGAATGTTATTTAAAGCTTTTAAACATAACTATGATGCTTACAACAAGGCTTATGCTTGGAAACTAGTATACTTGAGAAACTATGTGCTTGATGCTTATTCTACAAACTAGATGCTTAAACTTGATGCTTGATGCTTATGCTTGAAATGAGATGCTTGAACTTGATGCTTGAGTCTTATGCTATGAACTAAATGCTTAAACTTGAGGCTTGATGCTTATGCTACAAACTAGAGGCTTAAACTACATACTTGATGCTTATACTATGAATTTCGTGGTTGAACTATATGCTAATGCTTGAAACGATATGCTTGGAAACTATGATTGCGTGCGAAATGCTAAGCTTGTATCTAATCATGGGCTATGTAATTGCTAAACTTCTGCAATAGCAGGGCTTGTACCCATGTATTGAGATACGTGAAAGCTAAACTATGACGAGGCTAAGCTATTATCTATATAAGAGACATGTAATTGTTAAACTTCTGCTATAGCAGGGCTTTTGTCTGCTTATATGAGATATGTAATTGCTGGATTGTGTGTGTATACATGGCTTGTGTCTATGTATGAGATACGTAATTGCTAAACTTCTGATATAGCAGGGCTTGTATCTTGTATAGGAGACACGTAATTGCTAGACTAAGCTTAACTAATTCATGAGATACGTAAATGCTAAACTTCTGCTATAGCAGGGCTTGTATCTAGCCGTGAGCTACGTAATTGCTAAACTTCTGCTATAGCAGGGCTTGTACTCACGCATGAGATTAGTGAAAGCTAAACTATGTGCGTGTGAAACTATGATAATACTTACGAATGCTATAGACTTGTAAACGTTGAAACAGTAAACTAAAGCTATGACGAGGAATGGTTTAAATGGTAGGTAAAATGCTAAATTATTATTAACAACAGTGTCATATACAGATTAGTATGTGGTGGGACGGCGTCTGGGCGGGTTGTAGGCTCGACTTAGGGGTATGCCCTATATATAAGGATACCGATTTGAATTTTACATGTGGAGTTAATGAGTTAAGGTTTTACCAAAAGAGGTTTGCTAAAGCTATATTTTAAACTTATAAACTTTATGAACTCACCAACCATTGTGTTGACTTTGTTTTTCTTACATGCTTGCTCAGGTGATGAACAGGTTTAAGCTAAGGCTTTTGGATTGCATTGCTAGGCTGCCCAGATAGAGGACCTAGTAGATTTTGGAAGCACATATTTTGTTATTCATACAAATCACTTTTGGATGTCTTGTATAGTTACAAGATAGAAAGCATTTGATTCTTTTGTTAGGTTTACCGAGTTAAATTACTGAACATTGCTATTGTAATTTAACTTTGTAATCCTAGTTTAATGTTTGATTGTGCTTTAGTTATTCTTAACATTGATGCTATGTAAACAATCTGATCATTTCGATTATCACTCACGATATCGCGCCCCGAGAACCTTCCGCCCGATGGGGACTTCGATTCAACCCCGTCGGCTCGGGGTGTGACAGATTGGTATCAGAGCTCAAGGTTATAGAGAATAATACGTCACTTACTTAAACGGTTTGGCCTATACTATAACTTAGGGACCCTCATGTAGAGAACATAATACTTAAGTTTGCATGGTGTCTTCTGCGTTCGATCACTGCACTAACCAAATTCTTTTGGTTTTGATCAGAATGCCGCCTAGAAGACAGCCGACTCCTGTACCTACTACTCAGACTTCTGCACCACACTCTTCTACACCGTCACCGCCGGATTCACCACCGCCACCTCCTCCTCCTCCGCTAAACCCTCCTCCGAACCCGAATGCGGGTCCAATCATTGATCCTGCTACTATCGCTTTGGCGACACTTTTGAGTAGCCAACTGACAAACCAGTTGAAAGATGTCATCCCTGAGATGATTAACCGGATTCAAGGCCACGGCAACAACTCTGGCCATACTACTAGGGAAGCTAGTGGGAACACCGGCCATACTTCTGACTGCTCCTACGAGTCATTTGTAGGATGCAAGCCACCAAGCTTCACTGGTGTCGAAGGAGCTGTTGGACTGATCCAATGGCTGGAGAAAATGGAGAACACTCTGGACATAAGAAGTTGTCCAGAACACCATAAAGTTCGCTACGCAGCCGGGTCATTTAGCAAGCGAGTGTTGACATGGTGGAATGCTCAGATCAGAGCTAAGGGAAGAGATGGAGCAATGGCCATGCCTTGGGCAGAATTCAAACTCCTTCTAAAGAACGAGTTATGTCCGAAACACGAACTGTGGCAGCTTGAGATTGAGCTCTCGAACCATGTGATGAAGGGAGCCGACCATATGACCTTTACTACTCGCTATCATGAACTGGTAGCTTTTGTGCCAAAGATGGTGCCAACACTGGAAAAGCTGATTGATCTTTACGTAGCAGGATTACACTCTTGTATTCAAAGCATCGTGCTGGCTGCATATCCTGCTACTCTGGAGTCAGCCATCTCCCTTTCAGCTAAACTTACCAATGTGATGGTAAAGTCTGGATTTCTAAAAGATGATGCGGGAAAAGCTAAGGAAGCAACAACGAAGAAACCAGAGTACCACCAAAAGAAAACGCAGAAGGTCGTAAAGAACTATGCGGCCGTCACTCTCTGAGACAGGCACCTGTAGCACCTGTCAATCCTGCACCCAAGAACTATGGAGGAGTACATCCTCAGTGCACTCATTGCAAGTATCATCATCATCCTACTGCTCAATGTAGGAAGTGCACTAACTGTAGCCGCTTTGGCCACTGGGTTGCAAATTGCCGTGCCCCGGCAATGCAAGCTACCAACACTGCAGCAAGAACACTACCTCCACCACCACCACCAGGCAACAACAACAACAACAGGGGTTGCTACAACTGCGGGGAAATGGGTCATTTCTCCCGCGAATGTCCGAAAAGAGTGCAACAAGGAGCACAAGCACCTCGCGGACGAGCTTTTGTTATTGGAGCCAATGCTGCATGCCAAGACCCTAATGTGGTCACTGGTACATTTCTTTTACATGACTCTTATGCATCTATACTGTTTGATGCTGGTGCAGACCAGAGTTTTATTTCATCTAATTTTGCACGACAACTTAGTCTTATTGAGGAAACTTTAGACTCCCCTTACATTATCGAAGTAGCGAACAGAAAGCAAGTTACAGTTAGCACTATACTTAGGAACTGCCCACTTACACTCACAGATCACACATTTACCATCGACTTGTTGCCAATGGAATTGGGCAGTTTCGACATCATCGTGGGGATGGACTGGCTATCACTCAATAGAGTTGAAGTCATCTGTTCTGAAAAGCTACTTCGGATTCCAGTGACGAATGATCGTGTATTAGAAGTTCGTGGGGATCAAGCAAAGCGAAACGTAAAGATCATATCATGCATAAAAGCGCGTAAGTGTCTACAAAAGAAATGTATAGCTTTCTTGGCTCACGTGGTGGAGAAAGAGAAAGACAAGAAAACGATACAAGACGTACCGATAGTGAAAGAATACCCTGAAGTGTTTCCTAAAGATCTACCTGGTTTGTCACCTGTGCGACCGGTAGAGTTTCGTATCGATCTGATTCCTGGAGCAACACCTGTTGCTAAATCTCCTTACAGGTTAGCACCTTCGAAGATGCAGGAATTGTCTAACCAACTACAGGAACTGCTTGATAAAGGTTTCATCCGACCGAGCTACTCACCTTGGGGAGCTCTGGTTTTGTTCGTGAAAAAGAAGGATGAATCCTTTCGTATGTGCATAGACTACCGGGAGTTAAACAAACTAACCATCAAGAATCGGTATCCACTACCGAGGATTGATGATTTGTTTGATCAATTGCAAGGAGCTCGGTACTTTTCGAAGATCGATCTGTGTTCCGGATACCACCAGCTCAGAGTACAAGACGAAGACATACCCAATACGGCGTTTCATACCAGATATGGGCATTACGAGTTTATGGTGATGCCTTTTGGATTGACGAATGCACCTGCGGTTTTCATGGATCTCATGAACCGTGTGTGTAAGCCGTACTTAGATCAATTTGTTATTGTTTTCATTGATGACATATTGATCTATTCTAAAAGCAAAGCAGAGATGAACAACATCTTAGAACGATCTTGGAACTGTTAAAGGAAGAGAAACTCTATGCCAAATTCTCTAAGTGTGAGTTTTGGTTAAAAGAGGTTCAATTCCTGGGTCACGTAGTTAACAGTGAGGGAATACATGTTGATCCTGCCAAGATCGAGGCAATAAAAGATTGGGACACTCCGAAGACACCGACGGAGATACGTTCTTTTCTAGGCTTAGCAGGCTATTACAGAAGGTTTATCTCAAACTTTTCTAAAATAGCTCTGCCACTCACAAAGCTAACACAGAAAAGCGAGCCATTTGTTTGGGAGCAAAAGCAAGAAGAAGCCTTTTAGACTTTGAAGCAAAAGCTATGTGATGCTCCGATCTTATCTCTCCCAGACGGGTACGATGACTTTGTAGTGTACTGTGATGCATCCCATCAGGGACTTGGTTGTGTACTTATGCAGCGAGACAAAGTTATTGCGTATGCTTCGAGACAATTAAAGATTCATGAGAAGAACTACACTACTCATGATCTGGAACTGGGAGCCGTGATATTTGCTTTAAAGATCTGGAGACATTACTTATATGGCACCAAGTGTACCATATTTACTGATCACAAAAGTCTGCAACACATATTTGATCAGAAGGAACTCAACATGCGACAACGACGATGGGTTGAGCTTCTGAATGATTACGACTGTGTAATCAAGTACCATCCAGGCAAGGCAAACGCTGTAGCTGATGCCTTGAGCCGGAAGGAACGAGTGAAACCCTTGCGCGTCAGAGCAATGGGAATGAATGTGCAAACAAGCTTACACGACAACATTATGCAAGCACAACAAGATGCGATTGAACGAGCAAACTTGAAGAAAGAATTGGATTGTGGAGTGGAAAAGCAATTGGAAACGAAACTTGATGGACTTGTTTACTACAAGGATCGAGTATGGATTCCTGCAGCAGATGAGTTAAGGAAACTTATATTGGATGAAGCACACAAGACCAAGTACTCTGTACAACCCGGTGCTGATAAGATGTACCAAGACTTACGGGCATTTTATTGGTGGCCGGGTATGAAGAAAGACATGGCTGAGTACGTTGGTCGATGCCTTACGTGTGCCAAAGTGAAGACGGAACACCAGAAACCGTCAGGTTTACTGGAACAGCCTGAAATTCCACTATGGAAGTGGGAACAGATAGCTATGGACTTTGTTACTAAGCTACCCCGCATTTCCAGTGGACATGACACTATTTGGGTTATCGTTGATCGATTAACCAAATCTGCTCATTTCTTGCTTATGCGAGAAACTTACACGATGGATAAACTAGCAAAGCTTTACATCAATGAGATAGTGGTACGCCATGGTGTGCCATTGTCTATCATCTCAGATCATGATAGCAGATTCACATCAAGGTTCTAGCAATCATTGCAGAAATCTCTGGGGACGCAATTAAACCTGAGTACAGCTTATCATCCACAAACGGATGGTCAAAGCGAACGTACTATACAGACCCTAGAGGATATGTTAAGAACTTGTGTTCTATACTTCGGTGGTAATTGGGACTCTCATTTACCACTGATTGAATTCTCCTACAACAATAGCTATCATAGTAGCATCGGATGTGCACCGTTCGAAGCTCTCTATGGTCGCAAGTGTCGATCGCCGATTTGTTGGTCGGAAGTGGGAAATAATCGTATCACCGGGCCAGAACTTATTCAAGAAAATACAGACAAGATTGCTCAGATACAACAAAGGCTACAAGCAATACGAAGCTGAAAAAAGAGCTATGCCGATAAACGGCGCAAGCCGTTGGAATTTCAAGTGGGAGACCGTGTTATGTTGAAGGTTTCCCCATGGAAAGGCGTAGTCTGATTTGCAAAGAAAGGCAAACTAGCACCACGGTACGTGGGACCGTTCGAGATCATCGAGCGCATTGGTCCTGTGGCGTACAGACTTAGACTACCAGATGAACATAGTGGTGTACATGACGTGTTTCATGTCTCAAACTTGAAGAAATGCCTTGCCGATGAAACTCTTATTATACCGGTTGAAGAAATTCAATTGGATAAACACTTGCACTTTGTTGAAGAACCTTTGGAAATTATGGATCGCAAAGTTAAGAGACTGAGGCGAAGCCGTATTCCGATCGTTAAGGTTCGATGGAACTCAAGGCGCGGACCCGAGTTTACTTGGGAACGTGAAGATCACATGTAGAACAAGTATCCCCAACTCTTCACAGAGGAAGCCGTACCGAATAACGAGTCTTAAATTTCGGGACGAAATTTCTCTAACAAGGGGAGACTGTAACATCAATGCCGAACGCGTGTCGGAACAGTGATCGGAACAGTAACTCGTATAGTAACTCAGGTACAAATTACGTGAAACTATGTTCATGCTATTGATACATTATGCTTAACACGAAACTATTATGCGATTGTCTGAAATCTGATTTAAAACCTTAGGGTTTAACAGTCAGAAAACATATCAGACAACACAGTGTTGAAACACAGATACTTGATTTGATGCTATTGTGTATAAACGTATGTGAGGTTAAACTGAACGAAACTATAACGGTTGTTGTTACGGAATGCTAAACCGACGAGTTAATCGTATAGGTCACGATCTGTACGAATAATTCTGAAATTTAACGTTCTGAAATAATGACTGAAAAGTAGAGAACAAGAATCAGAAAGCTAAACCATTGTCGTGTTGGTTCGAATGACGATTCGAACGAATACGAGCGATGGCGACGCGTTCTGACGAAACGAAAACGATACGACCGATCATAAACTTAAGGAAATAAAATATTTCCTATTTTACAATTTTGAAACTCATCATATATAAATTTAAACTAAACTATTTTATTAATTCACGAAACAATTTACGAAACGCGTAAAAATGATATAATTTGATAAATAATTTAATACAATGATCTTTAAAATAATTTCTAATAATTATCCTATTCTACACATCCTAAAATGATCCTTTTTATTTAATGTACGAGAAACGCGCGTAACGTGTCGGAAACGCGACTAAAATGTGAACCGAGCAACCAATACGAACCCGAATACCCTCGGGGTATTTATGCTCTAAATGAACTCATTTATATCATTTTCACCCTCATCTCTCTCTCTAACTCCATATTTCCGGCTCCCACATTCACCAACATTTTCAATCTTTGAAGCTCCATATCTCACTCGTTTCTCAACGAAATCGGGTGATTCTTGGACCTACACGAAGCTCTTGAAGTCATCTATCAAGAAGTACAACAGATCTGAAGAGTGTTCCAGCCGAATCCAAGATAAAGAGACTCAAAGGTTCGAAAAAGTAGGGTTTTCACTTGGTTTTGTTGTCACTATCTCTTGACCGGTCCTAAATCCCATCTCTCGAAACCTACACTTCGTGAATCATCACCATTACAGAATAACATCATGGGAGCCGATCTACAACAGGTCGATCTGTAGAGGAGGTTGGAGTCGAACCAGGTTCGCTGGTAATAGGAGGGCCGAACCTGTGAGCCACATGGTCCAGACGAACCTTGTGTGTTAACCATTCTCGACCGAACCTATTGAACCATGCACCGGCCGAACCAATGGGAGCTACAAACCACGAACCTTGGTTGCATGGAAGGGAAACGAACCTATCACCCTCATCACCCTAGGGTTTCTGCCGAACCAGTGAAGCATTCACGAACCTTGTTGCCAACCATATGCACCGAACCCTCGACGAACCTTGAGCCAGTAAACTAGCCACGCGAACCTAGTGGCGCCGAACCTCCATGAGCAGCGAACCCCTCCCCAATGGCGAACCGATGTTGAATGCTGGCGAACCTTCTGATCACGAACCAGCCGAACCCTGCACCGAAACCCTACCTGTTGAACCATTGGCCGAACCTGTTGTTTGTGCGGAAACCATCTTGATCAACAAACCATGAGTAGGCGAACCTTGACTACCCAACTCTAGCCGAACCATGTGTGATAGGTTCGCTGATCCATCGGCCCAAATTCAACGAGCCTAATCTGCTAAACCATGATCATTTGTGTGGCCCAATTCGATCCATGTAGTTCAAATGGTTTAGCATAGCCCAAACTTGTTCGGCCCAATCCTTTTTCAGCCCATAGAATAATTCGGCCATAGCCTATTGAATCGGCCCAAACCCTTTCGGCCCAATTAGGTTTCTTGCGGCCCGAATGACATTTGGCCCAACATAAAACCATCGGCTCAAGCCTCTTTTGTTCAGCCCAAATCGTTATACAATTGGGCCCAATGGTGGCCCACATCACCACTTTAGACCCGCATGAACCATGAGACCCAACATATTATCCGGCCCAATGAATTCACGACGTTAACAAACACATGAACGAACATTTAAAAATCAATGATAAATGCATGTATGGATTATCATGATATCATAAGGGTGATAGCAAGAATTTCTAGACAAACAATGCAAACACTCAAAAATCTCATTTAAAGGTATGAATTTATAAACAATGGAAGAGATTCAATACCTAATTACATGATGTATAGAACCATGGGCCAGATAATGAACAAGACTCGCGAGTGTTAGTCAACTGTAGGACTAACATTTACACGCCCACGAATCAATACAACACATACTTATAAGCTAAAATTCCATGAAATCAATACAGGAACTTGAAAACAATAGTAATACTACAAAGCGTGCATGCATTCTTGTATTTCTACTTAGTCAACCACTACGGACACAAGGTGGGTTCATTTGTCCCTTTTCAAACTTATTTGTTTTTACTTCGGGACTGAGAAGCATGTTAAACATTTTAATAAATTATTAGAATGTTATTTAATGCTTTTAAACATAACTATGATGCTTACAACAAGGCTTATGCTTGGAAACTAGTATACTTGAGAAACTATGTGCTTGATGCTTATTCTACAAACTAGATGCTTAAACTTGATGCTTGATGCTTATGCTTGAAAGGAGATGCTTGAACTTGATGCTTGAGTCTTATGCTATGAACTAAATGCTTAAACTTGAGGCTTGATGCTTATGCTACAAACTAGAGGCTTAAACTACATACTTGATGCTTATACTATGAATTTCGTGGTTGAACTATATGCTAATGCTTGAAACGATATGCTTGGAAACTATGATTGCGTGCGAAATGCTAAGCTTGTATCTAATCATGGGCTACGTAATTGCTAAACTTCTGCTATAGCAGGGCTTGTACCCATGTATTGAGATACGTGAAAGCTAAACTATGATGAGGCTAAGCTATAATCTATATAAGAGACATGTAATTGCCAAACTTCTGCTATAGCAGGGCTTTTGTCTGCTTATATGAGATATGTAATTGCTGGATTGTGTGTGTATGCATGGCTTGTGTCTATGTATGAGATACATAATTGCTAAACTTCTGCTATGGCAGGGCTTGTATCTTGTATAGGAGACGAGTAATTGCTAGACTAAGCTTAACTAATTCATGAGATACGTAAATGCTAAACTTCTGCTAGAGCAGGGCTTGTATCTAGCCGTGAGCTACGTAATTGCTAAACTTCTGCTATAGCAGGGCTTGTACTCACGCATGAGATTAGTGAAAGCTAAACTATGTGCGTGTGAAACCATGATGCTTGTTAAACTTACTTTGAAGCTAATACTTACGAATGCTATAGACTTGTAAACTTTGAAACCGTAAACTAAAGCTATGACGAGGAATGGTTTGAATGGTAGGTAAAATGCTTAATTATTATTAACAACAGTGTCATATACAGATTAGTATGTGGTGGGACGGCGTCTGGGCGGGTTGTAGGCTCGACTCAGGGGTATGCCCTATATATAAGCATACCGATTTGAATATTACATGTTGAGTTAATGAGGTTAAGGTTTTACCGAAAGAGGTTTGCTAAAGCTATTTTTTAAACTTATAAACTTTATGAACTCACCAACCATTTTGTTGACTTTGTTTTTCTTACATGTTTGCTCAGGTGATGAACAGGTTTAAGCTAAGGCTTTTGGATTGCATTGCTAGGCTGCCCAGATAGAGGACCTAGTAGATTTTGGAAGCACATATTTTGTTATTCATACGAATCACTTTTGGATGTCTTGTATAGTTACAAGATAGAAAGCATTTGATTCTTTTGTTAGGTTTACCGAGTTAAATTACTGAACATTGCTATTGTAATTTAACTTTGTAATCCTAGTTTAATGTTTGATTGTGTTTTAGTTATTCTTAACATTGATGCTATGTAAATAATCTGATCATTTCGATTATCACTCACGATATCGCACCCCGAGAACCTTCCGCCAGACGGGGACTTCGATTCAACCCCGCCGGCTCGGGGTGTGACATCAAGCATTTTGAGCATTTCGAGCATATCAAGCATTTCAAGAATATAAGTTTCCATGAGCATAAGTATCTGAGCTTTTTGAGAATATAGCTTACAAAAGCATTTCAAAGTTGTAGTATTTGTTTTCCAAAGCATTTAGAGCGTCGTGAGTTTTAAAGCGTCAAAGTATAAGTGTATAAAGCATTAGCGTCAAACATAAGAAAAAAAGTATTAAGAAACATTTAAACATTTATTAAAAATATTTAAAATTGTTTCTCAGTCCTGAAGTAAAAACAAAATAGTTTGAAAAGAGACAAATGAACTCACATGTGTTGTAGTATGCATGTATGACTAAGATTCAGATAAACCCGCTCTCGTACTTTGTAGATTATGTAGCTTCAATACCTGAGTTGATTTGTTGTGATTTTTACATGATAAGTATTTATAATTGACGTAGATATGGGTTTGGTCTCGGTGTGCAACTATATGTCCTAAGTGTTTTCTAATGAGTTACTAGCATTTCACTAAGTGTTTCTAAGCTAAGTATTTCCCCATGACCCTTATTCATTAATTAATAGCAATTCAACCTTATTTGCATAAAGTTTACAATTCAAAGCATTAAATTTTAGAAATCATCATTTATAAACATTATTAAGTTTATAAACAAAATTTTATGTCGAAAATCATTTAATTTATTCTAAGATTCTTTAATAAATCAAGTTATGATTATTCTTATATATTATAATTACATTCTATAAAACATTACCTTTTATTGCAAAAACATAATTTATTTTATGAAAACTTGTGTTAATCATATAGGAACTTGAGTTAACTCATAAAAGCCAAGTACAAGTCCCTAATTAACTTCTAGTTTTTTAGTTGATAGCGTTTGCTTTTCGTGTTGATAATTAATGAAGATCATTCCATTTAAATAATCTAATTTTATTATATATATTATGAAATCACTAAGGATTTGGGAGTTAATCATACAAGACTAACAAAACCCCATGCCTAGTGTATTTCCTTAGTTTCACATAAGCTTTCCTTGTTCTTTAGCTTCTTGTACTCATAGCCTCTCATCATGATAATTGCACTTAGTTTATTAGCTTAAAACACCATTAAATAATATCTAGAACATTAGGGTTTTAGTTTACACTTGTTAAACACCTTTGAACACAACCGATTTTGAACCATTTTAAGCATGGTTTTGCTTTAATAAAAATCCAATGTCTTGTAGTTTTAGGCTTGTTAAAACTTAGATTTTATATCCTTGAAAGTGTTTAGAAAATCTTAGTGTGATTAACACCTCAATGTCGATGAACACACTAAACCGGTTAACACCATAACCCTAGCATATCATAACCCGAATAGCCTATGTTCAAACAGCTCTCCCGAGCTCATTTCTAGATGTTCGGGTCTGATTCCAAGTTCATCACACTTGGATTATGTTAGAGTATTAGTTTGGACATAATATGAACAAAATCGATTGCAGAGACCAGCTCAATATCAATGAGAAGTGAGACCCAGTCCTGTCGATTCTACTAATGTCGACCAGCCCTAGTATCGACCCTATAGGACGTCAATTCTAATAAATTCGACACCCCTTTGCCACCAGGTCTTGGAGACTGTCAAGACTAACAGTCTCGAAGCATGCCCCATCGAATCTAACCATCGAGACTACCAATCTCGATGGTTGAAGGTTGCTGCAACTTGAAGCCGTCGATATTCTTCCCCTTGGGTGTTCTTGCGTCGATTTTAATCTACCAAGGTCTAAACTCGATGAAATCTGTTCCAAAATTCATTCTAAGATGTTCCTTAGCTTCCTATGTTGATTTAGTGCATCATCATATGGTCAAGATGGTTGAACTTGGGCTGAATCGTTCAAACTGTTCGAACAAGATGATGAATAGTGTATGTGACTGAAAATCAGTAATTTGTCACTCGATTTTACCTCGTTTTCAACGATTCAAAGATCTATTTCTTCATCTCTTCACAATCTACATGTTTCTACGGTCGTTTGGACACCAAAAACACCCAATTTGGTGAAGATCTGAGTGAGTTAGGTGGGTTTTCTTAGAGAGAGAAAGTTAGAGAGAGAAGGGTCCGGTTTCTATAGAGAGAGTGGGGTAGATGGGGGTATTAAATGACATTAACTGTATTTTAAATGTTTTTAGATGATCGCGTTTGTTCGGGTTCGTTCGGTTTCGCACAAACGCGTCGCTTTTCGATTTTCTCGTAACAAAACGTTGCGATACTTTAAAATAGAGTTTTCTAATTTATTTTAGGTGATAATTCCTAATAAATTAACTAAATATCTTTTATTTATTTTTAACATTTCAAAAATATTTAATTTAACTGTTTAATCGAATTGTACGGTTTTCGCGGTTATTCGTTCGGAACGTCACCCGTACGAACACGACGATAACTGTACTTTCCGATTTGATTATCTAATTATTAGACATCATTCAAAACGTTAAACCCACAGATATACTCGTGCAAATATCCATTCACACGAATAATCTGTTGGTTTAATGTTCACTTAACAACGTCTGTTATGGTTTTGTTTTAGTCGTTCTCGCATACGTTTACACATAATAAATCCTAAACTAACATGCATAGCATAATTTAGTGTTACCAAAAAAAATCTGACTCTTGCATTCTAGTTTACACAACGTTTCTGAAATAGTTTAATAAGTATTTAGCATTAATTGCATAGAATAAGCATTACACAAAGTATCGTACAAAAGTCTACTGTATCTTACACTGTTCCGAACTACTGTTCGGGTACTGATGTTACAGTCTCCCTTTGTTAGAAAAATTCCGTCCCGAAATTTAAGAATCGTTATCGGGTACGACTTCCTCCATAAACAATTAGGCATACTTAGATTTCATATGATCCTCGCGCTCCCAAGTAAACTCAGGTCCGCACTTGGAATTCCATCGAACTTTAACAATTGGAGTACGGCTTCATTTCAGTTAATTAACTTCACGTTCTATAATTTCCAACGGCTCCTCGACAAAGTTTAGTTGTTCGTCTATTTGTATCTCCTCTACTAGTATCACTAAAGACTCATCTGCTAAGCATTTCTAGAGATTGGAGACATGAAACACGTCGTGCACACCACTGAGTTCATCAGGTAACCTCAGTCTATACGCCACAGGACCAACTCGTTGAACGATTTCGAACGGTCTGACGTATATGGGAATTCTAGGTTACTTTTAATTTAAAATGTTTCAATTAATCGTGTTAATTGATAAAATCAGTTTTCATAAAACCGGATTAAACGGACAGATCAAATCTGACACAGCGAAAGCTTTTTAAATTTTATAACCATTCGATTTGTAATCGAATCAATTCCCAAATCAGGACCAAGTTACAAATCATTTAAACAACAATTAAATTAATTAACACAACCATAGGTGGTTTTAGAAGTCGACCTTTACGAAGCAAATCCAAATTCACACGATGGATCGACAACGGTCTCGCTAGTTCACTCACTACGATCCGGATCTCATTCTACGAAACTCCCGAAAAATCCAAAACTGATTTTGGCTCGGCTCGGCTTAGCACGTGGTTTGGCTCGGTGACCATGGCTCGGCTTGGCTCGGGCAAGGCAACTTTGCTACGGCCTGGCGTGGTCACTGGCTAGGCCCCTGGCGTGACCTCCTGGCTCAGCCTCTCGGCACAGCCTTGGCTTGGCCTTACACGCGTTCCCTTGGCACAGCCTTGGCTTTGCCTCCGCCATGTTCCCTTGGCAGAGCCTTTGGCTTGGCCTCCTTGGCGCAGCCCTTTGGCTAGGCCTCCTGGCACAGCCCCTTTGGCTCGGCCTCCTGGCGTGTGGCTGATGACCTGGTCGTGGTGGTGTGCGGCAGCAATGATCCCACCAAAGATGGTGGTGTGCGACGGCCACCCTAGGGTGAGAAGGAGAATTTGGGTTTTTTAGTCAAATACTAGATCAACACATTGTGGGTGATTAAAACTATTATTTATAAAATAATAATTTACACTTAAAACCCTTTTAATTATTTACTTATTAAACCCTATAGTAAGTAAACATTTAATTACTACAATCTCCTATTTAAATAATTAACAATTAATTAGTTAACTTTCATTAGAAAGTTATTTTTTAACTAATTAAACATAACTTATTTAATTAATCCGTCTATTATTAATTTACAATTAATCAATAACTAACCTTTTAATAAAGTTCAAAACTTTATTTGTTTATTGAATTAATTTTCTCTATAATTAATTCCCACAGATTTATTATTTAATAAATAATAATATCACCAAATCCTTAAAACCGATAGTTCGTGATCGTACATGATGTTTAACAATTAAACATAAAGTCGTTGCCTTCCAAAGTGTAACTCTTTGGATCATACCTATTATAGTAACGTTGAACTTATCGTTAATCGGACATCGAATATCCAACAGACTCCCACTTGGACGATTCATCGACTAAGTGATTTAACGTAGACAGTGTTGGACGCCTAGCTGCATCACGCTGCCCCTAGTAAGGTATGACTTCTTAAGTCGACTAAAACTCCTTATTTAAGTAACTCTTTACTTTAAATAATAATTATAGTCTCAGATAACCTTTATCTGTATATCCTTTCTATTTATATATTCCTTGAACATGAGACATGGATCTCCTTTCAATCTCATATATTGTTCAAGTATTCTGATTCTCGTTCTCAATTTAAAATGATCCAACAAACTACTTTTAGTTTGAGCGTAGCCACGCGTTTAAATCAGTTTAAATCAACGAGGGCGCCAGAATATCTTATTTTATCTTTATAAGAGTATAGAATCCCTTTGGCAGCATATAACTCCCACTTAATCTTAGAACCATTCCCAATCGTTACCCTTATTACTGCCTATTTTTCAAGACAGCGTTAGGTAAGATCAAAGAGTGACCTTTGATTAATGTTAGTTCAATATACTCCTCAGGTCTAAAGATATTTGTGTATATCGAATATACTTTAATATCAAAACATCTTATGACAACGATCCGTGAAGAATGTTTTGAAACGAGTTACGTCTGACATCATTCTCTAATGAATGCCTATGAATCTTGTTTCTCAACACTTGAGCTTTATCTCTATAAACTAACCAAGCATTCAAGTAGTCTTAATTCAGATTGATTCCCATGAATCTGATCGACTACAGACATTTAGAATACTATATTCAAGGATACTGAAATGTACAAAATTTCGAATTTTGAAACATAATTCATTTTGCCTTTAACCATTAAATCAGAATGAATATTCAATGTTTCATGTTTCGATTGTAGAGCACCCAATATAAAGTAAATCAGATTCCCTATCTAGCATATCTAATATCTATTGATCAGCCTTATCCTCATACTCAGCTTTATAAATAGATTTAGTGAACTAAATTGCTAGATTCTGATTTATGAATTTTATTTATTATTATGTCTTTCTTTCAGTTCTTTCTCATAATGCTTCTACTATAACATGACTACAATTTCATAGTTTTAGCTATGCTATATTGTTGTCATATGTTTCTCAAACCATTCCTAGTTACTAGGAATCTTATTGAGATTAGTAATGAACTCTATCATTCTAAGCATTCTGATGCGTATATTTGTGTTCTCTAACCTTTAGTGAACACTTCATGCTTTACCATAGAAAATTTGCATGTGACTCTTCATCTTATGCAAAATTTATCTAAGATTTATTTTCAATCCTTATTGAAAATGTCATTGGATAATCTATATATTAAATATTAATATATATTCAATTTTATCAAATAAAATTGTTACTTATTTCATTTAACATCATATGTTAAAATTTATGTCTTTATTATAGAAACTACTTTTCTATTATTGGTATGTCATCTACATACTTACATAATATTGTCATTGGAATTTACTACGCTCCCACTAGCCTTGACATATATATTTATATATATATATATATATATGTATGTGTGTGTGTGTGTTGAACACCTTTGTCCTTTTGGTAAAACTAACACCTTAGTTTCATAACAAGACATAGATTTCCCACTTGAGATGCTTTTATCAACCATGGATTTATCGCAGCAAGTTTGCCACATTAGGATTTCAAAACTTTCTAATTACTTATAAGAATACTCAGTTAAGGTGTTCTTATGGTAATTCAATTTTGATATTTAACTACTTATCTGTCCAACAACTCTTGCTTACAGAATTTGTAGTATCCTAATACATCCATGTTGATCTTTTCATTGAAATTCTCTAATTTCAAATACACAACATCTAAATGATGTTAAACAAGTCTCTTACTTTGTTTTATTGTATCTTAGTGTTTATGGTTCCCAACCATTTATTAGATTCATCAATCAACAGTTACACTTCTACAAGTTGTGGGTTCACAGTGATCCCGTGAGCTTCTGTAGATATCATTTGTAACATTTGGTTCTTAAACTCATTTAAGATCCATTCAAACACTTTGTGTTGATTGAAACATATGTATCATATCATTGCAGAATTGAACTCTTTCAATCTATCATATCTAATTTTCAACCATACAGTTCCTTGCATTAGGAAGCAATTGTTGAAAATTTTATCTATTCCATTTTGGGGATTTATGATAGATATCTTTATCATTAATGAGGATTCAATTTTAAATAAATGGTTAACAACTCTTTGTTAAATCCTTAAACCCCAAATAGGAATTTATAGAGGTTTATTTTATAACTCTTTATATTTACATGTAATTAAGCTAGTGTAGTAATTCATATGATTAGTTCATTGGGATATTCATTCATTGGATCATATTCAAGAGAAGGACACGTTATGTATTGGTATTTATCAAATTACCTACATCATTGTGTACTTGGTTGTGAAACAGTTTCACATTTTATGTATTAATTTGGTAACTTTTGGTTATATCTCATATATAACTATTGATGCTTTTATATCCTCAATTTATTGAAATCTTCTTTCAACTCTTTCAAAGATTTCATTAGGTTCGTAACCTTATAAAAAATTCATATTTAATCTTTAGACATTTTATGCAAAATAATTGCATATAAAAGATCATAATCTTTTTAGCCTTGCTTAAGCATGTCATGTGATCATCAAACTCTTGTAACAATGAATTCCATTTTCAGTTGTTTAGAGATTCATGTATTACATCTTGCTTTAAATGTTAATCTTGTCTAATTATAATATTTAAACACTTTAAATTATTATATTAATATGAATAATGGGTATTGCCTTTCTTATCGTTTCTATCATATAGAATCCATCTTGCATTATCAATAATCATTATAAATTATGCTATATAAACAATTTATCAAGCATTGATATAACCAATCAATCAATGCATAAATAATACCAGGAGCATTATTCTTAGTCAAACTAAAAATGTTAAAAGTATTCATAATTTTTTTAAACAATTTAAACAATCAATGAAAAATGAATAAAAGAACATTTCTTCTATTTGTCTTGTCTTCCATCCCATGAAATTAAGACTCAAGCTCCCAGCTTATCAACCACCCGGAATACTTACAAAGAATTGAAATAATTAGGGCACTCACATTATTATCAAAGATTTGCCAATTCAAGGAATATGTAGAATTAACAAGGCATACCAGAAGATCCCAACGTATCTGAACTCTTCAGACGCCGAGCAACAATATACAGGACCTCATCGACCTCGGTCAATGGCCACTTCCTCCCACTGCTCATATTTACCCTCATCTTGGTTTCCTCAGCCAAGAGCATCCCCTTAAGTTCATCAATTGTCCCTCCAAAGATATTTCTTTTGTAACTCTTTACAAAAGATTCATATTCCTCGGGTAGGGAAATGAGGATGAAATCAATAGCAATCTCAAGGTTCATGGGATAGCCTAGTTTTCCAAGCCTATCAAAATAGACTTGCAACCTATCAACGTCAGCTCCTACGTCTCCACCCGATCTCAAGCCCTTTTGGACCACCTTAAGAATTTCAAATCGCCAAAACCTGTTTGGCTGGAAACTCTTCTTGATCTCCTCAATCATCTCATGACTGGAGAGATACATAAGCTGATCCACATATTCAGGAGACTCCGAAGTCAATATGAGATATTTTATCTCACATTCGTGTCCAATGTGCTTCATCCTTTCAGATGTGGTGCATTCTATAGGTGGCTCAGGAGTAATAGGGTTATCCAAAGCATACAATATTCCTTTTTTTCTAAGGACATCTCTAAGGTGATACATCCAAGTAGAAAAATTACTTCCATTGAACTGATTTCGAAAAAGACTTATCCTTTGAGGTTTAGTAGCTTCAATAAAAGACATCTATAAATTCAAAAGAAAGGTTTTAATATTTCATGCTTTATATAATCCCAAATTAATTATGAATCATTAACAAAATTAATTTAGAATTGTGAGATCTTGTTTATTTAATGAACAATGAATTAGCTAAGCTCTCTATCTACTGTTCACAATAATACAGGAGGGTTACGATAACCAATTATGACAATCATAATCCTCAAGTTTTGGGGTTTGTTAGAACACTCATTTCTAACTTTGTACAATTACCCCAACTATGCCAACTTGACTTCAAGTATACGCCTTACGATTTTTGACTAAATGACCGGCCTAAGTGTATTAGGAATCGCGATAATTTCTTTTCAATAAAACCATAGACCTAGTGCAGGGTAAGCTCTAACACTAGATTTTAGGTCAAATTGATAAACTGTCTCAAATTTAAGGTGGCATTTAAATCAAAATGCTTATCCTTTTCTAGTATATAAACCTACAGCAGGGTAAGTGCTAATTATAGGTTTATATATTTAGAATATAAACATCTTGACTAATGAGTCTTTTAATTATTTTAAATAATTGCTTTTATGTTTCAAAAACATTATGGACAACTAATTTGAAACGAGGATAGTTGCGCATTTTTATAAAATCACTATTTTATATATTCGCTATCTAATTGAAATCCTATTTCAATTTTGACCTAATTTGTTTTAATACCTTATTAAAACTAAATTGATCATAATCGCGAATTAGTTAGTCTAATCAATCATATTGATATTTTTTTTAGTTTAAAACTATTGAACGATTTGAAGCGTGACACATATCGTACAATTACATTTTAACAAAATCATATTTTGTTCTTGATTTGCGATAGTTTGAAACTCCTTTCAACGCTTGACTCGATTAGTTTTAAAAACCTTATTTAAACTAAGTCGGTAATTATCACGAATCATTTTAAACTAACAAATTCTAATTTTATAAAATAAACATTTTATTTTATAAATTGTTCCATTAAATAAAAAACTTTTATTTTAAAACTCTTTTAAAGTAACTACAAAACTCCTTTTGTATTACTTACTGTTTTGCAATGATTGAGAAAAAATTGTTTTTACTAGTTTTATATTTCCAAAATATTAAACAACCACAAAAAACAAAGTGTAATTATGAAACGAGCCAAAGTATCATTTGTTCGGTTTAGTTTGAGTCATCAAACTCAAACCGAACAATACCAGGGTTTACAATTCAATGCCTTGAATCTTGTCTCCCACTTGATCCAAGATCTCCATCTTCATGCTCCCCAATTGTCTCTATCTTCCGTCTTGTATCCATTGCTTGATTACATTTGTAAAGTACAAATTACATTACAAGAATTGAAACCTAATCTATTACATTGGGTCCAAACCCCGTAGAAATACAAGATTTTAAAACCAACCAATCAAACAAAACAAAAGATACAATCACATGGGTTAGATCCTAGGGCTCGAATCATAATCACAATCACAATCATCACATTCAATGATTTGATCTTTTTGTCAAACAAAAGTTTTGACAAAACAACAAACAAAGATCGATTGTTAATTGCATTTAAACGTTTGTAAAAGCCGCTCTGATGCCACTGTTGGGAATTCTAGGTTAATTTAAACAGTTTCAATTAATCGTATTAATTGATAAAATCAGTTTTCATAAAACTGGATTAAACGGACAGATCAAATCTGACACAACGGAAGCTTTTTAAATTTTATAACCATTCGATTCGTAATCGAATCAATTCCCAAATCAGGATCCAGTTACAAATCATTTAAACAACAATTAAATTAATTAACACAACCATAGGGGGTTTTAGAAATCGACATTTACGAAGCAGTTCCAAATCCACACGATGGATCGGCAACGGTCTCGCTAGTTGACTCACTACGATCACCCGAGTCCGGATCTCGTCCTATGAAACTCCGGAAAAATCCAAAACTGATTTTGGCTCGGCTCAGCTTGGCACGTGGTTTGGCTCAATGACCTTGGCTCGGCTTGGCTCGGGCAAGGTTACTTTGCTACGGCCTGGCGTGCTCACTGGCTAGGCCCCTGGCGTGACCTCCTGGCTCAGAACCTCGGCACAGCCTTGGCTTTGCCTCCGCCGTGTTCCCTTGGCAGAGCCTTTGGCTTGTCCTCCTTGGCTCAGCCCTTTGACTTGGCCTCCTGGTGCAGCCCCTTTGGCTTGGCCTCCTGGCGTGTGGCTAACGACCTGGTCGTGGTGGTGTGCGGCAGCCATGATCCCACCAAAGATGGTGGTGTGCGACGGCCACCCTAGGGTGAGAAGGAGAATTAGGGTTTTTTAGTCAAATTCTAGATCCACACATTGTGGGTGGTTAAAACTATTATTTATAAAATAATAATTTACACTTAAAACTCTTTTAATTTTTTACTTATTAAACCCTATATTAATTAAACATTTTAATTACTACAATCTCCTTTTTAACTAATTAACAATAAATTAGTTAACTTTCATTAGATAGTTAATGTTTAACTAATTAAACACAACTTATTTAATTAATCCGTCTATTATTAATTAACAATTAATCAATAACTAACCTTTTAATAAAGTTCAAAATTTTATTTGTTTATTGAATTAATTATCTCTATATTTAATTCCCACCGATTTATTATTTCATAAATAATAATATCACCAAGTCCTTAAAGCCGATAGTTCGTGATCGTATATGATGTTTAACAATTAAACATCAAGTCGTTGCCTTCCAAAGTGTAACTCTTTGGATCATACCTATTATAGTAACGTTGAACTTATCGTCACTCGGACATCCAATATCCAACATGGCTATGTCTTTCTTCATTCCCGGCCACCAATAAAATCCATGTAAGTCTTGGTACATTTTATTAGCGCCTGGGTGTACCGAGTAACTTGTCTTGTGCGCTTCATCGAAAATCAGCTTTCTCAATTCATCTACTGCAAGAATCCACACGCGATCCTGATACTAGATAATTCCATCAGTTTTTCTTTCAAACTGTCATTCGGCTCCACAATCGAGCTCCTTCTTCAGATTTCCTTGTTCTACTGTTTGTTGTTGAGCCTGCATGATCTTGTCTTGTAAGCTTGTCTGCACCGTCATTCCCGTTGCTCTTACAGGCAAGGGTTCGACTCGCTCCTTCCGGATTAAGGCGTCAGCTACAACATTCGCCTTACCCGAAGGGTACTTAATTTCGCAATCATAATCATTCAGAAGTTCAACCCAAAGACGTTGTCGCATGTTGAGTTCCTTCTGATCAAAGATATGTTGCAGACTTTTGTGATAAGTAAATATGGTACACTTGGTGCCATATAAGTAATGTCTCCAAATCTTCAAAGCGAAGACTACTGCTCCCAGTTCTAAATCATGCGTTGTGTAGTTCTTTTCATGTATTTTTACCTGTCTTGATGCGTACGTGATAACTTTGTCTCACTGCATTAACACACAACTGATTCCCTGATGCGAAGCATCACAATACACTACAAAGTCATCTGTACCGTCTGGGAGAGATAAGATCGGAGCATCACAAAGTTTCTGTTTTAAATTTTGGAAAGCTTCTTCCTGTTTCTGCTCCCAAACAAACGGTTCACTTTTCTGGGTCAGTTTAATGAGTAGCAAAGCTATCTTAGAAAAGTTTCAGATAAACCTTCTGTAATAACCTGCCAATCCCCGAAAAGACCGTATCTCCGTCGGTGTTGTCGGAATATCCTAGTTCTTAGTAGCTTCGATCTTGGCAGGGTCGACATGAATGCCTTTATATCGTCATGACCTAAGAAATGAACTTCTCTTAGCCAAAATTCGCATTTTGAGAACTTAGCATAGAGTTGCTCATTCTTTAACAATTCCAAGATCTTCCTGAGATGTGCTCGTGTTATGCTTTGCTTTTTGAATAGATCAGTATATCGTCAATGAAAACAATGACAAACTGATCTAGATACGGCTTGCACACACGGTTCATGAGATCCATGAAAACCGCTTGTGCATTCGTTAATTCGAAAGGCATCACCATGAACTCGTAATGCCCGTACCTCGTTCGGAATACAGTCTTTGGTATGTCTTCTTCTTGTACCCGCAACTGATGGTATCCTGATCGCAAGTCAATCTTCGAAAAATACTGTGCTCCTTGGAGTTGACCAAACAAATCATCGATCCTCGGTAATGGATATTGATTCTTGATGGCCAGTTTGTTTAGTTGTCTATAATCTACGCACATCCGAAAGGATCCATCCTTCTTTTTCACGAACAAAATCGGAGCTCACCAAGGTGAGTAGTTCGGTCGGATGAAACCCTTATCTATCAATTCCTGCAACTGATTTGACAATTCATGCATCTCAGAAGGTGCTAGCCTATACGGAGACTTAGCAACAGGCGTTGCTCCATGAATTAAATCAATACGAAACTCTACCGGTCTCACCGGCGGCAAACCGGGTAGATCCTCGAGGAAAACTTTTGTATACTCCTTTACTACTGGAACATCTTGGATTTCGATCTTCTTCTTTTCCTTTTCCACCACATGTGCAAGGAAGGCTACACATTGCTTTCTCAAACACTTACGTGCTTTCATGAAAGAGATAATCTTGACACCGCGTTTCGCTTGGTCTCCCCGTACCTCGAGCACTTGATCATTCGCTCTCAGTATTCTAAATAGCTTCTCGGATTAGACTATTTCCACCCGATTAAGGGATAGCCAGTCCATTCCTATGATGATATCAAAACTACCCAATTCCATCGGTATCAAATCGATGGTAAATGATTGATCATTAAGGATCAATGGGCAATTTCTAAGTATAGTATGTATAGTGATTTGCTTACCGTCAGCTACTTCTATTGTGTAAGGGGAGTCTAACTGTTCCTCAACATGATTAATTTTACAAGCAAAGTCGGCAGAGATAAAACTCTGATCTGCACCAGTATCAAATAAAACAGAAGCATAAAAGTTAGATACGAGAAACGTACCGGTGACCACATTAGGGTCCTGGCGAGCATTGGGTGCTCCTAAAGCAAATGCCTTCCCGCGAGGTGCTTGAACTCCCTGTTGTACTCTCTTTGGGCAGTTCTTAGAAAAGTGGCCTAGTTTACCACAATTAAAGCATCATCTTTTTTTGTTAAGATTGTTGGGGTTTGGTGGTGGAGGTAGTGCCAAAGCAGCATTATTTACTGCCGGTGTTGCTGGAGTACGACATTGTTGAATCCAGTGGCCCAGTCTACCACAGCCGGTGCACTTCCTACACTGCATGGTAGCAGCATGATGAAATTGACATCGTGCACACTGAGGGTGCATGCCAACATATTGTTTGCGTGCAGCATTAGCAGGTACTGCAGCAGCTTATTGCTAAGGTGTGGCCATCACGTAGTTTTTGACGACCTTCTATTTCTTCTTCTCATGATGTTCGGGGTTCTTTGATGATTCTTCCTTAGCTTTACCCAAGTCTTTCTACAGAGTTCCAGATGCTACCATCACATCAGTGAGTTTAGCTAATAGTAAGATGGCTGACTCCAGCGTCACATGGTTTGCAACTAGTACGAGACCCTGAATGTAGGACGGAAATCCACCTACATAATGATCAATCAGCTTTTCCAGAGTTGGCACCATCTCTGGTACCAAAGCTACCAATTCATGATAGCGAGTGGTGTAAGTCATGTGATCAGCTCCCTTCATCACATGATTCGACAGCTCAGTCTCCATCTTTTGGAGTTCATTCTTGAGACAGAATTCATTCCTTAGAAGGATTGTGAAATCTACCCAAGGCATCGCCAGTGCTTCCTCCCTGCCTCGAGCTCTTATCTGAGAGTTCCACCATGTTAAGGCTCGCTTGCTGAAAGATCCTGCAGAATAGCAAACCGTATGATGTTCTGGACAACTGCTGATGTCGAGGGTAGTTTCCATCTTCTCCAGCCATTGGATCATATTTGGGATCACCTCCTTCAGCTGATTTGTCACCTAACTGCTCAGTAGAGTGGCCAATGCCACAGTGGCAGGATCCAGCTCTGTATGCGTGTTCATGTTGTGAGGCGTTGTGTGTGGGGGAGGAGAAGGTGGACGAGGAGGTGGTGGTGGAGGAGGAGGTTGTCTTCGTGGTGGCATTCTAATCTCAACCGAAAAGGAATCGGTTAGTGCAATGATCGAATGCTGAAGACATGATGCAAATAAAATCCTAAGTCCTATGTTCTCTATATGAGGTGTCCCTAATTATATTCGAGGCCAAACCGTTCTAAGTAAATGACTTATATTCTCTATAACCTTGAGCTCTGATACCAATCTGTCACACCCCGAGCCGGCGAGCCGGATCGAATGTCCCGTCAGGCGGAAGGTTCTCGGGGCACGATATCGTGTGATAATCGGAATGATCAGATTGTATACATAGCATCAACATTGATAATAACTAAAGCACAATAAGCATTAAACTAGGATTACAAAGTTAAAATTCAATTTTCAATGTTTGATAATTTTACTAAGTAAACCTATCAAAAGAATCATAAGTTTACTATCTTGTAACTGTACAAGATATCAAAAGTGATTCACAGTTAGTCAACAAAAGTATGTACTTTCCAAAAGCTACTAGGTCCTCTAACTAGGCATCCTAGTATGCAAATCCTGAGCCTTAGCTTAATCATGTACATCACTTGAGAAACATGTAAGAAAACAAAGTCAACACAATGGTTGGTGAGTTCATAGAGTTTATTATTTGAAAAATACCTTTGCAACCCTTTTTGGTTTCAATCTTAACCTCATTAGTAACCACCTGTCCTATCCAGTTCGGTATGCTTATATATAGGGCATACGTAGGGTCAAGCTTACTGCCAACCCACCACATACTAAACCACATATGGCATTTTTGTTAATGATAATTAAGTGTTTTACCAACCATTCAATTCCATTTCCATCATAGCTTCAAGCATTATGTTTAAGAAGTTCATACACACACAATAGCATTTGAAAACCAAGTTTTTAGAGTTACTTCCATGGAGAACTGAATACCCGAAGGAACCCAACATCAGTCCATAGAAGAAACTAAATGTGACTTTCAACATCGGTTTTTTGATAAAGGAATCCTCAAGATGACACAAAGTCAATAGGAAGAAACCAGAATCATCCTAGTCACTCGTCACAAAACCATAGATGAACCAAGAACATCACTGAATGACTAGTAGGGGTTGGCACCATAGGTCAACATGCTTCGGCCAATCAGTCTGTCTTACAAGGTTCTGACAACGAAGAACACTGATGACTAGTAAGGATTGACTAATGTCAATGCTCGGCGGCCCATCAGTCAGTCTTACGAAGTCCAATAGCTTTAGCATACAAGTTTATAGCATACAAATTGTTTACCATTTCTGTATCATGTCCACATGTACTAGCTTCACAACCGGAATCCATTTCCGTTAGTTTTAGCATTTCAAGCATTTCAAGCATTTCGAGCATTTCAATCATATCAAACATTTCAAGCATATAAGTTTCCAGGAGCATAAGTATCTGAGTTTTTCAAGAATATAGTTTACAAAAGCATTTCAAAGTTGTAGTATTTGTTTACCAAAGCATTTAAAGCGTCGTGAGTTTTAAAGCGTCAAAGTATAAGTGTATAAAGCATTAGCGTCAAACATAAGTATAAAAGTGTTAAGAAACATTTAAACATTTATTAAAAAATTTTAAACATGTTTCTCAGTCCCGAAGTAAAAACAAAATAGTTTGAAAAGGGACAAATGAACTCACTTGTGTTGTAGTATGCATGTATGACTAAGATTCAGATAAAAGCGCTCTCGTACTTTGTAGATTATGTAGCTTCAATACCTGAGTTGATTTGTTGTGATTTGTACACGATAAGTATTTATAATTGACGTAGATATGGGTTTGGTCTCGGTGTGCAACTATATGTCCTAAGTGTTTTCTAATTAGTTACTAGCATTTCACTAAGTGTTTCTAAGCTAAGTATTTCCCCATGACCCTTATTCATTAATTAATAGTAATTAAACCTTATTTGCATAATGCTTACAATTCAAAGCATTACATTTTAGAAATCATCATTTATAAACCTTATTAAGTTAATAAACAAAATTTTATGTCGAAAATCATTTAATTTATTCTAAGATACTTTAATAAATCAAGTTATGATGATTCTTATATATTATGATTACATTTTATTAAACATTTCCTTTTATTGCAAAAACGTAAGTTATTTTATGAAAACTGCGTGTCAACCCCTACTAGTCATCAGTGAAACTATGTGAATGCATTAAACTTGTATGCTAAAGCTATAGGACATTGTAAGACAGACTATTGGCCGCCGCGTGTTGATCTGTGTGTCAACCCCTACTAGTCATCAGTGTTCTTCTTTGTCAGAGTCATGTAAGACAGACTGATTGGCCGCCGCGTGTTGACCTAGGTGTCAACCCCTACTAGTCATTCAGTGTTCTTCTTGATTCATCCACGGTTATGACAAGTGACTAGAATGATTTGGGTTCTTCTAGTTGACTTTGTGTTAACTTGAAGGTTTCACTATCATAACATGTCACCAGTCATATTTAGGACCATTAAGGATGGATGCTGAAATCCCTATGGTGCTCAGCTGTCCATAATGGTGCCTCTTAAACTTAATAATTATATGCTATGGAATCAATAGGGTGGAGTGAAACGCTTAATTATCATTAACAACAATATGTTAAGCAGCCTAGTATGTGGTTGGACGGTAGCTGGGGCTTGTCCCCTACATATGCCCTATATATAAGCATACTTGGTTGGATAGCATAGGTGGTTGTTAGTGAGGTTAAGGTTGTCATTTCGGGGGAAACAAAGTAAACATTTGCAGGGAAAACAAATGCTATGAATCCTATGTCTTGGAATCAAAGTAGTGGAATGAAATGCTTAATTATCATTAACAACAATATGTTAAGCGGCCCGATATGTGGTGGGACGGTGGCTGGGGCTTGTCCCCTACATATGCCCTATATATAAGCATACTTGGTTGGATAACATAGGTGGTTGTTAGTGAGATTAAGGTTGTCATTTAGGGAATCAAGGTAAACAATTACAGGGAAATCGAATTCAAAGAGTCGAATTTTATGGAATCAAAGATGTAGGATGAAACGCTTAATTATCATCAGGAACAATATATCATGTGGTTTAGTATGTGGTGGGACGGTGGCTGGGCGGACGGTAAGTTCGACCCTACATATGCCCTATATATAAGCATACTGAAACAGATGGTATAGGCGGTTAATGGTGAGGTTAAGGTTGTCATTCAAAGGATTTTCAAACTATTTTTACATAAAAACTACATGAACTCACCAACCATTGTGTTGACTTTGTTTTCATACATGCTTTCTCAGGTGACGCACAGGATTAAGCTAAGATTCAGGATTGCATGCTAGGATGCCCAGATATAGATCCTAGTTGCTTTTGTAGAAGCACATCTTTTGGGATCAATATGAATCTCATTTGATATCTTGTACAGTTACAAGATAGAGATATTTGATTCTTTTGGATAGGTTTACTTATTTAAATTACTAAACATTGACATTGTAATTTAACTTTGTAATCCTAGTTAAATGTTTATTGTGCTTTAATTATCCTTGACATTGATGCTATGTAAACAATTTGATCATCACGATTATCATTCACGATTTCGCGCCCCGAGAACCTTCCGCCCGACGGGGACTTCGATCCAACCCAGCCGGCTCGGGGTATGACAGATTGGTATCAGAGCTCAAGGTTATAGAGAATAATAGGTCATTTACTTAAACGGTTTGGCCTAGACTATAACTTAGGGACCCTCATGTAGAGAACATAAGACTTAAGTTTGCATTGTGTCTTCTGCATTCGATCACTGCACTAACCAATATCTTTGGTTATGATCAGAATGCCGCCTAGAAGACAACCGACCCCGGTGCCTACTTCACAGATCTCAGCACCGCACTCTTCAACGCCATCGCTGCCTGATTCACCGCCGCCTCCTCCTCCTCCACTAGACCCTCCTCAGAATCCGAATGCAGCTTTAGTTCTGGACCCTGCTACTGTTGCCTTGGCAACATTACTGAGCAGTCAGCTAACTAATCAGATGAAGGATATCATCCCGGAGATGATCAACAGGATTCAAAGCCACGGTAACAACTCTGGGCATACTGCGGGAGAAACTAGTGGAAACACCGGTGCTAAATCAGACTGTTCGTACAAGTCATTCGTAGGATGCAAACTGCCAAGCTTCAGCGGCGTTGAAGGAGCTATTGGACTCATTCAATGGTTAGAAAAGATGGAGGCTACATTGGACCTAAGCAGTTGTCCGGAAAGACATAAGATTCGCTATGCTGCTGGATCTTTCAGTAAGCGTGCCCTAACTTGGTGGAACTCACAGATAAACGCTCGAGGTAGGGATGAAGCACTAGCCATGTCTTGGGTAGAATTCAAAACCCTTCTGAGGAATGAATTCTGTCCTAAGCACGAATTACAGAGTTTGGAAGTTGAACTCTCAAATCATGTGATGAAAGGAGCTGATCACATGACATTCACTACCAGATATCATGAATTGGTATCCTTGGTGCCTGAGATGGTGCCAACACTGGAAAAGCGAATTGACCGATATGTAGGAGGATTACCATCCTGCATTCAGGGCATTGTACTCGCTGCAAACCCTGCACTTTAGAGTCTGCCATTTCTCTATCCGCTAAACTTACTGACATGATGGTGAAGTCAGGAGAGTTGAAACACTACTCAGGCAAGGTTAAAGAGGAACAACCAAAGAAGAAGCAAAACGGCATCCAACAATATGCGATGCCCACACCACTTAATCAAGTTGCTGCAGTACCTGCTAAAGCTGCACACAAACCTTACACTGGTGTACATCCTCAATGTGCACAATGTCAGTTTCATCATGCTGCCACCATGCCGTGTAGGCAGTGTACCAACTGTGGCCGAAAAGGCCATCTGGCATAACACTGTCGAACTTCACCGGCACCGGCTGTGAACAATGCCGCCATGGCAATGCCACCGCCAAATCCTGGCAACTACAACAACAACAATCGGGGATGCTATAACTGTGGAGAATTAGGTCATTTCTCCAGGGACTGCCCGAAGAGAGCACAACAAGGAAATCAAGTACCAAGGGGAAGAGCTTTCATGATAGGAGCTCCTGTTGCACGCCAAGACCCAGAAACGGGTACTGGTATGTGACACCCTTTAACTCATAGGTGCTTATTTTATCTTGGTGCTAGTAGGAGTAAGAAACTTATCTTATTCCTATTAAGTATAACCACATACGTATTCCATGAGAACTTAGGAACTCTTTTATTGCGTAGAAACAATGAAAGAATCCTTAGTTAATGCATAGAACATACACAGGGAACCACCACTAACACTAAGGTTGTGCAACAACTAATGCTCATAGAATTAGTCCATTTTGAACAACAAAGTGTCAGAATTACACAAATAAGTAGAAAACCGTAACAGTAGAACAACTATGAGCAATAAGATTAGCAAAACTTCGAGGTCATACATAAGATCCCAAACACGACCCAGATTTCACTTGGGGGCGTAGGGATATCACATCAAACAAGGATTCTCACTTGTTTACAAAGAAAGTCGTACCGATAATAACTTTTAAATTTTGGGACGAAATTTATTTAACAAGGGGAGACTGTAACATCTGTGCCGGAATCGTTAACAGAACAGTAATCTGTACAGTAACTTGTACAGTAACTCAAATACAATCGAGGAGAAATACTTAGAAGCTAATGACATTCGATGCTAAACATAAACTATTACACGATGTTTCTAAAATTCTGATTTAAACCTCATGGTTTAAACAGTCAGAAACACATCAGACAATCATGAACAGATACACACATGTTTGATTTTATATTATTAGGTTTAAACGTATGTGAAGATAAACAGAACAAAACTTAAACAGTTGTTGTTACAGAATGCTAAACCGACGAGTTATTCGTATTGGTGACGATCTGTACGAATAAATCTGATAGTTTAACGATCTGAAACGATGACTGAAAAGTAGAAAACAAAATCAGAAATTGAAACGTACGATCGTATTCGTACAGTTAGCGCTCTTTACGAAAACGCGCGTAAGTGACGTTTTCTGACGAAACGACAACTAAAGCGATACGAACGATAATAAATTTAAGGAAATATAGTATTTCCTGTTTTACAATTTTGAAACTCATCAAAAATAAATTAAAACGAAACTAGCAGATAAAATACGCGAAAGAGATAACGAAACGTTTAAAATAATAAACTACGATAAATAATTCCAGGAAATAATATTTAAACTATTTACTAGAAATAATCATTTTCCAAACGATTAAAATAAAACCTTTTATTTTAAATTAATAAAAACGCGCGTTACGATCCGGAAACGCAACGGAGATGAAAACCGAGCAACCGAAACGAACCCGAATACCCTCGGGGTATATAAACTTTGAAAAAACACATTTCTTTCCTTTTTACACATCTCTCTCTCTCTAGCTCTCATTCCCGTCACCTCCCTCTCACTGTAATTTCTCACCTTCCAGCTTCAAGATCGAGCTCAAATGTCAACGAAATTTGGTGTTTTTGGTGTCCATGCGAAGCTCTCAACGTCCTCTATCAAGAAGTACAGCAGATCGGAGGTTTACTCCGGCCAAAAGCAAGGTATGGAAGCTTGAACCTCACGAATATTAGGGTTTTCTTTGGTTTTGATGTGCACACACCCATCACCGGATGTTTAACCCATCCTCGAACCACCACACTTCCGATAAACTTGTTCACATGCAACGACAATATGGGGATGACCAAACTGGGGGTTGAAGCGGCATGTTGGGATGAGATTGTACAGGTTCGTGGGGTCGGAGCAGCTGCCAGCCAAAAACTGAGTAGGAGATGGCCGAACCCTATGGTGTTCAGGCCACTGCCGAACCTTTAGAGGGCTCCGAACCCAGGTCTGACAAACCTTTCGTGACCACCAGCGAACCATTCAATAGCCGAACCTTTATTTCCATAGAACCGAACCCCTGGCGAACATCATGCAGACGAACCCTCCACCATGGTCTACGAACCTTGCATGGGGATTTCACGAACCTTCCATGGAGTTGTCGAACCCTTGCTGCTTCCCTCTCACGAACCTCTCAGCCCATGCCGAACCCTTCTGACTGGAACTCTTTGGCCGAACCTTGTGACCAACCTTTGTGGCCGAACCTAGCTTCAATAATACTAAAAGGTTCGCTGGTTTGGGCCAACAACACACATCCGGCCCACATTGATTCGTTGGACCCAATACATTGTATTAAACCATGTTGATTTCTTAGGCCCAAACCCCTTGGCCCATAATACTTGCGCACAGGCCCAACTGATTTTGGCCCAAGAGTATCGGCCCAAAGGATGTAGTAAGCCCATGATGATGTAATTTGGCCCAACCCACTAATTGGATCTTTGAAAATCTTATAGTCCAATAGATCGAACCAATACGTATAACACTTGGCCCATTCTCCTTAATTCGACCCACATACACACATTCGGCCCATGACCATTATTTAAGCCCACTTAATTATTGGGCTAACTTATTAGGTCAATAGATTCTTTGTCCATAAGAGGATTTAGCACTCAACTAATAAATTAAAGGGAACAAGTCGAGATTGGTTATGCATGAGTTGTTACAAAAATGACGAACTTACTTTGATATATGAACTTTGTAACATCATAAAGTGTGGTATTTTATTTATAATAATGGATGATATCAAGAGTAACAACGAGTTAATGAAAGACCAAAGTGGTTCTAAGAACTCATCTAAATTACAGCTCTAATCTTGAATAAGACGAGTGCCATACAACATAAAAGGTGAAACTATGACTTAGAATAGTTGAGTGCTATGAAATCTACCACAACCAAGTTAGGGCCGAATAAAGATCGAGACTCACAAGTGTTGGCCAACTTTGGGGCTAACACATGCACATGCACAAATTCAACACAAATAATACTTATAAGCTACAAACTATGTGAAATCAATACAGGATCGTGAACACAACAACAAACACAACAACGAGAGCGTGTATTCTTGTTTTTACTTAGTCAACCACTTCAACATCAGGTGAGTTCATTTGTCCCTTTTCAAACCCTTTGTTTTAACTCAGGACTGAGAAGCATGTTAAACATTTTATTAAACTATTGAAATGTTATTCAATGCTTCTAAACTTATACATGATGCTTACAATAAGGCTTATGCTTGGAAACTAGTATACTTTGAGAAAATATAAACTTGATGCTTATACTTCAAACTTAAAGTTTGAAACTATATGTTGGATGCTTATGCGAGAAACTAAATGCTTAAACGTGAGACTTGAAGCTTATGCTAGAAACTATAGGTGTAAACTTGAGACTTGAAGCTTATGCTAGAAACTATAGGTGTAAACTTGAGACTTGAAGCTTATGCTAGAAACTATAGGTGTAAACTTGAGATTTGAAGCTTATGCTAGAAACTATATACTTAAACTTAAGACTTGATGCTTACGCTATGGAATTCAGGATGAAACTACACGTGTATACTTGTTATACTTAGAACACATGAAATACGTGAATACTTGTTATATTTAGAATACTTGAAACACGTGAATGCTTGATATATTTGGGATACTTGAAACACGTGAATACTTGATATACTTGGGATACATAAACACTTGGAATGCTTGATACACGTGAATGTTTGATACACTTGGAATGCTTGATACACTTGGAATGCTTTATACACTTGGATGCTTAAACAAAAGACTGATTGACCGCCGCGTGTTGACCTGTGTGTCAACCCCTACTAGTCATCAGTGAAACTATGTGAATGCGTTAAACTTGTATGCTAAAGCTATAGGACATTGTAAGACAGACTGTTGGCCGCCGCGTGTTGACCTGTGTGTCAACCCCTACTAGTCATCAGTGTTCTTCTTTGTCAGAGTCATGTAAGACAGACTGATTGGCCGCCGCGTGTTGACCTAGGTGTCAACCCCTACTAGTCATTCAGTGTTCTTCTTGATTCATCCACGGTTATGACAAGTGACTAGAATGATTTGGGTTCTTCTAGTTGACTTTGTGTTAACTTGAAGGTTTCACTATCATAACATGTCACCAGTCATATTTAGGACCATTAAGGATGGATGCTGAAATCCCTATGGTGCTCAGCTGTCCATAATGGTGCCTCTTAAACTTAATAATTATATGCTATGGAATCAATAGGGTGGAGTGAAACGCTTAATTATCATTAACAACAATATGTTAAGCAGCCTAGTATGTGGTTGGACGGTGGCTGGGGCTTGTCCCCTACAGATGCCCTATATATAAGCATACTTGGTTGGATAGCATAGGTGGTTGTTAGTGAGGTTAAGGTTGTCATTTCGGGGGAAACAAAGTAAACATTTGCAGGGAAAACAAATGCTATGAATCCTATGTCTTGGAATCAAAGTAGTGGAAAGAAATGCTTAATTATCATTAACAACAATATGTTAAGCAGCCCGGTATGTGGTGGGACGGTGGCTGGGACTTGTCCCCTACATATGCCCTATATATAAGCATACTTGGTTGGATAACATAGGTGGTTGTTAGTGAGATTAAGGTTGTCATTCAGGGAATCAAGGTAAAAAATTATAGGGTAATCGAATTCAAAGAGTCGAATGTTATGGAATCAAAGATGTAGAATGAAATGCTTAATTATCATCAGGAACAATATATCATGTGGTTTAATATGTGGTGGGACGGTGGCTGGGCGGACGGTAAGTTCGACCCTACATATGCCCTATATATAAGCATACTGAAACATATGGTATAGGTGGTTAATGGTGAGGTTAAGGTTGTCATTCAAAGGATTTTCAAACTATTTTTACATAAAAACTACATGAACTCACCAACCATTGTGTTGACTTTGTTTTCTTACATGCTTTCTCAGGTGATGCACAGGATTAAGCTAAGATTCAGGATTGCATGCTAGGATGCCCAGATATAGATCCTAGTTGGCTTTTGAAGAAGCACATCTTTTGAGATCAATATGAATCTCATTTGATATCTTGTACAGTTACAAGATAGAGATATTTGATTCTTTTGGATAGGTTTACTTATTTAAATTACTAAACACTGACATTGTAATTTAACTTTGTAATCCTAGTTAAATGTTTATTGTGCTTTAATTATCCTTGACATTGATGCTATGTAAACAATCTGATCATCACGATTAGCATTCACGATATCGCGCCCCGAGAACCTTCCGCCCGATGGGGACTTCGATCCAACCCCGCCGGCTCGGGGTGTGACATCATAGCTTCTCATCATGATAATTACACTTAGTTTATTAGCTTAAAACACCATTAAATAATATCTAGAACATTAGGGTTTTAGTTTACACTTGTTTAACACCTTTGAACACAAACAATTTTGAACCATTTTAAGCATGGTTTTGCTTTGATAAAAATCCAATGTCTTGTAGGTTTTGGCTTGTTAAAACTTAGATTTTATATCCTTGAAAGTGTTTAGAAAATCTTAGTGTGATTAACACCTCAATGTCGATGAACACACTAAACCGGTTAACAACATAACCCTAACATATCATAACCCGACTAGCCTATGTTCAAACAGCTCTCCCGAGCTCATTTCTAGATGTTTGGGTCTGATTCCAAGTTCATCACACTTGGATTATGTTAGAGTATTAGTGTCGACATAATATGAACAAAATCGATTGTAGAGACCAGCTTAATATCGATGAGAAGTGAAACCCAGTCCTGTCGATTCTACTAATGTCGACCAGCCCTAGTATCGACCCTATAGGCCGTCAATTCTAATAAATTTGACACCCCTTTGCCACCAGGTCTTGGAGACTGTCGAGACTAACAGTCTGGAAGCATGCCCCATCGAATCTAACCATCGAGACTACCAATCTTGATGGTTGAAGGTTGCTGCAACTTGAAGCCGTCGATATTGTTCCCCTTGGGTGTTCTTGCGTCGATTTTAATCTACCAAGGTCTAAACTCGATAAAATCTGTTCCAAACTTAATTCTAAGATATACCTTAGCATCCTATGTTGATTTAGTGCATCATCCTATGGTCTAGAAGGTTGAACTTGGGCTGAATCGTTCAAACTATTCGAGCAAGATGATGAATAGTGTATGTGACTGAAAATCAGTAATTTGTCACTCGATTTTACCTCGTTTTCAGTGATTCAAAGCTCTATTTTTCCATCTCTTCACAATCTACGTGTTTCTACGGTCGTTTGGACACCAAAAACACCCAATTTGGTGAAGATTTGAGTGAGTTTGGTGGGTTTTCTTAGAGAGAAAAGGGTCTGGTTTCTATAGAGAGAGAGAGTGGGGTAGATGGGGGTATAAAATGAAATTTATTGTCTTTTAAATGTTTTTAAATGTTCGGGTGTGTTCGGGTTCGTTTGGTTACGCTCGGCTTCGCGCAAACGCGTCGCTTATCGATTTTCTCTTTACAAAACGTTGAGATACTTTAAAATAGAGTTTTCTAATTTATTTTAGGTGATAATTCCTAATAAATTAACTAAATATCTTTTATTTATTTTTAACATTTCAAAAATATTTAGTTTATATGTTTAATCGAATTGTACGGTTTTCGCGTATATTCGTTCGGAAAGTCAACCGTACGAACATGACAATAAATGAACTTTCCGATTTGATTATCTAATTATTAGACATCATTCAAAACATTAAACCCACAGATATACTCGCGCAAATCGTCATTCACACGAATAATCCGTTGGTTTAATGTTCACTTAACAACGTATGTTATGGCTTTGTTTTAGTCGTTCTCGCATACGTTTACACATAATAAATCCTAAACTAACATGCATAGCATAATTTAGTGTTGCCAGAAAAAATCTAAGTGTTGCATTCTAGTTTGCACAACGTTTCTGAAATAGTTTAATAAGTATTTAGCATTAATTGCATAGAATAAGCATTACACAAAGTTTCATACAAAAGTCTACTGTATCTTACACTGTTCCAAACTATTGTTCGGACACTGATGTTACATCAGTTTGCTCATATGGGTCGACTTGTCGGGACGTGGGTCGATGGGGTGGGTGAACGGGTAAAAGGGGTGAAGCAATTGGGATGTGGTAGTCTTAGCCCCTCAACTTTTGTGCTTTATCCCCTTTTCGTCTTAAACTTCTTTTAACTAGGTTAAAAGTTTAGAAAATTACGATATGATTCCCTATAATTTACATCTTTTCATTTTATGTAGAATTGTTTTACAAAACTTTTTGTTATGCTTTATTACTCACTTTCTATAATTTTTTATAAATTGTGAATTATTAAAACTTTATAAAAATATTTTAAACCTATTGTTATTGTTGTTGTTGTTGTTGTTATTTTTGTTAATATTGTGTATTCACATGTTAAACATAAAATAATTATTCTTGAATGTTTTATTCTCTTGATTATCATCCTTAAACATATTTGTTGGTCTATTTATATATATATATATATATATATATGCATATTTTTTCGAAGAATACCAAGAATTTCGTTTTATTTAATTTATTAGAATTAAAATTTGATTTCAAGAGGGAATGCACTAGGGTTTACAGTTCAAATAACTGTTTTCAACGGTTTTCAATTATTTTGAACACCCCTTAAGTTAAGTTAAACTTAGCTAAATATCCAGGTATTTATTTATTTAGATATCTAGTTATTTATACATTTATTTATTTATTTATATTTTTATTATTTTATTCAGGTGTGCTAAGATATTTAAATGAAGCTTGGTTAAATAAATATAGAGAGATTTTTTGTTTGTTTGGATTGATCAATGCTTACATTTCATAAATCGGACAACCAATAGAGTTGAGGATATAAATTAAATCCTTTCATTTATAATTAAAATGTAATTATTTAAAAATATAATAATAGAACGCTCACTTGAATTTTAAGGTCTCGTGTAAATATTTAAAATAGTTATAGTTAACTTATAAAATATAACTATTCGAGAAATTAATATTAGAAATGATCGTTTAATATTTGAAGCATTCGTTTAAACGAATAACTAGGGTGTAACACATGTAAATTTATTTAATAAAAATATATTGTTCGATATTATAATTTTAAATACCTAGTTATTATATACACATACGTGACATTTACATACTAGTAAGTAACGAGTAAAATACTGTTAAAAACTTTTGACATATTTATTCGGTTAGTTAATATTATAGGAGATCACCTAATGATAGAGTTGGTACTCCATGTCGAGATACAATCTCAATAAGATAGAGTTTAGCGAGTCGATCCATAGAATAATCTTCCCGGATGGGTAAGAAATGCGCAGATTTAGTAAGGCGATCTACAATAACCCATATAGAGTCATGATTACGTGATGTTCTGGGTAGTTTAGTGATAAAATCCATAGAGATCTGATCCCATTTTCACATGGGAATCTCAGGTTGTTGCAATAACCCAGAAGGTCGTTGATGTTCAGCCTTAACTTTGAGACATGTTAAACATCGATCCACGTATTCTGCTATGTGTTTCTTTATTCCAGGCCACCAGTAAAAATCTCTAAGATCTTTATACATTTTATCAGCACCTGGATGAATAGAATACCTGGATTTGTGCACCTCAACCAAGATAATTGTTCTAGAGTTACCGAATAAAGGAACCCAAATTCGGCTTTTGAAATACAACACTCCGTCAGTCTTGGTTTCGAGTTGCTTGTCTAATCCCCTTAGTTCCTCAGCAAGATAGTTTGTTGCTTGTAAAGCTTGTTGCTGAGCTTCTTTAATCTGAGGAATTAAACTGGTTTGAATACTCATCCCTCCAGTTGAGAACCCCATATAAACGATTGATTTTTCTGTGTCAATGTGGTCAGTGGCAAGGCTATCTTTGAAAAGTTCTCTATAAATCGGCGATAATAACCTACCAATCCTAAGAATTGACGTATTTCAGTTGGGGTTTGTGGTGTTTCCCATTGCTTCACCGCTTCAATTTTACTAGGATCCACTTGAATACTGTTTTCGTTCGCTACGTGCCCAAGAAATTGAACTTCTAGTAACCAAAACTCACACTTTGAAAATTTAGCATATAATTTCTCACGTGCGAAAAGTTTTAAGATCAGTTTCAAGTGTTGAGCATGTTCTTGTTGGTTCCGAGAATAAATAAGAATATCATCAATAAATACAATCACAAACTTATCCAAATAAGGCCTACATACTCGATTCATCAGATCCATGAAAACTGCATGTGCATTTGTTAATCCAAACGGCATTACTAGAAATTCTTAATATCCGTATCGAGTTCTGAAAGCAGTTTTAGGAACATCATCATCATGAATTCGTAACTGATGATATCCGGATCTTAAATCGATTTTTGAGAAATAAGTAGCACCTTGTAGTTGATCAAACAGATCATCGATACGTAGTAATGGATAATGGTTTTTGATTGTCAATTTATTGAGTTCCCTGTAGTCATTACACCTCCTGAATGAACCATCCTTTTTTTTCACAAAAAGAATTGGTGCTCCACAGGGTGAGAAACTAGGTCTGATAAAACCTTTATCTAAAACTTCCTAGTTAATCTAAAAGTTCTCACATTTCAGAAAGTACTCAGAGATAAGGAGCTTTTATCAACTTACCATTAACACTAATTTATCTAAGTACGTAGCAAGTAATGCAAGTAAAATGATCATTCTGGGGAGGTAAAATTCTTATTTATCCCCATATAAAAAAATATTGATTGTTAAGAAGAAACGTACCAGTGACAATGTTTGCATCATACCTTTCCTTTGTCACACTAATCTACAAAGCTCTTCCCCTAGCTTCATTCCTCTGATTAGTGTTATTGTTGTTTAGACAGTTTCTCATGAAATGGTCAAGACTTCCACACTTGAAGCACGTCCGGTTTGCTTGAGTGGTTTGTCGTGGTGCTTGGTTGGGTTGACGAGCAGGAAACTTACAGTATCTGGTATAGTGTCCGACTCAATTACAGTTTGTACATTCGGGACATGGTCCTGTGTGATGATAAGGACACTTATTACATTTGGGAGCCTGCCCAGTATATCCTTTCCTTTCCGAAATAGCCGCACGATACTTTTTCACATTTGGTTTGTTCTGGCTAGTCTCAGCCGAAACTTTGGTTTCGTTTTTCTGGAACCACTTCCTTTTGGTTCCTCTCGTGTTACTAGGTGCCTTGATCTTCGTACCACTAGAACTTTCCTCATCCATCACTGTTAATATACCATTTCTTATTGCCTCATCTGTAAACCTATAGGCTAAGATAATGGTATATTCTAAAGTTGTGGGTTTGGCAGCAGTTACCATTTCTCGGATTTGAGGAACCAAAACGTGAATATATTTTTCTACCAAGATTAAATTAGTAGAAAACAAGTCAGGAAATAGACATGTAAGTTCATGAAATCAGTCTGTATATTTCTGACAATTTGCACCTTCCATAGAAAGATTCGAGAATTCTTCTTGCAGTTTCTTGATTTTTGTGGCTGGGCAATACCTTGACATAATCAAAGTTTTAAACTTATTCCAGCCCATTTCATTAACAGTGGCCATACCCCATATTCTCACTTGGGTATTCCACCATGTCAAAGCTGAATTCTTAAGAGAACAAGTAGCATAAGATACCTTATGCTCAGCGAGACATTTGCTGATTTTAAGTTTCGTTTCCATCTCCTTGATCCATTTCGAAAGTCCAGCCGCTCCTTCTTTACCTGTGAAAGTAGGAGGGTTGCAGGAAGCAAAGTACTGGTAAGTACATCCTTGCTGTGGTGTTCATTGTTGCTGTACTAGTGGAATGATGAGTTTCTACGTGGCTACCAGTAGCATCATGTTCAGTGTGATCGTGGTCCCCACCAGAACCCGCGGTAATATATGGTTGGTGTTGTGTCAAAACACCATAAGCTGATAGCTGTTCTCTTACGATTCGTGCTATCATTGCTTCGTTCAACTCAGATCCACTTGCACCCGCACGTGGAACCGTGTTTACTTCAGGGTTGACAGGTGGAACTTGATTCGGCTCAGGGTTAGTAACATTCTTGGTAGCTTTCTTAGCTGGTCGACCTCTTTTAGGAGCCATTGTTCTGCTCACATGCAGACAAACTCAGGTCAGTTCAAGAATATTAAAGATATAGCCTGTTTGATCACATTAGTTCAACCATATTCAGTTATACTGAAAATTTATGTTGAAATGTGATTATAAGAAAATATAGTATAACTACATTGATATAGTTCAGACATGTTCTCAGTACACAGAAATCACACAAAGGTTTGTAGTTATACTCAGTCCTGTTATTTCAAAAACATGTTAGAATATTAAACAGCTCACAGTACTGTGATATAAATATTTCATTCACATGTTTTTGATATATTATCATACAGGACAATAGATATGTTCTTACAAAAGAATGTTCTCATAGTTCTACAATACATTGCCATATAGACAATAGATATGTTCGCACACAAAAATGTTCTCATAGTTCTGTAATACATTGTCATACAGACAATAGATATGTTCGCACACAAAAATGTTCTCATAGTTCTGTGATACATTGTCATACAGACAATAGATATGTTCTCACACAAACATGATCTCATAGTTCTCATAGTTCTACGATACATTGCCATACAGGCAACATATATGTTCTCACACAAAAATGTTGTCATAGTTCTCATAGTTCTACGATACATTGCCATACAGGCAACATATATGTTTTCACACAAAAATGTTCTCTTTTATTATCTAATTATAGTTCATACAAGTTTGATATTAATATATAGTTCATACATTCACACACCAGGTATTCAGAGATGATACCGTATCTAGAGCATTCACCTGCTTCATAAAAGTCAGGTGAGACATAAGTATCTCTAATACGGTAGTACGGATGTTCTCTAGAGTAGTACGGAACTGCTTTATCTCATGGCGTGTACCCTGTAGATCATGGATATCCTTCTAAAGTTGTGCTCGTAGCTCTGCCTGATGGGAGGATTCTCCCAACTCCTGAATAATGTTAGGTACGTCCCTCGGTGCCAGCGGTCGTCGTGGGGGAAGACCAGTAGTCTTGCGAGCTTGACCTCACATGTGTCGAAGTCCATCACATACCGGAATCCTCTGGGTGAAGAACTCTGCCTCCTCCCTACAGAAGCATCCTCACCCAGTACTTGAGCATGTCTAGGTGAAGCAAATAGTGCAAGTGGTGATAACGTAGCTGGTATAGGTGATGGTGTGAGTGGCACCAGTGGTGTAGCCTATGATGCAGACGAAGTCACCTCCGTAGGATCAGAATCAGAACCCGAGCTTGAACTCGGCTTGTCATCAAGTATAACATATGGAAACCTTTGGTAAATGTAACGCTCAGGTGGGTTGGCCATCGCTGACAAAAAAATTCCCAAATCAGTACTATGAAATAAATATTGAATAATAATATTCAACATAAACATGATATGATATCTTTTCCTATCTCAAAGCAACTATTCGTCTTTATAGTTATTATTTTTCTGCTTGCATTGAAGTTCACTAGAATGCACACATGTTGCGAATTTCAGTTATGCTGGCCACTCATAACTGGAATTCGTACCACCTGATTATCCTGGCTTAATTCAAAACAAGTTTTGTTCATTCATTATGTTCAGTGCTCTCTGTGTCATTATACGAGCCTATGGTTATAGTCTAGGTTTCTAAGTCCACCTAAATTCTATAACCTGTGGCTCTGATACCACCCTGTCACACCCCTACCTCTTGTCACCTGTTTGATGTCATTCGTCACTCTGAGAAGGTTGCGGAAGCATAGTGGTGATGTCTCAGAAATGAGGTGTGACTTACTTGATCCGGTATTACAACACACAGATTAATTTAAAGTAAATATATTACAAGGATTTCGTAATCAAAACCAACATCACAGTATATAACTAATTTCATTACATTATATAATTTATTTAATTACAATCATATGAAGTGCATCATCACCCGATGGTCACTGTTTTCCCAACACAAATACACGTTCTCCTTCCAATACTTAGCATCATTCTCTTAATATTCGACAGCTAGGTTCAACTATTAAGGTTTTGTCCAAAATTCCTTACCGATGATTTCAAATTTCCCAAATACATTAAGTTAATTATAATAGTTGACGAACTGAATAACATCAGGAATGATTCATAAGGATCGTCAATTTTGTGACCTGGTTCACGATCCATATTGTATAATAAACATGATCGTGTCGTGTTTGGGTACTCACTTATGAACTGGATTGGAAATCGTGGGTAACCTAGTGATTTCTATAACTACGCAACAACCATCCATGACATGCTCTAAGTAAGAAATTAAGAGCAGAGCGTAAACATCAAACGACATGCCGATTAAATATTAGCTTCTAATGAGAAAACGGTCGCAAGTGCCAAGTAAGTGCGATGGTTTTTATAGGACCATGCTCAAAGCATATTGATCATTATGTTCATATTAACTCTGTTCTAGATGCAGCTTGGCTGACTCACCAACCAGAGTGCTCAAAAAAACCAAAAACCGTTTAAAACCGAAATTCAAACCGTATCCGTAATCGAAACAACCGAACTGAATTCCGAATTCAGTTTTTGGTTCGGTTCCTAACCATATCCGAATTCCGAATTCGGTTTTCGGTTTCGTTATCGGTTCCAAATTTTTTTTGAATTCGGTTTGTCTGGTTTATTTAGTTAACGGATTAAACCGAATTCAAATTCAAATTTATTATTTTTGTTAATAATATATAAGGTTGAATTCAATCTATTCGGTTGAATTCGGTTTGTCTGGATCCGTTTATTTGGTTTTATTTAGTGTACGTGTTATGTATACATGTCAAAGTGTGACATTGACGTAATAAATCCTCAATATCTCATGAGAAATAAACAAGGATTTCATATTTGAAAATATAACTCTTTCATTTATGCTAATCTATAATATATTTGATGAATACTTGTTGAAATACGTAATTACGTTGAGTTTAAAATGAAAAAAACAAAAATTGGTAATCAGTTTTATTTTATTAGTATCAGAAATGATATGAGATGTTTATTAAGCCTTTGATTTATTCTAATCTCACAATAAGTATTATATATGCTTTTGCATATGTACCGACTCATTGTTGGTGCTATTTACAATCGTTCATTTTTGTCTTGAAACTTCACAATCATCATTTTTGTTTTTGAAAACCCCCAATCACCATTTTAATACAAGATTATGAACTCATTATATTTGGGTGAAAATCGTGTCATAAACCACTACTCAACTTTTGATTATGAAAGCAAAAGCCACTACGTACACAAGAGTTAGGTAATGATATAAAAAGTACTATGATATTGTTACGCTAAGGAAAGGTTCCGTTGTTAACCTACTGTAATTGTGGTAACCCAGTGATCTTTGACAAAAAATGCCCGAATCTTTGGGTTCTTTTCATGGTCTTTATTATACATATTTAGGGGGTTTCTTTTTTGTGTTTTGGCTAATTCGCAATGCAAATCGAATTTGCCTCGGTGTAAATTCGAGTTGCATTTCGCAACATTTAGAAAAGTGCAAAAATTTTACACAGATGCAAATTCAATTTGCATTGCGAATTAGCCAAAACACAAAAAAGAAACCCCCTCTAAATATGTATAATAAAGACCATGAAAAAAAACCAAAGATTCGGGCATTTTTTGTCAAAGTTCACTGGGTTACCGTAATTAGACAGGGTTCTTATTTAAACCAAGTCCGTTACGCTAATGTATCAACAATAATATGTTTTTGTATTTTTTTAACGTCAAAAAGCATTTAAAAATACGTATAAATAAAAATTACGTATAAATAAAAATACGAGTGATATATTAATATTAAGATCATATAAAAATAATTTTAAAAAGTAAAGTGACATAAAGTGATAATAATCCTATGATAGGACATATAATTCTTGATATGGTAAACGTAGCATTATAATTTTCAATTTATTTACTTATTATAAATATAATAATTTTCTTGTTTTTAATTTTTTTTCCCTTAAACTATATTTAAAATTGTAGAACAAATTTTATTTCTTGTAAACACACACTTAGATTTAATTTGTTATGTGATTATTCTAAAATTTAATTTCATGAATTTTAAAGGCTATTTTTTTTTGAGCGACTAATTTTTGGATCACTGATGATCACTGGAGTATCATCATGCCACCAGCGATATCACCAATCATATTCACTACCAAGTCACCAGTTCTGGAGGAAACTCAATACTTTGATAAAACCTCCTTATGGAATTCAAACATAAGACCATTTGGTTCTTAAGTCTTATCTTACTAACAAGATGCAATTAGGCCATAATGCCTTTGGTTAATTTTAAATGCTATAAACATTCTAAATTTCTAATTCATTTAATTATTGTAATTAAAAAGTCTATCACCTAATCACTTGCCACAAAGGGCTTCTAATCTAATTTAGCCTTTGACTTGTTTTATGTGAGGTATTGAGTTGAATTAGATATGCACAAAACAAAAAAGATTAACCGAACGAACCTGTACCGGTTCATAACATGTTTTAAAACCGGTTATTTGAATCGGTCTCAAGTTTTTGGAAAAACTGGTGATTTAGGACCGGTTTGAGGTTTCAAAAGACCAAACCGGTGGTTAATCTTGAAAAACTGGTTTCGGTTAACTAGTTTGATTAATTGGTTTCGGTTATTCGAAAACCGGTTATTGGTGAACCGTTACTAGGCTTTGACAGATAACCGGTTCGGTTATTTGAAAACCGATTTTCGAACGGTTAAACGATTTCTGCATCTCTAGTTGGAGTCTCGTGTATAGCAAATATTGCTCTGGGTTGAGCTAGTGGTTTTCCTAGTTGTGAATTTCCTTGTAGGCAGGTAGGTCAGGTCATCATGCTTTGTTTTTAGGGCGGAAGAGTGACCTATATGGCAGGGTGATCTTAGGTGTCCGAGCGTTTGTTGTTTAAAAAAAACCAAAGCACTTGTTGAGAACTATGGGCTTCCTATTTAGTGGTTTCCTTCTTGACTTATTCATGAAGGTCTTCGACATGAATTCATGCTGAGACATATTTAGATAGTTGTGCAATTCCTCATGAGTTGTATGATTTCTCATGAGCTGAGCTCAAACGTAATCTTGTTTTGAGTGTGTGTTTGAAGTTGTTTAAAAGTATAAGAGTTAAGTATATAAAAGGTCCCTGTGATTTAGCCATATTTCACAAAAGGTCCCAACATTTGAGAAAATACAAGAAAGGTCTAATACTCTGGACGCGAATAACAAAAGAGGTCCCTACTTTAATAAAAAATGTCTTTAAAGGTCCCTACTTCAGGGACCTTTTTTGATAAAATGTGGATATTTTTGTTGAAATAGAGACTTTTTTTTGTAAAAGTAGGAACCTTTTCTGTATTTTTTCAAAGGTTGAGACCTTTTGTGAAATATGATTAAAACCCAAGGACATTTTATGTACTTAACTCAAAATATAAAGCACGTGTTAGGCACGTGTTATTTGTTTTTTTTTTTTTTTAATTCACCAACCTTAAAGAAAGATGATAAATGTATGGTCCCTCTTCGTTTCCCTAATCCCCATATATGGCCTGAATTCGGTCAAACTTTAGATGCAACGGGTCTAAGATGGAGAATCGAAACGCAGAAACACGGACATCAGGTACGATAGTCCACAGCAACGAGACCAGGCTCGCGATCTTAGAGCTGGCGAACATGATAAGTGTCCCTATGGCGCTCAATGCAGTGGTTAACCTCAAGGTGGCTGACTCGATGTGGCAAAACGGCTCCAACACGCCCCTCACCGCATCGGAGATTGTTTCCCATATTCACCCTTCTGGAACCGCAGACGCTGAAAACCTCCAGCGTATTCTTCGGATGCTCACGAGTTTCGGTGTTTTTAACGAACATATAAACGCTGCAGAACGAAGGTATATTGTCAAATTTAGTTCACATGTTTGTATATGGTGGTTACCAATTTTTTTGTTAATATATATAGGCGAGATGTGGATTGAAAAATTATTTTTAGATCTAATATTAATAAAAAATAAAGAAGAAACTTACATTGTTTTAGATTTATTTTAATGTATTCTTCAAATTAATAAGATTTAGTTATTAGATTAACGAAATAAAAAATGATTAATTTTTGATCATCATAAACTATATCATGTGTTTTTAGATTAGTCGTCTGCATTTTCACGTTTTCTGCACCAAAGTCATTAGAAGACAACTACATTTGTGTAGAAAAGACACGTCACTCTCGTGACTTTAGTGGAGAGAAAGGTGAAAGTCGGTTTACTTAGTTGAAAAGAAAAGAGGCTAAAAAACATTTGAAAGTTCTTTTAACATCTTAATTCCGGCCTATTTCAACCAAAAAATTTTAATGATTATCATACTTTGTAATTTGAAGAAGTTGGAATGATTTTTCTATCGATTTATTATCACATATACACTACTAGGAAAAACATTGTGCATTTATGATAAGTAGGTGTCGCTTGTGGTAGATATGGTGGACTTTTATCATTGGGCTTATAGCCTAGTGGTACTTCTTGATCACCAGCAATGGGAGGTCTTGGGTTCGAGTCTCGCGTGGAGCAAAAAATGTTCTGGGTGAGCTAGGGGGTTTTCTCAGTTGAGTTTCCTCCCAGATGGTGAGGCGGTTCCTCGATTCGGCACTCGCCAACGTCCGGCTTTAAATGTTTCCGGAGGTTGGTAGCGGTCTGTGGTCGCAGTGCGTGGGTTGTTGGGTCCGAGGACTTGTTTAGCTGTTCAAAAAAAAAGATATGATGGACTTTGAAAATTATTTTAAAACAGACTGACTCAACCATTTTAGAGATCCAATTCCGGAGTCCTTTACTATCAGTTACATTAAAAATCCTCCACCTTTTATTCGGGCTTGGGTCTTCGTTGTATTCTTATAATCATATTTCCTTCCATCAAACTGTCGTGAATATTAGAAAAGAAAAACTTTTTTTGGATCATTCTTGTATACTAATTCCTCCCAGAGCACATAAACTAAAAGACCACAAGCCAAAAAACCCAACTATATATGGGGGAAAGATCAAATAAAAAGTTTATTTTGCCTAAGAATGCTAAAAAGGACTTTTAAAACCTCGAAAACCAACCTAAATTAACTCCGATTGAACTCATTTCGATAGCGTTGGAATCGTCTCATCGAACTCTACAATATTAGCTTTTAAGTTTTAGCTTTAATAACTACTTTTAAAGTTTAGATTTTAGGGCTTGGTTTTGGCTTTTTAGGTTTTATCTTTAGGTTTATTTTTAAAGTTTTGGTTTTAGTATTTGGGTTTATTGTTTACAATTTAATGTTTGTGTTTTAGGGTTTAACAAGCCGATTCCAATGATGCAAAAATTAATTCAACCGGAGTTTGTTTGGGTCGGTTTTCGTGTTTTTGAAAATCCTTCTTAGCCTTCTTAGGCAAAATAGACTTTTTAGAGGAACCTTACCCACTATATATAACTTCTTTTAAATTGGGGACACTTCATTTTTTTGGAACTTTAAGCCCCTGTTTGGGTTGCTTGACCCATAGGTTCGGCCCTATTCACAAATAGACCTATCGCTCATAGTAGGCTGTAGGGGTGATGACTTTCTTAAATATTGAAGTGGCAGTTTGTAAAGGGGTCTAAAGACTGGAGAAATATCCCCAAGTTGGGACGACGACTTCACCGCATGTGTCACCTTATACAATTAACTACTGACCACCTCTGTTAAAGATAACACATTTACAAAAAGGATCTTCCTTTACAAAAAAAAATTCCATACTTCATAATTTTCAGTTATCTATTTAATCATCCATCAAAAAAGAATATATATTTTACATCTGCTTTCTTAAACAATGATTTGTTATCCCTAAGTGGTAGTTATAGAGGCAATCATTATTTTCAAAACCCAAATAAAGATTAGAAAATTTTAAGATTCTTACGTGATGATCAAGATTTTTTGATGCACATATATTCTAATCCCCTTACGTTACGTAATGAAACACATACTTTCACTTGCCTATCAAAGAGACCACAATAATATTACAAGACGTAAATGTACTATGGGTTACCAATAGAGGGCAACGAAATTACACATGTTGATAGGACTTTAAATGTTAGTCAAATTGCATTAAAGTTCTTGAATTTGATGGGTGTTGAATTGCCTTTTGAAGCAATCAATGGAGATATAAATATTTTTTTCGTTAATTTTAAACATAAAAAGTCAAATTTATTTAAAATTCAACAAAATTGCAAATAATTCAACGGACTAGATTGATAATATATTACTTGATTCGTGCAACGTTATTTTTTGATTTGATAGCAACTTGGTTCAATAATATTTATTAATAACTTGGAAAATTTAAATGGTTGTGGTGTACTCAATTGTGGTAGTGTTATATTGGCTTGTCTGTATAAAATTTAAGTACATTGTTCGACAATGTAATTTTGTTAATATATAACTAAGCTTAAATTACAATAATTTTTTTTCACTTTTTTCCGAAGATTGTGTGATTGTTAAGTTCTCACGAAGATTTTGTAGGTTTGTTGTATTTTCAAATAAATTTGACTTTATCATACTCTCTATTGGTAAATCCCACAATATATGTTCATCTTGTAAGTTTATTATGGTTTCTGTGGTAGTCAAGTGAAAAGTAATTGTTTTAGGACATCCTCTCTCCATACAAGAGTCGATATTAAAGCAAGGTCAAACCTTTTATTTCTACAATCAATGTTATCATCGAAACCTATCACAGTTATGAATTCCGTAACCCTTTTGGCAATCAACTTAGAATATATGTGCATCCCAAAAACTTGCGGGTTTTGAAAATAGCGATCACTTAACCATTACAAATCGTTGTTTGGAGGACCTGCATGGGAGGTACTGAGGAGGGGTAAACCCGTCCTTCATCCAGAGCCTATTTTTTCTAAGGGGACAAGAATTTTTAAAAGCCTTTATATGTTATATATATTTGCTTATATTTAAAATGAAAAACCAAAAAAGCAAAAATATATAATTCGCTAGAGGTCTTTTTTTCTTGACTCGTTAGGGACACTTGAATTTTCAGGACCACCTTTGAGGACCAGAAGCAAAAATGTATTCATTTATGATGAATTAATAAATAGATAATTTGAAAATATCAAGTTAGTATGAGGTTCCATTTTTTGAAAGGAGATGCCCTTTTTCATAAGGGTATTTGAATGAGAGTTTAATTTAAAAAAAAAAAAAAAACTTGCACTTGATCTCCATCAATTCACGTCTTAATGCATGTTTTGTCTTCATTTAAGAAAATCAAATATGATGATTTGACAAGAGCTTGCGGCCATCACCAATACTAGAGGCGACCTGCAAACGGCTGCTTTTCCAAATTTTGCTAGACGAGTTGGCAAACAAGGAGGTGGAGTCGTTGCCCCTACTAAGGGCGATTTCTCTCTAATCAAATAACTTGACACTTTAACATTTTACAAAGCCATCACCCCTAGTATGAACGATAGGCCTATTTGTAGAACAAATTTCAAGGTCCGACCATTTCAATAAGCTTGTAGCTCAACTGACACCTCATGATTCTCATAAAGCTTGGGCTTTGTGAGGTCATGGGCTCAAATCCTGGCCAAAGTGGTCAGCAGGGGTTTACCACATTGTGGGTTTCTTCCTGAGGAGCAGGTGGATTTGCTTGATTCAACGCTCGTCAACACCTAGACTTTAGATACCGGGGAGTTGGTAGCGGACTGTGGTCGCAGCGCGTAGATTGTTGGGTCCGATGATCCATTTAGGCTATGAAGAGACATGCCGCTGAGCCTTCGTTACCTTTTAAAAAAAAAGGTCCCCCCATTTTTGCGACTGTGAGCAAAGGTTTACTTAATATATTTATAATTCCCTGATTTCCGACAATTCCAGTCGCAAATGCTCGTATTTTGGTAGTCATATATTGCCCTGAATTGACACTGACATGAACGGCATACTGTTGCGAAGATACTCGTTGACAGACGTTGGGAAGACGCTAGTGACTGACGAAAACGGTTTGTCGTATGGTGCATACGTTCTACAACACCATCAGGACCCATTGATGAAAGCATGGCCGAACGTGCACGAGGCGGTGCTGGATTCATCAACGGAGCCTTTCGTGAAGGCCAACGGCATGTCGGCGTACGACATGTACGGGGAGAACCCGGAGATGAACGATCTGATGCAGAAGGCGATGTCAGGGGTATCAGTTCCCTTCTTGAATGCGATTCTGGAAACTTATGATGGGTTCGATGGTTTGGAACGATTGGTGGATGTTGGTGGCAGTTCAGGGGAATCCCTTAAGATGATTATAGAGAAGCATCCGAAAATTAAAGAAGCCATTAACTTCGACTTGCCAGAGGTTGTTGCAAGAGCTCCAGAAATTGATGGTGAGTGACGTGATTCACACACACTACATGTAAATAGACAGATGTCGTTACTATACAAATCGTCACGTTAGAGCCATTTTCTTAAATAGACATAGAAACCCGGTTAACAAGCAGAAACCGGTTTATAATCAATTGGGGCGGTTTTTTGTAAAAAATAAATTTACCGGCTTTGATGACAGAAAACTCAATAATTGAAACGACTATGTCACCGTTTAAAACAACTACTTTTCTTAAAACTGGGTTAGTTAAGAGTTGAAAAGTTAAATTGATCCCAAATAGTAACTAACAACAGTTATTATCTTTTTTTTTAAAAAAAAAAAAACAAACTGGTTAAGAGGTTTCTAATGGTTTATAATAACCGGTTCTTCTTCCGCAGATTCTTAACCGGTTTATAACCCATTTGGTTATTCTGATCCAGAAAAACAGTTGAAAGAACCGCTTCAAACCAATACCAATTTAATTAATCGGTTTTTTTACACGTCTAACAGTAAACAAAAATGCATCTTGAATGGGTTGTATGAGTGATGTTTGTTTTGTGTGTAGGTGTGACACATGTTGGTGGTGATATGTTTGCTTGTGTTCCCAAGGGTGATGCAATTTTCATGAAGGTAATTATACTTTTAAAATGCTTTGAAATTAACATAATATAGGATTCACTTGAAATATCCTGAATTAATCAATGAATGGATTTTAGAAAGTTGATTATTAATTTAGGCAATTATATAAATGGAATTAGACTTGTAACATCTCAAACTATTATTTATTTGAAGTTAAAATAAACAAAAGTTTATATGATTGAAATGCCATGAAGTTTATTGAATGGTTGCTTACTGATTGAAAATCAAAGGCTAGCATCTTAATGATTACCTCTTGTAACATAATATGGGTCAAGATAAATAAAATAGAAACTATGGTAATAAAATATATTAAAACAAGTAAGAATTATCAATAATATATTTAATGATATAACTACCAAAGATAATGCAAATAAACTATTTGTTTATTTACAAAGCATTTTAACTTCAACTAAATTAAAGTTTTACACAAAAAAAAAAAAAAGACGAATTTGAACCCAAATTGATTTTGCTTAAAATTCAACCTGACCCTAATCTGTTCTGACCCATTACCTGATCCAATCAACCCATTTGTAAGGTTTATCCTTGACTTCTTTATGAGAAGTTTTGTGTTCGAATCCAAACAGAGGCATATTTGTTGAGGCAAGGTCAGGAAGTTTACCCAGTTGTGAGGTTTCTCCTGGATAGGCTCGGGCGTACACCTAAAGCGTCAAATCCAAAATGACGGTTGAAATCCCGTCTTGTGTATCGTCGTACCAAGCCTTAAAAAAAGAACGAAATGGTTGCTTTAGGTTCTAACAACATAAATGTTAAGTTATTGAAACCCAAAATGCCATTGAGTTGTTGATTTTATTGGTTTCAGTGGATTCTAACAACATGGACAGATGATGAAGTGAAGCAGATTCTGAACAATTGTTTTAAAGCAATTCCTGATGGAGGTAAGGTGATTGCTTGTGAGCCAGTATTACCACACAACACAGATGATACTCATCGCACCCGAGCCCTGCTTGAAGGTGACATATTTGTGATGACCATTTACCGTGCAAAGGGCTATCATCGGACTGAAGAGGAGTATTCTAAGCTCGGCAAGTTGACTGGGTTCACCAGTTTCCGAGCTATTTATATTGACTACTTCTGGACTATCCTTGAGTATAAAAAGTGATGACCCTAAGCTTCAATTTTTTATTTAACATGTATGCCAACAAGCGAACAAGTGGTTCTCGAATAAAGGGTTATCATCGGACTAAAGAGGAGTATTGTTTTAACCGCTAATTTTTTTTTTAAAAATTTCATTACTTAAACATTTCGTTTTAAAAACTGATTTAAATTTTTTTTTATTCTATAACAATTAAGTTTAAACAAATTTATTTTTTAATATTATTATATTTGTAATAGCATTAAAAAATATATTTTTTCATCTAGAAATATATTGATAGTATAATTGTTATTTAATATAAGATGTATTTATTAGAAGAGACAAATGAAAAATCGAAGTTGAGTTGTTTTAGAAAATATCATATGTCCATATAAATCTTGATTTACTAAAATAGGTGTGTGTATAGGGGAAGATAAATTGAAACTAACTTAAGTTGAGAAACCTATGAAAACCTGGTATAACATTTTTTTTGTGGATTATTAACATGTATTACCATAGTAAGAAGCTTTAATATATATTACTCAACCCTTGAAATCAATTAGATATTTCTCTTAAAAGGAGAAAATATGTAATTTACTAGTTTATTTGTAAAGAGAAAAATCTTTAAAAAAAATGTGTAATTGGCTATTTTACTTACATATATATGTAATAAATGATATTTGAAATAAGAAATATGTAAATGTCCATTATTTTCAATGCATGTAATATATGTTGTTATAAAAAAGATAAAACTAAAAAAAGTTATGAGTTTGTATATATATGTTAAATATTTGATTTTTTTTACAGAATGTAAAAAAGTTAAACAGTAACCTACGTATACCAAATACTTATAACTAGGTTTTTTTCCTGTTGCGTGTTGCAGCAACTTATCACAGTTTACTTCCAAGAACGGATATTATATATCATTTGCATAATCATAAGTTATATTTCCATCACGAACTCTATACAAATTTCTTATAAAAACATAAAATCATTCAAAATTCATACAAATATGCTACGAAAATACATGAATAAAAAAGGAAAAACATTGAACTTTACACCTACTTTTCTCAACTCAAGTGGCTTTCAAATTATCGTATGTACACGTGTGTGTTTATATATATATTGAAGTGTTCAAATAATAACTCACTCTTAAAGAAATAAACAGATATAACCCGTCAAGTGAAGTCAAATCTTGGATTTTTTTTGAACATCATTGTAACAAATTTAGAACAATGTTCTTTTATGAGTTTGTGTATATTCATCACCGTTTGAGATATCATCGTTGTAAGTTTTTGATTTAAAGCACTGTAACTATTTTATGCCCAAAAATTACAACGATGTAAACTCTCAAACGGTGATGAATTTTCGCAAACTCATAAAAGAACATAGTGTTCTAAATATGTTACAATGATGTTAAAAAAATCCAAAATTTAGCTTCATCTTGTCAAAGTTATATGGGTTATTGCAATAAAGGTGGGTTATTATTTGTTCACAATCCTATATATCTTTACTATATAATAAAAGAATAACAATATGCCACGCGGCGTAATTTTAGCATATCCACATGTCATTTGTCATTTGGTATCTTTCTACACTATCCACATGGCATATTTAAGAAGCTCATGAATTAATTACATTTAATACAATTAATTCAAACTTTCAAATTTAAAAGAAAAATAATATTCATATTCTATAAATATTAATGATAATATAATCATTTTAAAATTTTCAATTTCAACCAATAATTTCAAAAATTTAAAATTTTAAATCACATTTGTATTGTTTAAAGAAGTATACAAATATTTATAAAATATAATTTTATCTAATTTTAAATTTTAAAAATTATCTGTTATTTGTGTATTTATTTTTTATTGTTGATTGTTTTGTAATATTTGTTTTATACAACTCTGTGTAATACACAAGTCAATAAGTGTCACACCCCGAGCCGGCGGGGTTGGATCGATGTCCCTTTCGGGCGGAAGGTTCTCGGGGCGCGATATCGTGAGTGATAATCGTGATGATCAGATTGTTTACATAGCATCAATGTTAAGAATAACTAAAGCACAATCAAGCATTAAATTAGGATTACAAAGTTAAATTACAATATCAATGTTTAGTAATTTAATTAAGTAAACCTATCAAAATAATCAAATGTATATATCTTGTATCTGTACAAGATATCAAAAGTGATTCGTATTATCAACAAAAGATGTGCTTCCAAAATCAACTAGGTCCTCTATCTAGGCCGCCTAGCATGCAATCCAAAAGCCTTAGCTTAAATCTGTTCATCACCTGAGAAATCATGTAAGAAAACAAAGTCAACACAATGGTTGGTGAGTTCATAAAGTTTATAAGTTTAAAAATATCTTTAACAAACCTCTTTCGGTAGAACCTTAACCTCATTAACTCCACATGTAATATTCAAATCGGTATGCTTATATATTGAGTCGAGCCTACAACCCGCCCAGACGCCGTCCCACCACATACTAATCCGCATATGATATTGTTGTTAATAATAATTAAGCATTTTACCTACCATTCAACCCATTCTTCGTCATAGCTTTAGTTTACTGGTTCAAAGTTTACAAGTCTATAGCATTCGTAAGTATTAACTTCAATGTAAGTTTAACAAGCATCATAGTTTCACACACCATAGTTTAGCTTTCACTAATCTCATGCGTGAGTACAAGCCCTGCTATAGCAGAAGTTTAGCAATTACGTAGCTCACGGCTAGATACAAGCCATGCTCTAGCAGAAGTTTAGCCATTACGTATCTCATGAATTAGTTAAGCTTAGTCTAGCAATTACGTGTCTCCTATACAAGATGCAAGCCCTGCTATAGCAGAAGTTTAGCAATTACGTATTTCGTACATAGACACAAGCCATGCATGCACAATTAGTTCAGCAATTACATATCTCATATAAGCAGACACAAGCCCTGCTATAGCAAAAGTTTAGCAATTACATGTCTCTTATATAGATAACAGCTTAGCCTCGTCATAGTTTAGCTTTCACATATCTCAATACATAGGTACAAGCCCTGCTATAGCAGAAGTTTAGCAATTACGTAGCCCATGATTAGATACAAGCTTAGCATTTCGCGCGCAATCATAGTTTCAAGCATATAGTTTCAAGCATTATCATATGGTTTAACCACGAAGTTCATAGCATAAGCATCAAGTATATAGTTTAAGCTTCTAGTTTGTAGCATAAGCATCAATTGTGTAGCTTTAAGTTTCTAGTTTGTAGCATAAGCATCAAGCCTCGAGTTTAAGCATTTAGTTTCTAGCATAAGCTTCAAGCATCAAGTTTAAACATTTAGTTTCTAGCTTAAGCATCAAGCATCAAGCATCAAGCATCAAGCATCAAGCATCAAGTTTAAGCATTTAGTTTCTAGCTTAAGCATCAAGCATCAAGTTTAAGCATCTAGTTTGCAGAATAAGCATCAAGTTTATAGCTTCTCAAAGTATACTAGATTCCAAGCATAAGCCTTATTGTAATCATCATGTTTATGTTTAAAAGCATTAAATAACATTTCAATGATTTATTAAAATGTTTAAACATGCTTCTCAGTCCTGAAGTAAAACAAATAAGTTTGAAAAGGGACAATTGAACCCACCTTGTGTCCGTAGTGGTTGACTAAGTATAATAAGAATACGCGCTCTCGTTGTATGCACTTGTTCTGATGTTCACGATCCTGTATTGATTTCATATAATTTGTAACTTATAAGTATTCGTTGTAGTGACTTGTGTGCGTGTACGTGTTAGTCCTAAAGTTGGCTAGTACCCATAAGTCCTAGTCATCATTCGGCCCCGGTCCTAATTGCTATCAATTATTAGTATCACATCGCTTTATGTTGTGTATTTAGCTTCAATTCATTCTTGAATCTCACATCCTTATCATGATGTGTCCGTTATTTGTATTAATAGAATTATTATAACTATCCTAAGTCGTAATTATAACTTAGGTTTATACTCTTAGAATTTCACATGTTTTTCTTGTTAGACTTGAAATAATTTGTTACATAGTCACAAGGACCATGTCACCTTATAAGAGTTTAGTTTTATCAAGTCGCTAAGTGTAACACTTACGTTTACACTTTAAAACATTTCATATAGGTATTGAATTCACTTGACCCTTTCTTGTTTTATGAATCCTCCACCAACTTTGTAGTATTTTTAAGAACTCCCATACATGTTATAAATTGAACTAGTTTTAAAAGTTTGTTTCAACTGAACCTATGTGGACCGAATAATGAATTGGGCCGAATAAACCCAAGTGGACCGGCTAGGTATAGTGGGCCGAACAACGGCCATGGACCGGGCTATTGGGCCGAGCAGTATGTGGCAAGCTATTGGGCCGAGCAGTATGTGGTTCAATTCACTTGGGTCAAAATAGCCTATTGGGCCGGATAATCAAGTTGGGTTGTTGGGCCAACGCACAAGCTTCATGGGCCGATAATCCAACGAAAGAGAATACTGGATCAATTGAAGGAGATAAAGGATAAAGGTTGGCATCTTATCACCCCTTGACCAGCGAACCCATGTGCTTCCATTGAGGTTCGGGAGCCTAGGGTTCAGCGGCGCCTGATTCGTCCCAGTTTCCAGGTTCGTGAGAGGGAGGGTTCGGCTAGGACCAGGAGGTTCGGCTGGTGAGCATTAGGCTCGGCTGTAGCTCAAGGTTCAGCCATTCCGTTGTACAGGCTCGCCAGTCATGATGGATTCGGCTAGGGTTCGTTGGTTGGTGCTGGTTCGCTGCATGGAGGTTCGGTGATTCCCTGGTTGGGTTCGGCGAGATGACTGGTCGTGCATAGGTTCGCCTGAATTGAAAGTAAGGTTCGGCTGATGGTGACAACTAACCAGGTTTGTCTGGGGAAGTAGGAGGTTCGGTGCATGAGCCTAGGTTCGCGGGAATAACACAAGGTTCGGCCACCTGCTAGACCCACGAACCTGTTCTTCTCTTGGCTTCCAGCGTCACCACCATCGAATCTGATGATATTGCAAGCTGCTCCCATGTCAACGCTAGACCCTAAGGAGTTTCCAAGCGAGTAGGGTGTGTGTGATAGGGTCATTATACCGGTTAATGTGTGTGTGTCGCCCAACCTAGTTGAAAACCCTAATTTTTGTAACTTTCTTTCATCATTACCTCAAAAATGGCTGGGTAAACTTCTAGATCCGTTGTACTTTGTGATAGAGAAGCTCGAGACCTTCGTTTAGACACCAAGCTTGCTCGATTTCATCCCCAAATGAGAGAGATCTTGTGGTTAGAAGTTGAAAATTCAAGTGGAAAAGAGGGTGACGGGTTTGAGAGAATTTTAGAGGGGAGGAGATGGTGGAAAAATGAAATAAATGCTTCATTTAAGGTTTAAATACCCCGTGGGTGTCCGGGTTCGTTTCAGTTGCTCGGTCCTCGTTTTCGTCGCGTTTCCGGCATGTTACGCGTGTGTTTTGTAACTTACATAAAAAGAGTTATTTTTAAAATGTTTAGAAGGTGATTAATACTAACAATTATTTTAGATGTCGTTTTCTTGAATTATTTATCGAAATATATTATTTTTACGCGTTTCGTAGATCCTTTCGCGAATGTACGTATTTTAATTTAAAATAGTATCTTTTTAATTTATTTCTGATGAGTTTCAAAATTGTAAAACAGGAAATACTTTATTTCCTTAATTTTATGATCGTTCGTATCGTTTTCGTGTTCGTATTCGTTTCGTCAGAACGCGTCGCCATTGCGTGTATTCGTTCGAATCGTCATTCGAACGAACACGACAATGGTTTGGCTTTCCAACTTTCGTTTTCTACTTTTCAGTCATTATTTCAGAACGTTAAACTCTCAGAATCATTCGTACAGATCGTCACCTATACGAATAATTCGTCTGTTTAGCCTTCTGTAACAATAACCGTTATTTAAGTTTTGTTTTATTTAACCTCACGTACGTTCATACATAATAGCATCAAATCAAGTATCTGTGTTTCAGTTCTGTGTTGTCTGATATGTTTCTGACTGTTAAACCCTAAGGTTTTAATCAAATTTCAGACAATCACATAATAGTTTCGTGTCAAGCCTCAAATGTAAATAGCATAAACATAGTTTCACGAAATGTGTACCTGAGTTACCGTACGAATTACTGTTGCGATCACTGTTCCGGCACGCGTCCGGCACTGATGTTACAATAAGCTAGTATATATCTTAACTACTTTATAATGCATATTGGAGAGATGCAATACAATTGTCTTAAACTTAAGAAATTTACAACAAAAGAAGCATGTTGTACAAACAATGTATGCTTTAAATCACAACCGTGTTCTATTGCTTCTTGTTTTCTATTGAAAACCCTAATTTCTCCTTTCTTCTCACTTAAAGATCCTTTTCCATTTACAGCCTCATTTCTCCCAGGTAAGTAATCTTTAGATCATTGATGCTTGCCCTTTGATTATTGTTTCCATAATCAGTTAATTCCTCAACTAGGTAAATGGGATGTCCGAACCAGATCTTGAAGCATGCTTCCTTGATATGTTCACCACTGAAGCATCAAGATGAAAGAAGGAAGCAACTTCTCATCTTTTCTTCGCTTCTGAATCAAGACAACCGCAGATAGCAATCTGTAATCAAGACATTTGGCTCCAAATTCAAAAGTTTGAATCTTGAATTTCTTCTTTAAATATGATGCCGCTCTTCAGTTGATGATATTGCTGCTTCAACGATTTCGAATGATAATAAGCTGACGATGATTATGTGCATCACCATCAATGAGGTAAGATTTTGAATTAAATTAGATTGTATTCTTATGTTGTAATTCTGGCTCATTAGTTTATGATTATGTAGATTCTGGTTATCGTTTGCCTTCCTGATTTTAGATCGAACCGGTGTGGGTCTGCCCTTCATTGAAGGAGATGAAGTAGGTTCACAGGAACTGTTTGTTTGCCGTTTCTTGAACTGTCTATTTGAAGCTATTTTCTTATCTAGCTTTGTTGTCTTCACTAGGTTTCAAGGTTTGCACATCACGAAAGTATATAGTAGACTGTGCAGACCAAGCCATCTACGAGAGGTTTGTTGTCTCAATGACTTTCTTATTTGTTTCCACACATATAAAGTGGTGGCTTTTCCTCCATGGTTACTAAAGAAACCAGAAACTGGTGAAGTCGCTGGTGACGAAAAAGGACGATGCGCGAACTCTTTTTCACTCTTTGGGATCTGCTTATTCCGCTACCCCTGCCAATCTGAAGGTTTCGTCTTTCTTCATCTTTGTAATTAGGTTCATTTTTGTGTTTTGTTTGATGTATAATGATCTAATTCTATTTGAGATCATACATCTTTACAGTTGTTTGCTATCTTCATGCTCTGACTCATGTACTCTATTAAATTTTTTATATAATCTCATCTAGAATCGATCTTTGTGACTTCATCATTTTTGTTTTGAAATCAATAGTAGTGTCGTTGAAATTCGTGGGTTCATTGATTCTCTTGGTATTTTAGTCTCCAATCTGTTATTTAATTGTTTTGAAATTCTTCGAAATATGCAAGAAAAGTATTTTGATTGTTTTTGACACCGCTATTTCATCCAATTTCATATTTAAGCATATTAGCTTCTTGTGTTAGGATCACATAATCAATTCCTTTTATAGTAAATGGTTAAGTTTCTGGTTGCCTTTTTCTGAATGAAACGGCCCATGTATCTGCATTGTTAAATAAACCAATATTCTATAGATAGATGCATAGTAAATGGTTAAGTTTCTGGTTGCCTTTTTCATGTTCGTAGTTGTATCAAGACAAATGTTGCTTTCTTGCACTAGGACATGATGTGCATTCAATTTTTTTAGCATCTTACAAAGTTCTTGCAGTATAATTAGGCATGCAACCCCACACACATTTTTAATATGTTTTATTAACGATTATATGATCTTCATTTGCATTTGTATTTTAATTCATTTATTTTTTTCTTTTTACTGTGTTTGGTAGACTTTCTTTCTTTTTCAACGTTTTTAGGACACTCCAAGTTAGGGGTGTTCAAAATAACAGAAAACCGTTTAAAACCGTTATCTAAACCGTATCCGTAACCGAAACAAACCGAACCGAATTGTGAATTCGGTTTTCAGGTCGGTTTACGGTTCCAGCATTTTTTGAAATTCGGTTTATTCGGTTATTCGGTTTAAACCGTTTAAACCGAATTAATATTTAAATATAATTTTTTATTTCTTTTAAGTTGAATAAACCTTTTGCTTGCCTGACAATCGTTCTTTTTAAATCCCATATCCCAAGAATTCTCAATCAGTCGACCCTCCCTATACTCCACCCGACTGGCCACCGCTTACACCACCGACAACAACGCTTATCCCACCTGCAGCACCGATAACCCCCATCGGCAGCACCGTTCACCCCCACCGGCAGCACCGTTCACCCCCACCGACGGTCACCACTCACCCCCACTGCAGCGGCGCGGACACTGCCCCTTCGGTCCAGCCTCCAGAACTCGATCTAAGCGGAGTTCCATTCTTCTCTTCTGGCCGATTTGTACTCTATACCTCCCGTCCATCTACACTACAGGCGATCTACGTGGTCAATATGCTCGATCTGAGCTCCACTCCATTCGTCTCTTATGATATAAACTCAATCTGCGTGAACAAGTGCATAATTTCTAGCATATATATATATATATATATATATATATATATATATATATATATATATATGTTTGAATCTTGTGAAAACCCAATTTTAAAGAGAAAATCCTTAAACCATCTTTGAAACGTTAATGTAACTTATTTCAGATTTTAAATTATATACTTATTAAAATTTTGTGATCCATGTTTTAAGTTGAATATTTAATTGAAGATAAATATATAAAATATTATTTTTACCCTCATAAAGGGCAAAAAATCAAATTAATTTTATTCCTTTCTCCTGACACTCTTTTTCTCTCTCCTTTGTCTCACTCTTTTTCTCTCTCCTTGTAACATTTAAGTTTTTCAAAAATGTATCGTGTCGAAATTCTAATAAAATAAAGTTCGTTGGGTACTATTTACTTAATTTTATGAGACCTTGAACTAATTAAAGAATTAATAATTCAAAACAAAGTGATATATTTATAAATATAAAGGTATAAAACTTGATAAAATAAAAAAGTGATTTTATATATTCATAAGTATATATACATAACAAAATTTTGTTAGTATAATTATAATCATGGTTATATAACTAATATATATATATATATATAGGGGATGGTTCCATTGTTAACCCTTCCTTATAGCGTTAACCGCTTACCCCTGACGTTTTTTGGACGAATCTTTGTTTTTTTTCATGATTTTTATTATACATAAATAGGGGGTTTCTTAAGCGTTAACCGCTTAACGCTAGCGTTTTTTGCCCGAATATTTGTTTTTTTTCATGGTTTTTATTATACATAAATAGGGGGTTTCTTTTTTGTGTTTTTGCTAATTCATCACCGTTTAAAAGTTATTTACAAGTGTAAGTAAGTGTAAGTACATACACTTACTTACACTTGTAAATAACTTCTAAACGGTGATGAATTAGCAAAAACACAACAGAGAAACCCCCTATTTATGTATAATAAAGACCATGAAAAAAAACAAAGATTTGGGCAAAAAACGAAAAAAATGCCAGGGTTATGCGGTTATCGCAATAAGGAAGGGTTAACAAAGGAACCATCCCCTATATATATATACCATCTTGGATAATTGTTTGAGAATTGATCATCAAAATGAATAAACCAAGAATGATTGAAATTTCTTATTAAAAATACTTTATCCCATGCTTCTTGATAATCGTAATAATTGTATTGGGGATATGATGCAAAATTGGAAAGAGTTTTCTGAACAAATTGTTTAGATTTCCAATCTTCGGAAGTCAAAACTCTTCTAATTTTTATTTTTAAATAATCAATTTTTGATGAGTCTTGAGAATTCATAATATGTTGAATATCAACAGATCCCGTATCTACAAGTATAGCTTGATAATATTCTCTAGTTTTTTTTATCAGAATCATAAAAATGACAGTTTCTTGGATATAGATAATCTATAAGACTTAGAAAGCTTTGAGAAACTTTTTCTTCTTCTATAGGTTCTAATATTTTTACAGTTTTATAATGAGGGTTTATAGAACATGGGATATATTCAGGTTTAGTAGAAGAGGAATTGATTGAGGGATTGATTATAGGTGATTTTGAAGAATTTGGATGGGTAATTGACTTTGGTAATACTCTTGTCTGAATAATAGGAGCATAAGGTGGTCTAAGTCTTGGAGCTGGAGATAGAGGAGCAAATCTATTTATTATTGGTAATGGTGATGGTGAGGTTGATGAAGAACTTGAGAATTGAGTAGACTTTGATAATCGTTGATTTGTAAAAATAATCTTCTTAGAATCTGAATTCATGTTCCTTGTAAAAATTCTCTTGATAAAAAGTCAGGCAACGAATTGTTTTCTCCTTTTATAAATTCAATTTGAAAATCAAAATTGCTTAATAATGCTTGCCATCTTGCAAAACTTTGTTTAGAAATTAAATTTTTATATCTTTTTCTAGAATATGCTTTGCAGATAAACAATCAATTCTTAATAAAAATGGTTTCATATATAAGTCATCTTCAAATTTTTTGATACATAAAACAATACTCAATATTTCCTTTTTTATAGTAGAATAACTATTTTGGGTTTCATTCCATGATCCTGAATAATATCTTACTAATTGTTCTTTTTCATTATTTATTATCTGTTTTAAAATTCCTCCAAATTCTAAATCACTAGCATCAGTTTCAACTATTAACTTAGCTTTAGGATGTGGAATATTTAAGCATGGTAATTGTTTTATTTTACTTTTAATATGTTTTATAATATCAGTATGTTCTTGTTTCCATGGTTCGGGATTCTTTTTTAACCTATTATATAAAGGCTTACATATTATTCCTAAATCTTTAAAGAAATCATGTATATAATTTAAACACCCTAAAAATCTTTGTAATTTTTTTGATCTTTTATTTCGTTGGGAAATTTGCTTGAAAATTCTAAACTTCTATTAATGGGTATAATAGTTCCTTGTTTAATATTATGACCTAAAAATCTTATCTCTGTTTTAAATAAACTAATCTTAGTAGGAGAGACTACTAATCCATTTTTATGAATTATATCATAAAATATATTTAAATGTTTAAAATGTTGTTCTAGAGAATTAGAATATATTAATACATCAACAATATAAACTATTGAAAAATTTCCTATAGGAATAATTATATCATTCATAATATTCTGAAATTCAAAAGGTGCATTTTTTAAACCGAATGGCATAACATTCCATTCGTAGTGTCCAAATGGAACATTGAAACCTGTTTTATATTTATCTTTTTCAGCAATTTGTATTTGTCAAAATCCAGATTTCATATCAAATTTTGAAAATACTTTGGCTTCATATATCTTTTTTTAATAAATCTCTCTTATTAGGAATATGATATCTTATCCACTCTAGAACCTTGTTTAATGGTTTATAATTTATTACATATCTTGGTGATCCTCTTTCTATTTCTGCACTACTATTAACATAAAATGCAGAACATGAACATGGAGATTTAGAAGGTCTAATTAATTTTTTATCTAATAATTCTATTATTTCTTTCTTACAATGTTCTTCTAATTCTTGATTCATATGGATATATTTAGATTTTGTAGGTATTTCTTTCTCATTAAAATCTTTTATATAGGGCAAATTAACAATATGTTGTTTTCTTTGCCAAAATGCATTTGGTATATTAGAACATACATTTTTTATAAATTTATTTTCAATATTTTTTATTCTAGTTATAATATTAGTATCATTTAATTGAACTTTTATTCTTTCATTTTTTATTTCATTAATTAAAAATTCTTTTTGTTTTTCTTTTGAACATATCATGTTTATTTGTTTTGTTAATACTGGCAGTAAATTCAAATATAATTTCTTTAGTTAGAATTTTTGTACTTATTCCAGTACTATTTATAGTAAATGGATATAATTGTGTAATAAAAGGTGTTCCTAATATTATTTGAGATGTTAAGCTTTTTACTAATATTAACTGAGTTTTATAATAATAATTTTCTTTACATATATGTACATTTGATAACTTATAATTTATTATAAGTCTTGAAGCACTAGCTGTTGATAATCTACAAGAAGTTTTTTCATAATATTGAGTTGGTATAATTCCTTCTTGAATACAATTCATATCAGCCCCACTATCAATTAAGGCTGTAAGTGTAATTCTAAATTCATTATTAACAATTATATTTAATTTAGTATACCATTTTTGATAATTTAATTCTTTTAATATATTAATTTCATTGGTTTCTCCACTATTATTACTATCTTTATATATTATTATTTCTTTTCCTTTTTCTATATTTTTGATTTGCATTTTAATTATATTAATATCTTGTTTTATAATTTTTAATTCTTCTTGTAATTCTTGTATAGTTATTGGTTTTTCTATTTTATTAAATTTTTGAAAAGATCTTCCAAGTTATATATTTTAGTTTCTTTATTTTGTATTGATTTATTTTTAAAATTTTCTTTTAATTTATCCAAATATAATTGTTTTAAATTTATATCATCAGTTTCTTCTAATAATTTTAATAATATTATATTTTCATCATTTATCATATTTATAGAACCAATATTACATATACAAGGACCAATACATTCACATTCATTCATCATGAGAATTATTATTACTATTAGTAATATAATTTAAATCATTGCTATTATAATCAGAAATATCTTCTTCACTAATATTAGTGTCTAATATTTTATTAATTTGTTCTTTTAATTCTTCAGATATATTTAATTCATTAATTTTTCTTTTTGAATAACAATTTTTTGAGGTATGACCTCTTTTTCCACAAGTATAACAAGTAATTATATTTCATTTTCTATATAAATTTCGTTTTTTATTTTTCTTATAAAATTTTTGTTCTTATTCTTTAACTTTTTTATTTTTATTATAATTTTTTCTAAAATTTTTTCTTTTTATATAATTATTTTTCTTTTTAGAAGAATTTTCTGGTAATCTTATATTTTCAAAACCATATTGTTGACAAAAATTTCCTAATTCATTTCTTCCACTTATTCCATCTTTTTTCATTTTGGTTTTAATTTTAAATCATTACATATTTTTAATCCTTCTTGGTTTATATAATTTATAATTTTACCATATGTTAAATCTCCATATGGTATATTATTATTATATTCTTTTTTAATATTATCTCTTATTTTTTCAGCAAATAATTTTGGTAATCATGCAATAAATCTTTCTTTCCAATATGCTTCTCTACAATCATTTCTTGTCATTACTTTAGATATAAATACATCTTTATACCATCTAAAATCTTGTAATTTTCTACATGTTAGATTTAGTAATATTAAAGAATTCATTTCTTGATAATCTGAAGGATTTCCTATAAAATTTTTTATAATAGCAAAAATAAGAGTATTTATTATATCTGATTCTTGAGTTGGTATCTGTGTATTATTTTCTGTTCTTACAATAATTTTCTTTGCATTAATTATAGATTGTTTTTCAGATTCTACAATATAATGATCCTACCATCCTTTTAAATTTCCAGTAAAACTGGAAATAATCATATTAAGGATTTGAAGTTCATCATTTCCAATTGATTTATAAGCATTTGCTGCCACAGTCATTTCTTGTAATATTTTTAGAATCTGATATTCAGATTGACAATCAATATTCCATTCATATAAAGATTTTCCATCATATTGAGTAAAAGTTCTATTACCATCTTCTTCATATTGTAAATCGGGGAGGAGTTGGTCTATAGTACCAATTCCTTGTTTCTGGTCTTGGGGTATAAGTAGTAAAATTATTTCTTCTTAATTTATTTATGGATTCTAAATTAATATTATTAAATTGAGCTTCTAATTCATCATTATAGGATTCAGTTTCATCTGATTCATCATTTATTGTATTTATATTTAACTTTTTTTAATTTTTCTTCTAATAATTTTAATGTTTTTTCTTCTTTACTAAGGTTTATTAAAATGTTTAAATATAGGATTTTCTATTATAAGTTTTGATGTATTTTCCTTATAATTTTTTGATGTACTTGCTTTATTATTGGTTTCTATTCTTTCTAATTGTTCTCCAATGGTATTTAATTTTTCATTTGTATAATTATTTTGGAAAATAACTGTATTTAATGCTTTAGTTGTATCTTCATTAATTTTTGCTAATGGTTTTCCTATATATTCTTCATTTTCTTTTATTATTTTTATATCTTCATAAGGTGGATGAATACTTATTAATTCTTCATTATTACTTATTTTTATATAATTCTTTGTAATTTTAGTATTAACAGATATTTGTTCAATAGTAGGATATTTAATATTGTTTTTCTTACAATATATTGGGAGCCAAGTAAAGAACGTAATATTTTCATTATTTTTTATCATATATGATTGCCATTCTATATTATGAATAAATTTAGAATCTTTATCAAAATTATTATAATACCATTTTAAATTATCTATATTATAATCATTTAATATTTCACATTTTAAAAAATTTAACATTTCTTTATCCATTCTAACAAGTAAATTTTGATATTTCAGTAGAAACTATTTTTATAAGTTTAAATTGATAATTTATTTTTTCTTCTAAATGTATCTGAAGATTTGTAAAATAATATAACATTCTAACCTCCTCTTCTATATTATCATCTAATTTATCTTTATTAAAATAATTATTTACTTCTATTAATTCTTTTTGAAAAACTTTTATTTTATTATAACTTTCTTTTATTAATGATATATAAAATTTCATACCATCAGAATTTCTTATTTGAGCTTTAGTATCACTCATTATAATTCTTCGTAACTTTCCATATCTGATTTGGTTGGTATATAAGTATTATTATCATCTTTAACACTTTCTGTGACAGTTGCGTACGAAGAATTCGGCATTAATGACGTGAGCACATTTGGTCGTGCTTGAAATCCACAAGGATTTAGTAACTTTTGTTATTGGGGATTGATAGTATGTGAAAAATGATGAACGTGGGCGAAAACCGCGCGCAAAACAGAGTTCGTATGCTCCCGGAATCGCGAAACGAAGTTTAAATCAAATATTGGAAGAAAAACACGTCAGGCGGTACGCCTAACCCCCAACTCTCCAGTTCAGGCTATGCGCCCAGGGACTATGTCGGCAAAAATTTTGTTTAAACGATCAGAACGTCTGGAAAGACTCAAAAACGCAATTCTTCGACCCCAAGCGACCTCCAGGCGAAAAAATGGTTTCCTAACACCTTCATACTTCAAATCAAAGCCTTCTAAATATCCCGATCGTGCCACGGATCGTATTTTCAAGTCCTGATCGTTGTTATACGCGCAGAAATTCGTCAGAACAGGTAACGGTTCATTTTAACCTTCTAGTTTGATTTTGATTGATTAGATCTTGATTTTGAACGTAATGAGATAGTTAGGATTGTTGATTATTGCCTAGATGATGGCTAGGATTGATTATAAACGAAGAACACGAAGTTCTAACGGTTAAATCCTTGTTTTGATCCGTTGTAATGCCCGATTTTCATGAAATCATACCCATGATTATAATGGTTTAAACCATTTGATTATGACAATGTAGGTGATTAGTTTGATTAATCTTTGAAATGCAAAGGTTAAATCCAAGTGTTTCAAACTAATCATAATCATTAACATACTCATTGGAATGATTATCTGATGTTTGTGATAACAGTCAGATTAGTATGTTAAATCTGGTTATTTCACCTATTCTAATGCTACATTGTGATATTTCATGATATTTGGGTAATCAATAATAAGGATTAATCACTCCTAAGCCATTAAATCATCTAGAAACTGTTTTAGCATTATAATCAACAACATTAACTATTTGGTTAATCTGAGATTATTCTGATTAATCTAAGAGTGTCATCAACTTTGTGTTAGGAATCTAATGCAATGTAGGTTCCTACATTATCATACATTGTATGATATGACACTAAATTAATTAAATAGATAATTAATATCGAGTTGATGATTTACTAAGCAATGTCTTTGACATTGAACGTTCAGAAGGATCTAATCAGTAAACTAGAATATAAATAACTTATTAAATATAATTAAATGCAGAATCATCTCTGTACTATCAGTTTGGTGATACTCTGCTACCCTATTATCATCAGGTGAGTTTCGTACAACCCCTTTTATTTTTAATCTTTTATAAACATCGGGGAACATTGTTGAACTTTTAATGAACATATGATATGTATCACTGATATCTATGTGATTTCATGTGATTGTTGTGACTTTTGTGGGATTTCATGGGATTTGGCCTGTAGACTGAACTTTATCATGACACTGAAAGTCCTCATTTTTGAACTGTATCTAGTGAACCCATGTGTGGCCGAGCAGAAAACATTGATAGTACTATTGGTTGACACCCCATTCGCTGGGAGGATTGCATCTCCCCTTGTGTGAATGTTTGTTATCTGTTTCTTGAACTTCTTAATGGTATGATAGACATTAAGATAATGAGGCATTAAGATATGTACCGACGGGTAATATCTTGAGACAGACTAGACGTCCGAAAGGAACTAGATACAGGTCCCATGGTTATCCAGAACTGAACTTTTGAGAACGTGCTTATCATATCATATTGTTTTAAAATGAACTGTCGATCTCACCAGCTTTGTGCTGACGTTTCAAATTTAAATCTTTTTGCAAGAAAACAGTGACACTCGGTGAGGCAGCACTTCAAACACTAGTAATTAAATAAGTCAGTTGTGTAATAAACTTAGTTGTAAATTAAGATACTGATTGTAATGACGAAACCCGGTATTGTATTTATTTTAAGTTAATCTGTGTGCTTATGATATTGGTTCAAGTAAGTCACCCCTCACCTCGGAGACATCACCACTATGCTTCCGCAACCGGTTCAGTGACGTCAGGCCAGACACGAGGTGACGAGGGGTGGGGGTGTGACAGGGTGGTATCAGAGCCACAGGTTATAGAGAATTAGGTTGACTTAGAGACCTAGACTATAACCATAGGCTCGTATAGTTACACAGAGAGCACCGAACATAACAATTGAACAAAACTTGTTTTTGAATTAAGCCAGAATAATCAAGTAGTACAAATTACAGTTTTGACTGGCCAGCACAACTGGAATTTGCAACACTTGTGCGTTCTAGTTTACTTTAATTCAAGCAGAACCTCAATAACTATAAAGACGAATAGTTGTGTTAGTATAGGGAAAACGACGGACATCATGTGTATGTTGAATGTTATTATTCAATATATTTTTTTTCATGGTACTGATTCGAGTATTCTGTTTATACAGCGATGGCAGACCAAGGAGAGAGATACATTTATCAGCGGTTTCCTTACGTGATACTAGACGATACCCCGAGCTCAAGTTCGGGTTCTGACTCCGATCCATCGGAGGCATCTGCAGCTGCTTCTCAGGCTGATGCACCTGCACCACCAGCACCAGCACCATCACCTGAACCAGCACCTATGCCATCTCCACCGAGAGCTCCAGCATGGGATGGACTCAGACGTATGCGAGGTCAAGCTCGCAAGACGACAGGTCTTCCTATTAGACGTCAGATGGCGCCTAGGGATGAGCCTGACACTGTACATGAGGTAGGAGAGTCCTCACAGCAGGCGGAGTTTAGGGCACAGCTTCGCCAGGTGACTTTAGATCTTCAGGGGACTCGACTAGAGTTACAGGAGTCTCGTGCTATTGGGGAAGATACACGTACCACTGTGTTTGAGATACTCACATCTCATCTGTTGTTGATGGAACAGATGAATGCACTGGATGCTGGCTCGCAAGCTTGGCGGGCTATGATCGAGGAGAGGATGAGGAGAACCATGATTCAGGGGATGATAGCTGCATTCTGGCAGCGAGTGATAGTGATGAGAGGAGTGATGATGGGAGTGCTAGAGGGCATGAGCTTAGAGGCTAGGTTATTATGTGTGGCTATAGGGTTGGTCATTATAGCCATGGTGTTGGACGGGTTATGGTATTTTTAGCGGTGAGGGCTTATCAGGGGACCGAGCAGTTATGATCTTGTTGTACATATGATGTGATATAGAGTGATCAGTAGTTATGAGAGCGGGATATTTTGGTATGAACAGATCCCGAGTTTGTGAGTTGTAGTGTATGATGTTGTTAGGTTGGTATATTATGACTTTTGGTTGTATCGAAACTTGGTATGTATAAAACTATGGTACTGTAATATATGGGTGTTTTTGTATATCTGTTTGTACAATGAACTTTGTGTGTGAACTATAATTAATTTTTCTGTGTGAAAACATAACCATATGCGAACGAATTAATATGAGAACATGTCAAACTAATATATATATTTCGCCGAAATACAGTACGGGGGCAATACTGTATGCGAATATATCGAACTAAAATATATATTTTGCTGGAATACAGTACGGAGCAATACTGTATGCAAATATATCTGTAACCAAAGTACAGTACGAGAGCCATACTGTACGAGAACATGTCTAAATTGTGAACGTGCCTGAATTGTGAATGTGTCTGTAACTTAAGTACAGTACGAGAGCCATACTGTACGAGAACATATCTATGGTCTGTATGAGAACTTAATGTATGAACTGAGAACATATTAGAGAACTTGTGTGAGGACATGTCCTAGTTCTGTATGAACATATTTCTAAAAACATGTGTTGCAATGCAAAGAGCTGGGTAAGACTCTAACATGTTTTTGAAATAACAGGGCTAAGTATAACTACGAACAATTGGGTGATATGTGTGTAATACGAACATGTCTGGACTAAATTCATGTAGTTATACTGTATTTTTATATCACATTTCAATATAAATTTTCAGTGTAACTGAATATGATTGAATTTATGTGATAGAACGGGTTATATCTTTAATATTCTTAAACTGACCTGAATTTGTCTGCTTGTGAGCAGATTAATGGCTCCAAAAAGAGGTCGACCAGCTAAGAAAGCTGCTAAGAATATTACCAACCCTGAACCGAATCAAATTCCACCTGTGAATGTTGAATCAAATCCGAATCACGTATCAATCCGGAAGCGAACGTAGTTCCACCTAGGAACTTGGAAACGAATACTACTCCACCAGTGAACTCTGGAGCAGGCATTGTTCCACCTGCTGGTACAAGCGGATCTGAAACAAATGAAGCTATGATAGCTCGTATTGTGCGTGAACAACTATCTGCTTGTGGTGTTCTGACACAACACCAACCACATATCACCGCAGGTTCTGGTGGGGAACACGATCATGTTGAGCATAATGCTACAGGTGGTCACGTTGAAACTCATACCACTATCGGTACAACTACCATTATTCCTGATCCACCCCGACAGGGATGTACTTACAAGTATTTTGCTTCCTGTAACCCTCCGACTTTTACTGGCAAAGAAGGAGCGGCTGGTCTAATAAGGTGGATCGAGGAGATGGAAACTAAGCTTAAAATCAGTCAGTGTTTGGAGGAGCATAAGGTGTCTTATGCTGCCTGTTCTTTGAAAGACTCTGCTTTGACCTGGTGGAATACCCAGGCCAAGACTTTGGGTTCAGTCACAGTTGACTTGATGGGCTGGAATGATTTCAAAACTCTGATTAGATCAGAGTACTGCCCCATCACTGAAATTCAAAAACTCCAGGAAGAATTCTGGAATCACTCGATGATCGGTGCTGACTGTCTTGCTTACACCGATCGTTTTCATGAACTTACTTGTTTACTTCCCGACATGTTTCCTAAGGAAGCTGCTTTAATCGAGAAGTACATTAAGGGTCTGATTCCTCAGATACGAGGAATGGTGACTGCTGCTGAACCTACAACCCTGAAACATACGATTCTTTTGACCACTAAGCTTACCAATGAGGCGGTAAGGAGTGGTACTCTGTCTTTGAAACCTCAGACGGCTCATGGTCGTAGTGATGTCGGTACCTCGAATGTGTCAAAAGGTACCAAACGGAAGTGGTTTGGCAAAACCAAGGCGAAGGCTCCGGCTGAGATCACCCAGAGCAAGCCAACTGTGAAAAACTATGGTGCAAATGTTCCTGAGAGGAAAACTTATACTGGGCAGGCGCCCAAATGCAATAAGTGTCCACTCCATCACACGGGACCATGTCCTGTTTGTCTGAACTGTAACCGAGTTGGACATTATGCTAAATATTGCAACTTTCCTGCTCAGACACCAAACCAAGCACCACGACAAACCACTCAAACCAATCGGTCATGTTACAAATGTGGAAGTCCTGATCATCTCATACAAAACTGTCCGAACAATAACACCAATCCGGGAACTGAAGCTAGGGGGAGAGCTTTTCAGATTGGTGCGACCGAGGCGAGATATGATGCAAATATTGTTACTGGTACGTTTCTTCTTAATAATCTATACGCATCAGTTTTGTTTGACACAGGAGCGGATAAGAGCTTTATCTCTCCTGAATTTGCATCATTAATTTCATTGCCTACGGTTGATCTAGAAACTCCTTATGTTATTGAACTTGCTAACGGCAAGTTGATCAAAACTAACAGTGTTATTCAAGGATGTTCCTTGAATTTGAATGATCATCTTTTCAAAATTGATTTACTTCCTATTGAGCTTGGGAGCTTTGATGTTGTTGTTGGTATGGACTGGCTTTCTGATAACCAAGCGGAAGTTGTGTGTCAAAACAAGGTGATCCGTATTCCATTACCTAACGGTAATACACTGATAGTTCAAGGAGAACGAGCAGGTAGAAAACTTGGTCTCATATCTTGTATGCAAGCTCAGAAATTCTTAAGGAAAGGCTGTTATGCTTTCCTGGCACATGTGACTGAGCACAATTCTTCACCCAAACAAATCACAGATATCCCAGTAGTCAAGGATTTTCCTGAAGTTTTTCCTGAGGACATATCAGGATTACCCCCAGTGAGACAAGTTGAATTTCGAATCGACTTGATTCCAGGTGCAGCACCTGTTGCTAAAGCCCCGTATCGGCTTGCACCATCCGAAATGCAAGAACTTTCAGGTCAATTGCAAGAACTGTTAGACAAAGGTTTTATCAGACCTAGTTTCTCACCCTGGGGAGCACCTATTCTTTTTGTGAAAAAGAAGGACGGTTCATTCAGGATATGTATTGACTACAGGGAACTCAATAAACTGACAATCAAGAACCGTTATCCACTACCTCGTATCGATGATCTGTTTGATCAACTACAAGGTGCTACTTATTTTTCAAAAATCGATTTAAGATCTGGATATCATCAGTTACGTATTCATGATGATGACATTCCTAAAACTGCTTTCAGAACTCGATACGGACATTATGAATTTTTAGTGATGCCATTTGGTTTAACCAATGCACCAGCAGTTTTCATGGATCTGATGAATCGAGTATGTAGACCTTATCTGGATAAATTTGTGATTGTGTTTATTGATGATATTCTTATATATTCCCGAAACCAGCAAGAACATGCTCAACACTTGCAATTAATCTTAGAACTTTTGGCACGTGAAAAATTATATGCCAAATTCTCCAAGTGTGAGTTCTGGTTACGAGAAGTTCAATTTCTTGGTCATGTAGTAAATCAAAACGGTATTCAAGTGGATCCCAGTAAGATTCAGGCGGTGAAACAATGGGAAACACCACGAACCCCGACTGAAATACGCCAATTTTTGGGGTTGGCAGGTTATTATCGCAGGTTTATCAAGAACTTTTCAAAGATAGCCTTGCCACTGACTACATAGACACAGAAAAATCAACCGTTTATATGGAATTCTCAACAGGAGGAGGCGTTCCAACTATTGAAACATAAACTCTGTAATGCACCTATCTTGACACTACCGGAAGGTACTGATAACTTCACAGTGTATTGTGATGCTTCACGTCAAGGTCTTGGGTGTGTTCTAATGCAGAAGGATAAGGTAATTGCTTATGCTTCTCGACAATTGAAAGTACATGAGAAGAACTATACCACACATGATCTAGAACTTGGTGCAGTAGTGTTTGCACTCAAGATTTGGAGACATTATCTATACGGAACTAGGTGTATTATATACACTGATCACAAAAGCCTCCAACACATTCTAGATCAGAAAATGTTGAACATGCGACAGAGGCGTTGGGTTGAACTGTTGAACGATTACGACTGTGAGATTCGTTATCACCCAGGCAAAGCAAATGTTGTAGCTGATGCTTTAAGTCGCAAGGAACGAGTCAAGCCTTTACGTGTGAAAGCGTTAGGTATGACTATTCAAACCAGTCTAATTCCTCAAATCAAAGACGCTCAGCAACAAGCTTTACAAGCTACGAACTATTCTGCTGAGGGACTAAGAGGATTAGATAAGAAACTCGATACCAAAGACGATGGACTATTGTATTTCAAAGACCGAATGTGGGTTCCCCTATTCGGTAACTCTCGAACTATTATCTTGGATGAGGCGCATAAATCCAGGTATTCTATTCATCCAGGTGCTGATAAAATGTATAAAGATCTTAAGGACTTTTACTGGTGGCCTGGAATGAAGAAACACATAGCTGAATACGTGGATCGATGTCTAACATGTCTCAAAGTTAAGGCTGAACATCAACGACCTTCTGGGTTATTGCAACAACCTGAGATTCCCATGTGGAAATGGGATCAGATCTCTATGGATTTCATTACTAAATTACCCAGAACATCACGTAATCATGACTCTATATGGGTTATCGTTGATCGCCTTACGAAATCTGCGCATTTCTTACCCATCCGAGAAGATTATTCTATGGATCGACTCGCTAAACTTTATGTTAATGAGATTGTATCTCGACATGGAGTACCGATCTCTATCATTTCCGACAGAGATAGTCGATTTATGTCACGATTTTGGCAAACTCTTCAGAATGCTCTGGGCACGCAAATCAATATGAGCACAGCTTATCATCCACAAACTGACGGGCAGACTGAACGAACAAATCAAACTCTTGAAGACATGCTCAGAAGCTGTGTAATTGATTTTGGAGGTAGCTGGGATATTCATCTTCCACTTATTGAATTCTCATACAATAACAGCTACCATACCAGTATTCAATGCGCTCCATTCGAAGCACTTTATGGACGGAAGTGTAGATCACCTATCTGTTGGTCAGAGGTAGGTGAAAGTCAAATCATCGGCCCAGAATTCATTCAAGAAACAACTGATAAGATCGCACTTATTCAGGAACGAATCAAAGCTGCTCGCGATCGTCAAAAGAGTTACGCTGATAATCGCCGTAGACCACTAGAATTTCAAGTAGGTGATCGAGTAATGTTAAAAGTGTCACCTTGGAAAGGCATTTTCAGATTTGGAAAGAGAGGTAAACTTTCGCCAAGATTTGTAGGGCCGTTTAAAATTCTTGAACGAATTGGACCAGTAGCCTACAGACTTGAATTACCTCTTGAACTCAGTAACATTCACGATGTCTTTCATGTATCTAATCTGAAGAAATGTTTAACTAATGAATCATTGATCGTACCTCTCGAAGAGATTCATATTGACGAAAAACTTCAATTCAGTGAAGAACCAGTAGAGGTAATGGATCGAGAAATGAAGGTGCTAAAACGTAGCCGCATACCAATTGTTAAAGTGCGGTGGAACTCGCAGCGAGGACCCGAATATACGTGGGAACGTGAAGATCAAATGAAAGCAAAGTACCCACATCTATTCTCATAAACAATTGTCTTAATGTAAGTCTTCATTAAATTTCGGGACGAAATTCCTCTAACAGGAGGAGACTGTGACAGTTGCGTACGAAGAATTCGGCATTAATGACGTGAGCACATTTGGTCGTGCTTGAAATCCACAAGGATTTAGTAACTTTTGTTATTGGGGATTGATAGTATGTGAAAAATGATGAACGTGGGCGAAAACCGCGCGCAAAACGGAGTTCGTATGCTCCCGGAATCGCGAAACGAAGTTTAAATCAAATATTGGAAGAAAAACACGCCAGGCGGTACGCCTAACCCCCAACTCTCCAGTTCAGGCTATGCGCCCAGGGACTATGTCGGCAAAAATTTTGTTTAAACGATCAGAACGTCTGGAAAGACTCAAAAACGCAATTCTTCGACCCCAAGCGACCTCCAGGCGAAAAAATGGTTTCCTAACACCTTCATACTTCAAATCAAAGCCTTCTAAATATCCCGATCGTGCCACGGATCGTATTTTCAAGTCCTGATCGTTGTTATACGCGCAGAAATTCGTCAGAACAGGTAACGGTTCATTTTAACCTTCTAGTTTGATTTTGATTGATTAGATCTTGATTTTGAACGTAATGAGATAGTTAGGATTGTTGATTATTGCCTAGATGATGGCTAGGATTGATTATAAACGAAGAACACGAAGTTCTAACGGTTAAATCCTTGTTTTGATCCGTTGTAATGCCCGATTTTCATGAAATCATACCCATGATTATAATGGTTTAAACCATTTGATTATGACAATGTAGGTGATTAGTTTGATTAATCTTTGAAATGCAAAGGTTAAATCCAAGTGTTTCAAACTAATCATAATCATTAACATACTCATTGGAATGATTATCTGATGTTTGTGATAACAGTCAGATTAGTATGTTAAATCTGGTTATTTCACCTATTCTAATGCTACATTGTGATATTTCATGATATTTGGGTAATCAATAATAAGGATTAATCACTCCTAAGCCATTAAATCATCTAGAAACTGTTTTAGCATTATAATCAACAACATTAACTATTTGGTTAATCTGAGATTATTCTGATTAATCTAAGAGTGTCATCAACTTTGTGTTAGGAATCTAATGCAATGTAGGTTCCTACATTATCATACATTGTATGATATGACACTAAATTAATTAAATAGATAATTAATATCGAGTTGATGATTTACTAAGCAATGTCTTTGACATTGAACGTTCAGAAGGATCTAATCAGTAAACTAGAATATAAATAACTTATTAAATATAATTAAATGCAGAATCATCTCTGTACTATCAGTTTGGTGATACTCTGCTACCCTATTATCATCAGGTGAGTTTCGTACAACCCCTTTTATTTTTAATCTTTTATAAACATCGGGGAACATTGTTGAACTTTTAATGAACATATGATATGTATCACTGATATCTGTGTGATTTCATGTGATTGTTGTGACTTTTGTGGGATTTCATGGGATTTGGCCTGTAGACTGAACTCTATCATGACACTGAAAGTCCTCATTTTTGAACTGTATCTAGTGAACCCATGTGTGGCCGAGCAGAAAACATTGATAGTACTATTGGTTGACACCCCATTCGCTGGGAGGATTGCATCTCCCCTTGTGTGAATGTTTGTTATCTGTTTCTTGAACTTCTTAATGGTATGATAGACATTAAGATAATGAGGCATTAAGATATGTACCGACGGGTAATATCTTGAGACAGACTAGACGTCCGAAAGGAACTAGATACAGGTCCCATGGTTATCCAGAACTGAACTTTTGAGAACGTGCTTATCATATCATATTGTTTTAAAATGAACTGTCGATCTCACCAGCTTTGTGCTGACGTTTCAAATTTAAATCTTTTTGCAGGAAAACAGTGACACTCGGTGAGGCAGCACTTCAAACACTAGTAATTAAATAAGTCAGTTGTGTAATAAACTTAGTTGTAAATTAAGATACTGATTGTAATGACGAAACCCGGTATTGTATTTATTTTAAGTTAATCTGTGTGCTTATGATATTGGTTCAAGTAAGTCACCCCTCACCTCGGAGACATCACCACTATGCTTCCGCAACCGGTTCAGTGACGTCAGGCCAGACACGAGGTGACGAGGGGTGGGGGTGTGACACTTTCTTCTTCATATAAAGTTCTGGGTATAGAATTAGAAAAATCTATTCCTGATAGTTTCATTGATTGTGATCTTCTAATAATATTTTCTTTTAAAATATTTGTACTATTACTTGATATAGAATGTCTAGAAAAATCATTATTAAAAGTTATTTCTATAGAACCATCAGATTTTTCTATTATACTTGATGTTTGATTTTCTGTATCTATAGGTTTTGGGGGGTTTATTTCTTGTAAATTTCATGATAATGATTGTGTAATTTCATTCCATTTTTAACTTTTATGAGTTATTACTTTTGCATGCATAGTATTAGCTTCAAATAATATGGTTTCATCTCTTGGAGATGTTAATTTAGTTCTAGGTTCTATTGTAGTAGTCATAGTTTTATAATAAACTCTATATATTATTACTGCAACATTTGTTTTTTCTTTAAACTCTAAATTTCTTGTCTTAATAGTTAAAGTTAAAGTATCAAGAATATTTGGATCAAATAATCCTATAGAAAAATTAGGATAACAATTAAAGTATATCGGACCATTTGCTATATTTGATTCGGCCATAGCTAATAGTGAATTATTAAAATTGGTACGCCTAGCATCTCTTAAAATAAGTAATACATGAGCATCTATTCGTAATCTAAACATTGGTTTTACAGCTAGTTGAACTAATCCTATATGTAAAAATTTGTAATTTTTTCTATGTCTTAATATAGCTTCTTTGGTTAATAATTGTAAATTTTGATGTTCCTTATTTATAGGTATAGTTTGTTCAGTTGTTTTAATTGAATAATCTTGCAAAAAATCAAAAGTTCATATTTTATATATAGTCTTAACATCGTGTTTAGGTATATTCCAGTTTAATAAATTATTTTCAATTTGAGAAATACTTATTTCTAAAGAATTCATATTTAAATCTTCATCTTGATCATTAGATGTATTTGAGCTATGATCTTTTCGTGTTAAAAATCTAGATAACTGATTCATTATAACGGTTTAATGTAAAATTATTATTGAATTTACTCAATCTTATCTTAAAATGTTTCAGATATACTGAGGGAACGCCCCCATACCATCGTGGTCCGGCTGCTCATCTCTGAGAGTTTTACGCTAATCCAACCGATTGGTCGACAGAGCTTACCAACACAGTAACCTTTTAACATTCTAAAATATGATATTGTATTTTCAATAAAATTTTGACATTATAACTGTCACACCCCGCCAAGGCGGAACACGCGACGGGCGACGATCATGGATTCACAGTCATTGTTTACATTGAACGACTTTTACATGCATTAATAATAAGGTTTTACATCATGTCTTAAATTACAATCATCCGATTTATAACAAACATATGTTCTAAACTTCAAAAATATGATGTGTAGGATTTTACAAACATAACCTAAGTCATAGGCTATGCAAGGGAAATCCCAAAAATATGCATGTGAATGTGTTGTGACTTCATGCTAATCATTCCCAAAATATGTTCCAATGCTTGCTTCAATTATCTGAGAAATACATGCTAAAAACAGTCAGCATAAAGCTGGTGAGTTCACAGGTTTAGACACGTAAAAATTGAGTTGTTTCATTCGACCACAAGGTTTCAAAATGTGACTATTGTTCTCAAAAACAATATCATGAGTTGTGTATATTAATTATTACCATGAGCTCCCATTACCGAACTCGACATGATTGAATTGCCCCATCCCAATGTTCTATCGCAAAACATTGTATTGAGATGAATATTGTGCACCCGATCTGACCTACAATCAAAGTTAGAGCTACTAACCACGGATGGGGGTTGTCACTCCCGAATAGTACTATTCCCAATAATTCACGTTTACCCACAATTAACTGTTATAGAATAGGGGACTTAAAAGCGATAAATGTGACTCAGGTAATAATGTGTTGAACCAAAACCACTTGTGTCAATGAAACCAGTACAAGCATGATTTCTCCCCCTGTGAGTTAGTAAAACATTAATTGTAAAAATAGGGGCCGTGAAACTCACAGTAAGAGTGGATCTCCCGAATCCTGAGTATGAATGTTGTCTTGTATGGAATCCCTACCCGGTTCCTACAACATTGCGGATTTTCATTGAGTTCGTGAACTTGTCAAAGTTCGTGTTACTATTGTTATGTTTCGTATCCTTGTAACGAAGTTCTTGTTATGATGTTTTTGGTATCTTTTTGTCGTTAGAATTGTCGTAAAAAATGTGTTTTATAGTTGGAAAAACTTTTTATAATGTCTTAAAAATAATTATTTATTATTTTTAAGAAGTTTCGTTAGTAACGCAACGTATTTTGAAAAGAAAAATGTTTATTTTTGTTTATCAATATCTAAAAATTGATATATTATATTTTCATAATAACCATTTAAATCAATTCATATATTCATATATGTGTTAATATTTCATTTTCCATGACAATTTTATATATGTAGTACATTTGGGTATGAATGTTTAAATTTTCGTTTCTAACACATTCAGTTCAGCGACTTCGAGCGAAGTTTTAAAATAGCAAACGTTTTTATAAAATTATGAAAATTTACAGTCAAGTATTTTAACGTGTCCCGAACAACTTTTGTTTAGAAACTTTCTTGCGATTCTGCTCGGAAATAGGCTGAAAAAACCATCTAAGTCAGAAGGTCCAAATCTGCGCACTGATTTTGTAGAGGCTGTTTCGGCTATCATTTGGTTGAGTTAGAAAACGTATAAGTAGTGCTTGAAAAGCTAACTTAATGAAATTAATCATGGAGTTTGATTTTACTTAGTTTAATGTAGTTATGATCAAGTTATAGTCTCTTGAAATTGAGACAGATTCTGTCCCAAAATCAGAATATTGTTTGTGTGTATATAAAATTTTAAACTAAACGTTTGAAAGTGTGTTTCACCTTAGAGAGCAAGGAGAGGGATGAGAGCTTGATGATGATGATGTTGAGCCGAATACATGCTGTTGAATAGAGCTGTTTTGTTTAAATGAAGGTGGAGTCAAGAGAGAGGGAAGGTGTTCGATTGAATGGAGGCCAATGGAGTGATCGATGGTTTCTTTTTGTGGTAATTATTATACCATGATTAAGAGTTGTTCTGGAATTATTGATGCAAATGATAACTAAGAGAGTGAATTCTTGGCTTCTGGTAGCCAACGAAAATGGCACAAGGGATTATACTATGTATTTTGATGATGGTAAGTTTCAAGGGATGAGGCTTTAAATTTATAGCCAAGGGGGTCATGGCCCTTGGATTTATTTATTAAAGTATGGGTTGTAAATTGTTTAAAATTGAAGGTTGCGTGAGTTACTGACTTTGTAAAAGAAGTGTGGATTATAAAGAGTTGTTAGATGGTCAATTTATGTTATTGAGTGGGCTGACAAAGCATGGTGTTGGGATTTGCTAGCTGCCATCGAGATAGGTTGAGGAAATGGGTTTGGGATTTTTTTTTAATTTATTGCCATTGTCAGCAGAATTGGTCAAACATTCAACACACATATATAAATATGTATGAGCATACAACATATACATAGTTGATTTTCTTTACTTATTATTAATATTATTTTGTTTTTACGTATATAGATATATGTATCCATTTGATTTTGTTTTTTTATTCTTTTCCTTTTACTTTGTTTTTTTGTTATTAAAACAATGAGTTTTGATTACATCCCAAAGGTTTAAAGTTTTAAGATTTGATTGCAAACTAAATAATTTGTACTAGACATATAATGTATATATATATATATATATATATATATATATATATATATATATATATATATATATATATTTCTGCCTGTTGGATTTGACCGGAGTTTAAATGAGACTATGATGGCTGCATCTAATAATATTTTGGTTGAGAGTAAAACCTCAGAAATTGAAGGATGTCACATTCTCCCCCCGTTAGAAGAATTTCGTCCCGAAATTCATTTTGTGATTCCCGAGATCGGTGACTTCTAGAATAGTTGGGGGTATTTGAGTTTCATTTGGTTCTCGCATTCCCATGTAAACTCCGGTCCTCACCTAGAGTTCCATCGAACCTTTATTATAGGGATGTGACTTTGTTTCAATCTTTTTACTTCTCGATCCATGATTTCTATTGGTTCTTCTATAATGTGGAGTTTGTTATCAATTTGAATTTCATCTAAGGGTTTAACAAGTGCTTCATCTGTTAAACACTTTTTCAGGTTTGACATGTGAAATGTGTTGTGAGCTCCACTGAGTTCTGGGGGTAGTTGAAGTCTGTAAGCTACGGGACCTATAGTTGCTAGAATTTCAAATGCTCTGATGTAAAATGGTTTTAACTTTCTGCGTTTTCCGAACCTTATGATTCCTTTTCATGGTGATACTTTAAACATGACTATGTCTCTAACTTGAAATTCGAAGTCTTACGTCTTACGTAAACATAACTTTTCTAACAATCTCATGCAACCTGTGATCAATCCTTGATTTTGAAGATTTTATAAGTAGTTTCTGGGATGCGTTCTAGATGAGTGAGTTTTTTCTAACCAGTATCTGTCTAATATATCGATGATCGACACTTTCAATTGTATAAACTTCAAAGTTGAATGGGTAGTAATGATGATTCAAACGTAAGTAGCCGATTTTGCGATGAGGGTGGCGATCATAATGTATTCTTGTGGTGTCTGATGATCAATGTGTTCAAGAGAATATGAACACCTCATCTTACTACCAACAATTTCTAAGGGTGTGGTTAGTTTGAGAACGAGTGAACAACCTAGGTATGAGTTGCACACATTGTTCAATAGAATATATAATCACCTCTTATATTTAGGGAACTAGTTTGTGGCTAGCATGACGTCTTTTTTTTTTCACATACTAAAACTAAGAACCTTGTCTAGGGAGTATACTTGTTTTTGAATACAATAGCATCCCATGATTCTCTCAAAATAGTGATAGAATGTTAGTATGAGACAAATTTGTATTTATGCCAAGGTCTAATCACGACTTGAGTACTCGAGGCATTAGTGCTCCAAAGAGATGTCCTTAGAGCTGATTATTATTAGTACCAATAATCGTTGATAAAGGTTGGAACATGTGTTGAGGTTTATCATGGTTGGTGTGCATAACAAAATCTGAGTATGTATCTTGATTTTTAATAATTGACGTGGTATGAGGTTCTCGTTCTTGAGTGAGGTTAGGATGAAGAAATGTTATCTACTTACTAGAGGATAACTAGTTGGTGTGAAGCATATATATCAAATCTCAAAGTGTGTCATCATATGTTTAGCTTGTAATATCAGCATAGATGCGAAAAAAGAAGAATCTTGTTTAGAGCTAAGATTTTTGTCAAGTAAATCTAGGCTAGGATTCCGTAATATAATTTGTTCAAGATCAGTATACTCAACCTTATTTGAGATCAATGGTAGCTGTGTATACAACAAAATTTGAGTACACTATTAAGGATATATTGTATTTCCTTATCACAAGGTATATGGAAGGACATCAACTTGTGTGAGTTATCATCGTCAAGAGAAGGAATGACTTAGTTGCTTGTGATGACCTTTCGTCAAGGATTTCACATTCTACCATAGTTAAGTCTTTGGAAGGTACACTAGAGAAGGCGAGTCAATGTTCAAGTTTTTCGAGGTATAGTTTAAGTACTATGTGGGGAGAGTTGCATGTTAAGAAGAGTAGTTTGTTACTCTTTTGAAGGACTGAAACCTTTGGAAGTTAATGGGTTGAGTGGTTGAGTTATTTAATATGAAGCTCAAGATATTTCAAGTAGAGGAGTTAAATATCAAAGATTACTAGTGTGTTTTATTCGGAAGTTTGTATTGTTTCAAAAGCTCTCCTCTAAAAGTTTAAATATTGTGTCCTTCGAAAGCTTTCTTATATAAACTTAAGTTTTTTTTTAAATTAAGGACTTAGCTTCTGAAGCATAAGGTTTCTATCATCCGATAAGTAGGTAGCTCAATCAGGGTGTGAATCAATGTTTAGTAAAATAGTAGTCGGGCATTTTTACGAATTTAGTTAAGGATAACATCTAGTTATGATAAGAGAATTTAGTAGTTTAGAGAGTTGGTTTGTATTCCAATTTTGATGGATGTCACATAGATACACAAGGTGTGGATGCCATGCAAAGATCAAGTGAGTAGATACAATGTTTAGAAGTTGTCAAAGAGGTGTCCATCTTTTGTACAAGATGTAAAATGGAAGTGAATGTGGTTTCCAGGATTAGGCTGGTTCCCAATCCAGTTCTAGTTCTGAAAGTCGAGGTACCTTTAGGATTAGTGTGCAAGTTACACCGCGGCTAATCCATCACATTGCTGGCGAATATGAATCGGTCACACACCATAGCTAATTGTGGTGTTACAACAAACCAAAGATATATACCCAAGATTTCCCTAGAATTTTTGTTAAAGGAGGTTCAATTTAGTTATTTGATCAATAGGTGGCTGCAATATATCTGTGGGTATATTTGACTTGCTATCCATGTAATTATAGATCAAAACCTCATGATTTATTAGTTATGTGTACGTGATAGAGGTACCCGGAGACGTCACACACTCAGATGTAACTGTCGTAGGTATGGAACTAGAATATAAATGATCTAAATAACATATTCGTCATGGAGAATGCTAAGATCTTGAGTAATAAGAACTGGTTCGTGCCTAGGTGGCTATTTGTCTATGCCCAAAGTTGCCATGCCCTAGACCTTGTCATATGAGTAGTGATGAGGTGCAATTTGGGTTAACAATTCTGACAAAGAATGAAGAGCACATCAAAAAGTAACCGATTTTGTGGTGAATAGTTGTCTTAGCTTAATTTAAGGTGATCTTCGGATGTGGATTGACTTGGATCAATACAGACGTGATAGTTATATGAGGATGTAGAACCACAATTAGGCTAAACTTTGGTTACATGTAGGAATCTGAAGGATAGATTCCACAACATGGTAAAAATAGAGTACATGGGTAATTATGGTCCTTACATGTAACATTGGAATAGGTGTTTGATTAACAGTTGGAAGTTTGTGTTGACATCTTCATTTTAGATTTCTTCAGGAGAGTTTTGCTAATCATTCGCATTGAGTTATGTGTTTACATACTCCACGATTGAAATCTGAAATAAGATTAAAGTCACTGAACCTTGAACGAGTGTTGAGCATTCGTAATGGGAGAGTAAGCATGTGAGGTATTTTTTACTTCGAATGTATCGGGGATAGTTTGTGCATCAAAAGATGAAATATGATTTGGCGATTCTATGGGGATGATCATACTAGAATTAGTTGTCTGTTGTTGCAATAGGTATAAGGAACAAAATGAGGTATCGATGTTTATTATCTAGTTTAAGTGTTGACAAGGCGACTAACACTTACATATTTTTAGGTTCTGAAATTTTCACTCAGAATAGTGAAATTTGTATAGAAAAGAAATTAACAGCCTTAATGGGTTTGAACATTATCTTACCAAATTTCTCAATTCTAATTCCTATACCTAAATCATGATGATCGCCTAAAGGCTTCGTTATGGTTTTTGTCAAGATAGACTTCTAGACAAAGTTGTGATGAGAGTCTTAGACTTCCTAGGACTCCTGTATGAGGGAGCAAATATGGATACTACCAAATCATTGATGAATGTGATCAAAATATTGATTGGTTGAGATCAAATGAGGTTTCTATTTGATAAATTTAGTTTTTTTTCAACATGTGGTGTCTTAGAGATGAAAGTAGTTTAAAATTTGTGAGACTTGTGCTAAATGAAGGGCTAACATACATTGGAAGCAATTTAATACCCTAAGTTCCAACTCTATGGGCGAAGTTTTCCCACTTTACTTTCAAATAAGGAAATGCTTATTGCGTCAATTCAATTCTTCCTCCGTTCCTTTGGTTTTAGTTGAAAAGCTTCCTTATATATGGGTGTGATCAGGGTACACATTATCCTTGATGTGGAGTCATTGACTTGATTTACGATTTTGAGTACTCAAGTGAAGTGCCAGGGTTGCACCATTAAAGGTTCGTACAATGACATGAAAGGAGAGAAAAATAACGAGTCTTAATCATCCTTCCATCAGGTAGTTGGTGATGAATGAAAATATAATCCTTTGTAAGGTGTTTTAGATATCTCCCATAAATTTTTCTTTATGGGTTGGGTGTGCTTTGTAGTCTGAACAATAGGTTTCACCAAAATTCATATGTACCTGTAAATTCACCATTACGTTGGCCACCCGTAATCGTCAATTTACCTTACATAATCATTTTGGTTCCTCCCATCTTGGTTCAGAGTGCTATCCTTAAGGACATCATAAGTCCACCCTGTAACCACCGGTTACATGGTTGAGAGTTATTCGAAATAGATTGTTTCAGAAAGTATTCACTTGAGTTGGATGGTGCTAGAGAAACTACTTAGAGCCCTAGAAGCATCATCCTCCATCTTATCTGAAATAGAGTGTCCCTAGAGTATTGTGTATGGTACAATCTCTTTATATTCAGTATTCTCGTTCCTAGTGATAACCTGGCCTGCATCATCCTCAACTAGACTCCCTGGCGACTCTCGATGTATTTCTCATCTAACACCGTGACTACCTACATGGTATCGCTACACACCTCGATGGGTGATGGTGTCTCTATTATCGACGGTGGTGGAGGTGGTGTGAATGGGGGTGTAATCCTCATCCGATGAGCACACATGAACATGGTTATATGTTATTGACAAGCTTGCAATAAAACAATCCTATAATGTTTTTACTAAAGTCATGCCTATATGTGAAGTATGAATGGAACCTAGTGACCCTAGGGTTATAGTTCAAGTTACTACATGCAACCTGGTTCTCTATAACCAATGTCTCTGATACCAATCTGTCACACCCCGCCAAGGCGGAACACGCGACGGTCATGGATTCACAGTCATTGTTTATATTGAACGACTTCTACATGCATTAATAATAAGGTTTTACATCATGTCTTAAATTACAATCATCCGATTTATAACAAACATATGTTCTGAACTTCAAAAATATGATGTGTAGGATTCTACAAACATAACCTAAGTCATAGGCCATGCAAGGGAAATCCCAAAAATATGCATGTGAATGTGTTGTGACTTCACGCTAATCATTCCCAAAATATGTTCCAATGCTTGCTTCAATTATCTGAGAAATACATGCTAAAAACAGTCAGCATAAAGCTGGTGAGTTCATAGGTTTAGACACGTAAAAATTGAGTTGTTTCATTCGACCACAAGGTTTCAAAATGTGACTATTGTTCTCAAAAAAAATATCATGAGTTGTGTATATTAATTATTACCATGAGCTCCCATAACCGAACTCGACATGATTGAATTGCCCCATCCCAATGTTCTATCGCAAAACATTGTATTGAGATGAATATTGTGCACCCGATCTGACCTACAATCAAAGTTAGAGCTACTAACCACGGGTGGGGATTGTCACTCCCGAATAAGACTATTCCCAATAATTCACGTTTACCCACAATTAACGGTTATAGAATAGGGGACTTAAAAACGATAAATGTGACTCATGTAATAATGTGTTGAACCAAAACCACTTGTGTCAATGAAACCAGTACAAGCATGATTTCTCCCCCTGTGAGTTAGTAAAACATTAATTGTAAAAATAGGGGCCGTGAAACTCACAGTAAGAGTGGATCTCCCGAATCCTGAGTATGAATGTTGTCTTGTATGGAATCCCTACCTGGTTCCTACAACATTGCGGATTTTCATTGAGTTCGTGAACTTGTCAAAGTTCGTGTTACTATTGTTATGTTTCGTATTCTTGTAACGAAGTTCTTGTTATGATGTTTTTGGTCTCTTTTTGTCGTTAGAATTGTCGTAAAAAAATGTGTTTTATAGTTGGAAAAACTTTTTATAATGTCTTAAAAATAATTATTTATTATTTTTAAGAAGTTTCGTTAGTAACGCAACGTATTTTGAAAAGAAAAATGTTTATTTTTGTTTATCAATATCTAAAAATTGATATATTATATTTTCATAATAACCATTTAAATCAATTCATATATTCATATACAGGTTAATATTTCATTTTCCATGACAATTATATATATGTAGTACATTTGGGTATGAATGTTTAAATTTTCGTTTCTAACATATTCAGTTCAGCGACTTCGAGCGAAGTTTTAAAATAGCAAACGTTTTTATAAAATTATAAAAATTTACAGTCAAGTATTTTAACGTGTCTCGAACAACTTTTGTTTAGAAACTTTCTTGCGATTCTTCTCGGAAATAGGCTGAAAAAAAACCATCTAAATCAGAAGGTCCATATCTACGCACTGATTTTGTAGAGGCTGTTTCGGCTATCACTTGGTTGAGTTAGAAAACGTATAAGTAGTGCTTGAAAAGCTAACTTAATGAAATTAATCATGGAGTTTGATTTTACTTAGTTTAATGTAGTTATGATCAAGTTATAGTCTCTTGAAATTGAGACAGATTCTGTCCCAAAATCAGAATATTGTTTGTGTGTATATAAAATTTTAAACTAAACGTTTGAAAGTGTGTTTCACCTTAGAGAGCAAGGAGAGGGATGAGAGCTTGATGATGATGATGTTGAGCGGAATACATGCTGTTGAATAGAGCTGTTTTGTTTAAATGAAGGTGGAGTCAAGAGAGAGGGAGGGTGTTCGATTGAATGGAGGCCAATGGAGTGATCGAAGGTTTCTTTTTGTGGTAGTTATTATACCATGATTAAGAGTTGTTCTGGAATTATGGATGCAAATGATAACTAAGAGAGTGAATTCTTGGCTTCTGGTAGCCAACGAAAATGGCACAAGGGATTATACTATGTATTTTGATGATGGTAAGTTTCAAGGGATGAGGCTTTAAATTTATAGCCAAGGGGGTCATGGCCCTTGGATTTATTTATTAAAGTATGGGTTGTAAATTGTTTAAAATTGAAGGTTGCGTGAGTTACTGACTTCGTAAAAGAAGTGTGGATTATAAAGAGTTGTTAGATGGTCAATTATGTTATTGAGTGGGCTGACAAAGCATGGTGTTGGGATTTGCTAGCTGCCATCGAGATAGGTTGAGGAAATGGGTTTGGGATTTTTTTTTAATTTATTGCCATTGTCAGCAGAATTGGTCAAACATTCAACACACATATATAAATATGTATGAGCATACAACATATACATAGTTGATTTTCTTTACTTATTATTAATATTATTTTGTTTTTACGTATATAGATATATGTATCCATTTGATTTTGTTTTTTTTATTCTTTTCTTTTTACTTTGTTTTTGTGTTATTAAAACAATGAGTTTTGATTACATCCCAAAAGTTTAAAGTTTTAAGATTTGATTGCAAACTAAATAATTTGTACTAGATATATAATGTTATATATATATATATATATATATATATATATATATATATATATATATATATATTTCTACCTGTTGGATTTGACCGGAGTTTAAATGAGACTATGACGGCTGCATCTAATAATATTTTGGTTGAGAGTAAAACCTCAGAAATTGAAGGATGTCACAATAACAGTTACAATTTATCAAATATACTAGACATAATAACACTATATTTTCAATAAAATTTGACATTATAACAGCTACAATTTATCAAATATACTAGACATAATAGCACTACTTCCATCATGGCTCTGATACGATAAGTGAAGGATCGAGAGCATGAAGATTTAAATCATTCTTGGTTTATTCATTTTGATGATCAATTCTCAAACAATTATCCAAGATGGTTTATTAAATGGTTCAAATATATGGGAATAATACCAGCAGCTTTTCCCAAAGAAATTTCTCTCTCATATAATAAGTTTATAGATTATTTTAAGCAAGAAGGAACTCCATATTTTAAGTATACTCTACAATTTATGACTATATTTCGAATTCCTTGGATTTCTTCTTGGACATATCATTATCAACCACAACAAGAATTATCTCCTCCTCTATTATTAAGACATTATAGAAGTAAATGGTGGAATAAATTTTCAGTAGATAAAGCAAATATATCAGCAGTTCAAAATTATTATAGATCTATTACTAATTAGCATGAAAGATCTTTAAAGTCTCCAGTTAATCAATCTCTCAATTTATATGAAGATCAAGATTATATTATTAGACTACAATCATGTTCAACTCCTGAAGACATGCAACAAATTATAAGTGAATCTGACATTCTCCATCTCCATAAAAGAAATCAATTACCGAAGATAGTATCTATCAAGATTCTCAAGACCCTTATGATGATATTGAAATATAATAATTGTAATAAATAAAATTATTCTAATGTAAACGTTATTGTAAAAAAAAGTATTTTTAAAATTTATTTTAGTCAGATCAATAATTCAAAGAAATCATTGCTCAAAACTCCATCTATTGCTCAAGACCCTAGTTCAAGACTCTATCTATTACTCAAGACTCCAATGGGTAAAAAGTTTCAACAAAGATGATCCAATAATTCAACAAGAAGACAAAAGACTTTTCAAAATGGCCGACATTGCTCAATCATTTTCAAGATGCTCTATCATTCAAGATAACGGACAAACAACTTTATAAAAGAAGACCCAATTATTCAACAAGAAGACAATCAACTTTTTTCAATGGCGGACAACTCTCAATTATCACTCCGATTCTGAAGACGCTTTAAGAAAAATTTTTTGCTATAAATTTAAGACCCTAGAGATAAATTATTCATTCAAAAAGCAACCCTTAGAATAAATGTATGAAAAATCCTCCCAAACAAAAATTTGTATTATCAACCTCTCAATGTTCAAAGTCTTTAAATTGTCAAATAATTAAAGCTCCTTCCAATTGTAAAGAAATTATTTGTGATTCACATTCTCAAGAAATAAACGAAGATATTTTTTAAATTTATTGTTGTTTAATTTTTGCTTATGCCATAATGCTATCTTATTTTGAAGTGTTTAAATTTCTTAACTTTATATGCATAAATTTACTCAATTTAAATCTTCATACTCTCGATCATTCATTGTAACATCAGTGCCGGAATCGTACCGGAACAGTGATCTCAAACAGTATCATGAACAGTAATCAGGTATACACCTCATGCATTTCAGTAAATTTTACATTCATATTGTATATCATTATCATTTCATGTACGAAACAGTGAATTCATAATCGTTTCAGATAAACAAAACTCAGAAAACATGGTTTATCAGTCAGATAATCATCTGACAACACAGAACCATCATGGGGTTATTTGTTAGGATTTTATTATGTATAAACGTATGTGAGGCTTTACAGAACAAAACAATACGGATGTCGTTACGTGAATGCTAAATCGACGGGTTATTCGTATAGGTGACGATCTGTACGAATCAATCTGGAAGTTTAACGTTCTGAATGATATCCGATAACTAGAAAACAATATTGAAAAGTGTAGTTATCGTCGTGTTCGTACGGGTGACGATTCGAACGAATACGCGCGATGACCGTACGATTCGATTTTAAACAGTAAAGTTAATATTTCTGAAAATTTAAAATAAATAAAAGATATTTAGATAATTTATTAGGAATCACAACCTAAAATAATTTTAGAAACATTATTTTATAAACCGTGTCGTTTCGTGACGAAAACCACGTGAAACGGCATTTTACGCGAAACCGATCGAGACCGAACAACCGGGTAATGGGTTAGCCGAATCTATGGGCAAACTGTCACACCCCCAGTTTCCAACTAACGGAATCATACCGTTTGGGAACGTGACAAACCAGGATCTCAGATCATTAGACATAACGAAGACCTCTATATGAATTTCAAAACATACTTTGGTCTAAAACTGTAACATCAAAGTTTTTAAAGTTTGCGGAAGCGTTTTAAAACAATAACCAAAGTAACAGTTGTAACATGTAAATTACAAAACAAAATCCCCAAATGTGTAATTCAAACAATATAAATGTAAAACATGCATGCGACTCAATCTCCTAGTCCATGCCTGCTTTCTTGTGCACCTTAGCGTCCTGAGAAAACATGTAAATCAAATCAACACAAAGGTTGGTGCATAACACAGGTTTAAGCATTCACAATGTTTAAAACAACAGTTTGAATATCAAGTTTGCAGATAACATAATCACACATGCATAGTCATGATAGCTAGTCATTTGTACTATTTACATAAGTGGTCGACACCGAAGCTGACGATTGCCATGCTATAGCATGTTTTTGCCTTGCCACTATTGTCTAGCACAAACAATAGTAATGTGTGTTTGGTCAGTCAAACACCTGCGTTGATCCCATCTACCAAGTGAGGTTTGTCAAACCTAATAGATCTATTTCCAACTACCACACTTTGCTCTACGGCAAACTAAACGGTTCGAAGTGTGTAAGGACTTGTAAATGCTATGTTGTCACATAATGTAAACAGCTAACTCATGCAAGTGATATGTATCTAAAAAGTGTTTGTTGCACATGTTTTCTCCCCCAAAACAGTTAAAATAAGAAAGGGGCCGTGTACGCACCTTTGATTATTTGCAGAATGATCAAACACTCGTGAACTTGCGTAGAAAGTCCTCTACGAAGAATCTGTGTTTAAACAATAACTTAGTGTTATTCGAATAGTCGTTTTGTGCTTGAAATCACATACGTGTCAACACACGTATGTTAAAATGTTAGAAATGTGCATACGTATGTACGCGTGCCTTTGAAATCGTTTAAATAAAATCATATAATGGTTTATGATTTTATTTAAATAAGCGTAATCATACGCGATTATGTTTCCGGTCTAAAATGTGAATTTTATCATTCTAATTAGTTCGGGATGAAATTCTGGTTCCAACGCAATTTGAACGGATCGAAACGGAGTCAGAATGAAGAAGTTATGAGTTAAAACCAAAATTTAGTTTCAATTTCAAAAACCAACAGAGGCAGGGTTCGAACCCCTGACCTCTGGTTCACACGCCCATACTCCCACCAGTTGCTCTATCTCTACATTTGCAATTAACCTTGGTTTTACATAGTTTTAACAATAAGTCGGCTGATTCCCCTTTGATTATTCATTCGAACCAAATGGTTCCAATTGACCTTCGATTCAAACCCGATCAGTCTCAGAATCATAGGGCTTTGACTCGGAGAACCCAATCGAATTCAACCATGCATCCAATTTGATAAATCATCAACTTAAATCATTGAAACCCGATTGTCCTTAGTTTCGAACATTAACCGTTTATTCCTTAATACAAAATCATCAAATTCGATCATCTTTTGCTCAAAATTCATGGTATTTTCACTTAACTAACATTTTCGAAGTTGTCTGAACTAATTAATTTGAATACCATACCCAATTGAATCGTAACCCCCAAACCGATTTGTGTTAAAACCCTAGAACTCGAATACTATTACCTTGATGCTATAAGATGAAATTGACATGTGCTTATGCTTAGTCGAACACGTCTGAAACTAAAGGTACTAGTTAATTTCATTTTTGAATTCGTTTGATTACAAACCCCCAAAACGGTTTACTACAAGAACCCTAGTTATTGAATTCGTAGCATTCGATGATATCAATCAAAATTGACTTAGGTTTAACCTTAGTCGATCTCTTCTAAAGCTACCCATATCATTTGATTTGATTCTTAAAACCATTTAAACAAAAATCCCCAATTCGTTCACACGAAGAACCCTGGAAACTAAAACTCATCTTATTCGATATTAAAAGCCGAAATTGAGACGTGGTTATCCTTAATCGGCTCTTTTAGGTTGTGTAGGTGTCGAGCATTACCTGGATTGACTTCGAATTGGTGTAGATCGAGTAATGGGTTGGATTTCGGCCACCTCCCAATCGTTTTCTTCAATCCAAAGCTTCTTAGATCGAATTGATGAATGTTACAGACTCTAAAAGGGCCGACTAGAGTCTCTGAGTGATTGATTTCGCGAATTATGATCGGGATAATTGATTTTGATAAATAAAAGTTTCGGTTACGACCTTTAGTTATCATCCCAGTTAAATTCTACTGATTAATGTGTTGATAACGCATGTGGACGATTAATAATCATCAATGGGATGATTAGTAGTGATTTAATTTGAATGTAACCGACTATTAAGGTGAAATTCGACCTTTGCATGTTAAACCAAACGAATTTTGACTTGGAAAGTCAAAATTAGGGCTTTTACTAGTTATAAATACAATCATTATAATTTTTGATATTTACAACATTATAGAGTTCGATTAAAGCCCTTGTAGTTTGTTTTTGTTCGATTTCACAACCTTTCGGTTAGTTTCTGGTTAACGGAGTTAACCGCGAATTGCTGGATTGTCACTAATTGGCTACTTGAACTATTATTGGGCTAGGTTAATCCTTTTGGGCCTCATAAATACCATTGGGCCTCATAATGTGCAATTGGGCCTATCTTGGGCCTCATTGGGCCTACCTTGGCCTCATTGGGCCTACCTTGGCCTCATTGGGCCTACTTCTATTCAATTGGGCCTCATAAGATACAATTGGGCCTACTTGTATTCAATTGGGCCTCATAAGATACAATTGGGCCTACGAAGGTTAACGAGGTTAATTCGAAAATATCGGATTGTCACACAAACCCGAACCTGCACCGAACCTGTGATCACAGCACCGAACCTGTAATGGGCAAACCTTCCCTCATGTGAACCTTTCAACCCAACCGAACCTTTGGGGTAGCGAACCTACAACCAACGAACCCTGAATGCCAAAGAACCCAGAGTTGAACCTCTCCATGTGTTAGCCGCATCTATGGGCGAACCCGGTACCAACGAACCCTTACACGAACTCAAAGAGGGCCGAACCTTCTTGGCCGGATCTCTCATGTGCAGTTGAACCTTAACATGGCGAACCCATGATAGACGAACCTTGGGTAGTTGAATTGCAGATGGGCCGAACCTTTTGGAGCTGGGTTAAGCCGAACCTTTAGGGATTTCTTCCAAAGGTTCGCTGCCCTTGTGGTTAATAAAGCTCCAACCCATAAAAACCTTCAACCCTTCCCACGTGCATGGGGCTAGGTGTGCATGGGAAGCTCACGTGGATACATGCATGATTTGAGTTTATTATGATTTCGTTTTAATGTAAACAAGGAAGTAGGGCTACTAAGAGAAAGGAGTTTTCATAAAACACAATAGCACACCAAGATGAGTGTTAACACATGTTAATTAAGTTAACACGTGGGAAAATTATCAAGAACTCATGGGGATCAAAAAAAAGGTATCGTAACCAATTGGAAAATCAAAGGTGTACAATGGGCCAAGTGGGTCCAACGGGTATGATTAAAGCCCATTGAAAATTAAAGGTTAATTTAAGACAAGTTAATGATATGTTAATAAAAAGAAAGCGATTTATAAACGCTATTAAAATAGATTAAATGATTTTCTAAACTAATGTTTTAGCTTAAAATGTAATTGATTAAAACATGTTAATTAATACTTGTATGACTAACTGTTGGAATAGGAGTTACAAATGGGGATCTGAATTAGTTCAGCTAGATGAAACCTTAGAAGCATAATAGTAATCTAGGACACTTAGTGGCACACACCGAGACCAAACCTTAGATACGACGACTAATACGTATACTTAGTATTCGAATTCTTTTAAAACAACTCAGGAACTGAAGATACCAAAGCTACAAGAACGAGTGCGCATTTTGTGATAGATCATTTGCACAGCAACACAGGTGAGTTCATTGCCCCTTTTCTAAACACTTTTGTTTTAAAACGCTGGGCTTAGAAGTATGCGTAAACTGTATTATTTAAATTGTTTACTTAAATGCTTTTATTCATTGTATGTTATATTGTTATGCTTGTTGATACTCCTAGACTCCTGTCTAGGTAATTACTACGCAGAACTAATTATCAAGTTAATTAAATTACTCTTATGAGTAACACTTTAATTCTAAGACTCTAAACAAACCCTTAGTCCGTCAAGCTCAAATTCAAGAACCTAAATTTAAAGTGAAATCAAAGGAACTAAAGCTAAGATCATGTTCAAGATATCTAATTCAGTGTATGATCTGAAATCAAAGGATCCTAATCAAGAATCAAATATCATTGTGGAATCATGGAAATTCTAAAGATCAAAATCAAAAGACTCAAGAACATCAGAAATCATAAAAGTGTGGGACTCATTGGAATAATGAAATCATTAAAAATCTAATGAAATCATTAATGCTTGAGTCAAGGTGGATGTCACTTGTATAGAAATCAAGACCACGTGTAACACACATAAAGTCCCGGCATAAGTAGTAGACTCTTGTAGTCAAGCTATATGGGCAATAATGTGAACTATCAAATGAAATCAATATCAAAAAATCAAGAAAATCAAGGACGATCAAGAATCAAAGGATATCCGTAAAGTCCCGGCATGTACAGTAGACCAATGGGTCAAGATGATATGGGCATCATTAAACTCCCGGCATACATATATAAGCATACTGAATCGGATGGTATAGGTGGTTAATGGTGAGGTTAAGGTTGTCATTCAAGTTATTCAAATTCATTTTCATAAAAACTACATGAACTCACCAACCATGTGTTGACTTTATTTTTGCATGACTTCTCAGGTGACGAACAGGTCAACTAAGCAGTTATTGCTTTTGAGCTAGGATTGCAGTTAGAAGACTTAGCATTTTTGGACCTGCATACTTTTGGACATCATTACACAATTATTTTGTATATCTTGTGCAGATACAAGATAGAAGATTATGATGTGATAGTAGATTTACATTGTTAAATTATAAACTTAACTGATGTAATTTAACTTTGTAATTCTATTTTATTTTAGCAGTTTCTCATTTATATATCATGTGCAATGTAAACAATCTGATCATTTCGATTATCACTCACTATATCGCGCCTCGGGAACCTTCCGCCCGACGGGGAATCCGATCCAACCCCGCCGGCTCGGGGTGTGACATTCACTTATGGTATTAGAGCCATGATGGAAGTAGTGTTATTATGTCTATATATATATATATATGATATAAACAAACAAAAGAGTTGAATCATTATTAATTATAAAATAAAGTATATAGCTTTTTTAAATAAATAATTAAAGTTAGTTAAGATTTAAAATGTATAAAACTATTTTTATTAAGTTTGAGGAAAAATATTTAAGTTTGTTTTACAAAGAAAAAGCCTTTTATAAATATTTATAGCATAAAATGATAAGGACATTTCAAGAGGGGTTAGAATGGTAAGTTTGGAAACTTAATTTCCTTCACCCGGCCCCACCCCGATTTCCCGGCCATCCACATGCCAGAATTAGGCAAAGCGCCAGCAAGACCCCCAAACTGTAGCACGAGCACTCCAAATGATTAGGAATTAATGCCCCATGAACGGAAATTCATTCGTACGCTTTCATATCATAAAATCGGTGATAATAACAACATTAATGCGTTTCTTGATTTTTCTCAACCGAACGTTTAAACCCGGTAATCAAAATCAGTTGAATCGTACGTAATAACATCCAAAAACATAGGGCTTTTATGTCACACCCCGACCGTTGACGAAATACGTTGGGGCGCGATTGATGAATGCTCAAAAGCTCATGGTGCTATGTTAAAGTTTAAGTATTTATACATCCATATTAAATCAAATGCAAACATTCATTAATTTAACCAAATCAAAATATTCAATTACAATCATCCAAATTGAAATACAAAGGAAATAAATAACATTGTTTTAAAATTAGCTAGGCCCTCTAAACCTACACTAAGTCTTCAACATTGTTTTCAACTTATCCTGTTACATATGTAAAATAAAGGTCAACTATTTGCATAGTTGGTGAGCAATTCAAAACAGTTTAATATAATATGTATAAAAAGATGCAAATATATTAAACTAAATAGAACAAGATATAAAGCGTATGTAAGTTTTAAGTTGCACAAAATTAGAATCCAAACAAGTGATATTACAAAGCTTAAATCAAGACTAGCTAGGTATTTGACTTAAACAATGTAAATTATAATGTTTATGTTTATGTTTATGTTTGTGTACATTTCACCTTTTTGACACAAGACATAAGTCATTGTGAAGAATGTAGGAACATTCTTAGGCTACTATGTACTAGTATATGTTTGATGTATGAAACGTCTTCTAACCTAATTCCCACATAGCAATTAGCACATAAGTTCACATAGCATCTAAATCATGTATACTAAGCTTAATAGTTTGCATCATGTATATGTTTTTGACTCTATGAATATGTTTTTGTATAAGACATATGTAACATCCCAAAAAGTTACAAAATGTAAAAAGGGAGTAAGAATTAACTCACATTTATGTTTCTTGAGAAAACTAGTATAATGAAGAAGAATCAAGATCAAAAGTCGTATCAAACCGGATGCTCTGAGGTTTAGACGTGTGTGACCAGACAACATCTCAAAGGAACAAGCATACGATCCGAATGCAAAGAGGATGGGTAAATATTATGCTAGGCATAGCTAAATGAACGGACATCATAGGCCGGACTCGTTGGGCCTAGCGAGCCTCTACAAGGCTAGATCATAGGTCTTTAGTTTTCTTATGTTTTGGTCTTCATGAATTTCTCTAAGAAGTGCGTTGAAATACCAATACACACTTTGACAAGAAAGATATCGAGGTTTTTAGTGTCTTGTTATCCAAATCTCTACAACTTTTCGCAATGGAGTGCATTGAACCACCAATGCACTTTGATGAGAAAACATGGAGAATTGTGAGTATAAAAAAATGTAGGATAAATTTGTTTTTTCATGTTTGCAAATTACTATCCTCGTTCCTTCGTGAACGTTAAGTGACCTTACATAACAAGATGTTGGTTAGGTTGTACGGTCGGTGATTTTGTTGTATTATTAGAAGTGGGAGGGAACTTGGAAATGAACTCTATAGTTATGTTTTCTCACTTCATACCAGTAATCACGAGACATTCGTACAACCATTAGATGATTATTGTTCATTTCTGATGGATAGGTAAGGCACTTTGCCACAAAGAGGCTAGTGTCCTTTTTCTTGTTATTTTTTTTTCATTGAGAATAGGGTTTCCTTTGTTGAAATGAAAAGCATGGAAAAACTTGTGAGTCTCACTGCTGTCACACCCCCTGCGCCGCGTGCGGAATCCACGGCGCGGTGACGTATGAATAGTTGAATCATGCACAAGTATTGATTAAGAACAACCACAACGGATTACTAAGTTTCATAATGTTTAGACAGTTGTTTAGTTTCAGACAACTATCTACCAAAAGAATGACAACTACAGACCCAAAATATAGTTTACAAAATAAGACTTCAAACAAGACAATTAAACATTCAGGATTTTAGTGTGTTTCTAAATCCATCCTAGCATGTTTCTTCATCTTGTTCTATCTTAAGCGGTCTTCTTAGTTGTCCTTAAAATGTCTTACACTTGATTACCTGAAACACGTGAAAAGTAACTGTCAACTACAGAAGTAGTTGGTGAGAACAATAGGTTTAACAATTTGTAAACATGAATTTGCAGTGTAAGGCATAAGTTTAAAGCAATAAATGAATTACATGGATGAGCTGCAACCCAAACTAACATCAAGTATGTAAAACGAGTGTAAACAGTCCAAAGACTGTTTGCACGAAAACCAACATATAATCAAGTCCTAAAGTACGTTTGGAGTCAGAAAATTAGTCAGCAACATTGATAAAACCATACGTAACCGAAATCTGCAGTCAGCTTTTAAAACAAATTTAAAAGCTAACTCCAGAAATTGGTCTGCCCAAATGTGTCCGCTTTCCCTTGTTGTGATCACCCAGTACTAACGCTAAAGAATATGAAACTTGATGTGTTTATAAGTTTTTCGCAACAGTGGACACCATGCTTTTGAACCTTGCTTTAAAACCAAAGATTTAATGCCTTATTTGATAACATGATTTCAAAACCTTGTTTGAAATACCATGTGTTGAATCCTTTGTTTGAACACCATGAAATGAATCCTTTGTTTGAACCCCATGAAATGAATCCTTTGTTTGAAACCATTGATTGAATACATAGGATAGTGACCTTGTATAGAAACAAGGTTTATATAAAAGATTATTTTCGAAAACATGAGTTTATAGTGAAAGAGTTTATAAATCCCATTATTTAAAAGTGTTTGACCTTTATAAAACCATTCGAGTAAAACTGATATAAAATAGTTCAAGGAAGCTTTATAAAACCTTTTAGTAGAAAATGTTTAACATTTGATAAAAACCCTTCAAAACAGTTGATGAATCCTTTGAAATTTGTACAGTGAACCTGTAATGTTTGTAACATAGCATACACCTTGTATAGTGAAATACGATTGTAAATAGAGTGTTTGATCACGTGTTCCACCCCAACACAGTTGTAAAACAGTAAAAGTGGGGCTAATGTTCTCACCTGTCTGCAGTATACTCTGAACTATAACAAATAGCAAGTAGCAAACAGGACTTCTAACTGATTCCTATATCATTGTAATCATACATAAGATATAAGATTTATAATTGTATAGACTTTGATTCATTGTTTGACTTGTGTAAACTTGAACCTGATTAACTCTTGATTACATGATCTCAAGATTAAGAATTTTGTGTGAACTTGAAAGTCATGGTTTAGTCACTTGATTGATAATTAATAAAGGAAACCAATGTGTCATGTTATTTTATGAACAACTTGTTATGCATAAAATAGCATATGTTTATGAGTTTGATAATCCTTGTTTAAACATGTAGTTTTGAATAGGTGTTCCAATGGTTTAAGTCTTTGATATTATGCCTTGACCTCATGATTATGTTAATTTGTAACTTAACTCAATTGAAATCAAATCACAACTCTGTTTAAGTCGTGGCCTCCCATTGGCCGTAAGCCCATGAAACCATTGGACTTAATCAAAAGCCATGGACCTTTTAGGTTGACGATGGACCAAATGAAAGGTGGTAGTGGGCCAACAACATGTGTATAAACCTTGTAACACACCAAAGATAATATTTGACCAATTTAGATCATAATGGACCGAATGGGATCTAATTTGGCCAAGAGTCCTATTGGGCTTGATCTAACGTGGGCCGAAGTTAATTAATCCCTTGGGTCAATTAGGATCAAAATGGGCCGACTGAAATGAAACTGGGCCGAGAGATGGGTTAACTCAAGAACATATGGGCCAAGGAGGTGATTGGGCTAAATATCACGGCGCAAGAATTGAGATTGAACCGAAATGACCATAGTTTTCTAACCATGGCAGCGAACCTATGACTGCCATGGTTGAGGGTTCGGTTCTTATATGATTCGGCCCAAGATGAGGATCACAGGTTCTTTTCCCAGGTTGCACTGGGTTCGGCATATGAGGGTTCGCCGCATGCATAAAGGTTCGACTGGCTAATTGGTTCGGCTATCTTCATATGGGTTCGTTGTTAACCAGGGTTCGGCCATGATGCTCCCATAGGTTTGGCCCCCTTGTGAAACACAGGTTCGTTACATGACCAGCGAACCATGCAAGGTTCGTTAGTGACATCTTCAATCCAAAGTTCGCCGAAGGTGTTTAGGGTTCGCTGTGCATGCAAGTAGGTTCGTTGGCAGAGGGTTCGACTGGGGTTCGTCACCACAGCAGGGTTCGCCTAATGAGGCTAACAGGTCGAGGGTTCGTCGGCATAACTCAGGTTCGTGAGATCTGCAATAGGGTTCGGCTAGCATCCAGATGGTTCGGCCAAACCTGAAACCCGCGAACCCTGGTGCAAGCCTCATCCCTTTCATCGAATCATCTTCTCCAGACCTTGATCTAAGTTATGTTCTTGTTAAGGAGGGTTGCTATGGTTGCGAGACTCGAAGGATAGTGACTAGGAACCGGTTATGTATGTGTTTAACAAAACCCACGAACAAAAACCCTATTTTTCCAGATTTTCATTCAAGCATACCTCGTTTTTGGCCAGACAAATCCACTGATTTCTTGTACTTTCGCGTAGGGAATGTCGAGAGCTTCACGTAGGCGTCAAGAACACCAAAATCCGTTGAGAAACGAAGAAGTTATACGCGTTTGAAGATCGGTTTTCTAGAGAGAGGGTTTGTTGGACTAAAAGAACCAATGAGCCTGATCAGAAAAATCTCTAAGTCTCACAGCACTTATAACAACTGAAGAAGAACACAACGGCTGACATTCAATGTACAGAAGATACAAGATCTGAAGTGATATACAACAGCTGAAGTGTAAGTCATCAGATGTTGTAGTGTGTAGTTTAGTCTTTAGTAGTTTCCTTTCAGTTCTTGTAAAAGTCTGATGAGTAGTTTACTCATCAGATGTTTTAGTTTTATTACTTCAGTATTTGTAAGAGAATGTCTTCAGATGTTGTAGACATTCTCAGTAGTTTAGTTATTTCAGTTGTTTTGTTTTGTCTGTTAGGTGTCAACATCATGTGACATCATCAGACGTCACTGTCTTTATATAAGGGCAGTTGACATTTTTGTAATGTAATGAAGTTAGTGAATTGAATGAAATATTCCTTTTGCAGAAACTCTCTCTATAACAAAATTATTCGTTTACTGTTTGATTGAACTTTGTTCTTGCTATGATTGTGCTAATTCAACTTTGAATTCCGCTGCTATACTCTATTATTAAATCAATTGAGAACATCTGATCCTACAATTGGTATCAGAGCTGGTTAATCATTGATCGATTAAACAATTGATCTCTGAAACTGCTCAAATTTGTTCTCTAATTGATCGAATTCGCTGATTAAGTAAGAATTTGTTATAGATTGAAGTTTTCTGTTAACTTCTGTTGATTTGTCCTTCAATATTAATTTGTTTTGAATCAATTGATCGAAATTTGCATTAGCTTGTGTCTAATTGCTTGGATCTGTGATCATGACAACTCCAAACAATGATCCACACAATACAGGCTCCGCAACCAAGCCTCCGATGCTTGTGCGGAGTGAGTACAAAATTTGGCAACGTAGAATGCTACATCACCTGTCGATTAACAGCGCAGGATGTTGGAAATCTGTAGTGCATGGTCCATATAAACCCTCGATCACTGATCCTGAAACTAAGATCATGATTCCGAAACCGTCTGATATGTATTCAGATGAGGATATCAAACTGTTTGAAATTGATGCGAAAGCTCATGGTATTCTGGCCATGGCTCTGCCTAATGAGATTTATTCAGGCTTGATGCATCATGATACTGCTCATGATCTCTGGGTTGCACTGAAAGAACAATTTGGTGGAACCGATGAGGTTTTAGCAAATACTAGAGAAATCCTTGCTCAGCAGTATGAGACATTTTCTCATAGAAAGGGTGAATCATTGACTCAACAATTTGAGAGATTCTCATGTTTAATTTCTGAGTTGAAAATGGTTAAGCAAGAATATACTAATAGTCAGATGAATAACAGATTTCTCAGATCACTGCCTGAGAGATGGGACACATACACAATTGTCCTACGCTCTAATGCTAATCTGGAAAATCTATCTCTCACCCAATTACATGGGAAACTCTTAACTTTTGAGAGAGAGGTAGAACAAAAGAGAAAACTGTCTTCATCTGGAAAACTTGCTGATGATTTTGTTCCTGGTAACACTGCTTTGATAGGTCAGGAGTCAGAGTTTAATGGGTCTGAATGTTCTTATGATGAACATATTGATTTTTCTACTAACAATTCTGAACATGCTTTTGTGGGAGTTGATGGTAATGCAGGAAATTATGGTGATAACTTGTGTTTTGTGATGGATGATTTGAAAGGAATTCAGGATGATGATCTAGAGGAGATGGACATTTTGAGTCAAATGGCATTAATCAACATCAGATCACAAAAGTTCTATAAACGAACAGGAAGAAAGTTCCCTGGATTATCTGGCAAAACCAAAGTTGGATTTGACAAAGGGAAGCTGAGGTGCCATAAGTGTCACAGACTTGGTCACTTTGCTAGGGAGTGCAAATCTACTGGTTCTAACTCTGCTGCACCTTTTGTGACTTTTCCAAGCAACAACACATCAAGCAAAGGACCACAATCTTCTGGTACTAGTCAACAACAATTCTATCCAGCTCACTTTGTTCCACAAAATCCTATGCCATATCCATATCCTTGTTTTTACATGCCTCAACCTACACACACTCCAGCATTAATTCCTTCACAATCACCTGCTCTTCCTGATCCCAGCAAATCTCAAACCAATCAACAGTCTCAACAACAACAGCATCAGAGTTTCTTTACTCCTGGAGTAGTTGATTGGAGTAGCCTACCTGATGACTTATCTGACTTCAACATGCAGCCTTACTCTGAAAATGGTCCACATGGTGGAGACAATCCTTTGGGAATCTTGCATTGATGGCTATTGAGTCAACTGACACCTCAAGTTCAACTTCTTCAACATCACAGGTATCATCTGAATCCAAAGCTAAGTTGTGTTCAGAGTCTTGTGTTTCAGCATTTGCTTCCATTAGAGAAATCAATGTTGAGTTAATCAATGAGAAGTTGGATTTAGAAAGGGTCATGACTAAGAATAAAACTGAATTTGAGAAAGTTTTGAATGAAAAAGAGTCTGAAATTTATAAACTCAAGTGTCAATTGTCTGATGAAAAGGCTAGGGTGGAAGTCATGCTTGTAAAACACAATGATCTGAAACAAACACTTGCAGCAACCCAAGTAGAATGTGCAAAATGGGTTGAATCTTGCAAGGGGTTTGAGTTGTTGTTAAACAAGCAAACAGCATCAAATGTGAAGTTTGGTATTGGATACAATCACACTGCTCCTCCAACTGATTATACACCAAAAAATCTTAACTGTGAGTCTGAAGGGGACACTGTATATCAATACACCAAATCTTCAGAAAAGTCTGATGCTGAAGAATCATTTGAAAGTGATTCAAGTGCATGCAAATCTGAGTCTGAAACTCTGGATATTGAAACTTATTCTTATTCTCTTGGATGTACAAATGTTATCCAGGATGAAACATGTCAGGATAGTGTTTTAATTGAAATTGATCCTGATGAAAATGTTTCAAATGACTTAAATTTAAAATTGGTTAAGTCAGATGGGCATGGCACTGGAGAGAAAGATGCACGGCTTCTGATAAGTCAGAATCACTCATCAGTAGTTGTAGAAAAAGCTGATAATACAACTACTGATAAGTGGAAAAGTGTTGATAGACAAGTGCTGAAGAATAACTCTTCAGAGGTTGTCAACACATCAGCTGTTGTCAATTTGTCTACAAATACTGATGTTCCAAATGTACTGAGGAACAAAAACTCAGTATCTAAGTCATCAGTACTTGTAGATAATCACAAGGGAAAGCAAAAGAGGATGCCTTGTGAAATTTGTAGGCTGTTTAATCATTCCACTGATGAATGCTGGTACAGAAAAGGTTCTAAATTCAACAAAATAAAGCATAAAAACAAAAACATACTCAAAATGAAAACTGAATTTAGTTCCAAGTTTGTACCAGAATCATCAGTAGTTTCAAAATCTGGAAAAACCTCACAAGGAAATGAATCAAGTAACTCCAAGAAAGGTAAAGGGTTGTTCCAGATTCAAAGAAACAACACTTGAAAAATTCTTCATCAGTTAAAGAAACTAAGGTGTTAAAACCCAAAAATCCAAAGTCAGGTCAGAATGTGTCTAATGAAATCAAAATCTTGACACAAATCATAATCAACTGATGTTAATGATGCAACAATTGCTAGGAAGAGTTAATTTAGCAGAGGCATCTGTTGTCTCATTTCAGAAGAAGAAACCAAAATCTAAAGTCAAGGTTAAATCTTCTGATAAGAATGCTTCAAGTGTTGCTTCAACTGACAATGTTACTTCTGTTTCATCATGTGTTAACAGACCCAAAACCAAAATGGTTTGGGTCCCAAAGTCTAACTGAGTGTGTTGGTGTATGCAGGGTCCTTCAGCATGCCAAAATAGCATCTGGTATGTTGACAGTGGAGGATCCATGCATATGACTGGGAGCAGATCTCTCCTTCATAATTATCTTACAGGAAGGAAGGGATTTGTATCCTTTGGAAATGATGCTAAGGGTTACATAATAGGGAAAGGTATGGTAACAAATGGTGAGATTAGGTTTGATGATGTGAATCATGTTGAAAATCTTAAGTACAATCTTCTGAGTGTTAGTCAAATGTGTGATAAGGGTCATGTTTCTCTTTTCACTAAGCAAGATTGTAGGATTTTATCTTCTGATGTGATGCCTTTGATTGGCAAAGTTTTAGATGAGTATACACTTCTTAAGGCTAACAGAGTGGGAAAGGTATATGCCTTTGATTTATCTAAGAAAATCTCTGTCAAGGGTCATCCTTGTTTATTCTCTAAGGCCTCTTTCAAGGAATCAAATCTGTGGCATAGAAGATTAGGTCATGTGAACATCAAAAACATGAATCAATTGGTGAAACATGGTTTGGTTAGAGGTCTTCCTTTAAAGGATTTTAGCTGTGATGAGAATTGTACTGCCTGCTTGAAAGGAAAGCAACACAAAGTCTCTTTTCCTCCAATTGGAGATTCCAAATCCACTGGTTGCCTGCAACTACTGCACATGGATTTGTTTGGTCCAGTGCAGATAATGTCTATGGCAAAGAAGAAGTATTGTCTAGTTATTGTTGATGACTATTCAAAGTTTGTCTGGACTTTCTTCTTACACTCAAAAGGTGAGGTTGCCAAGGCTATTATAAACTTTGTGTTATATGCTGAAAAGCAATATTCTATTCCTATCAAGTGTGTTAGGAGTGATAATGGCACTGAATTCAGAAATCACCTTCTGGATGAATTTTATCTGTCAAAGGGAATTCAGAGGCAGTACAGTATTCCCAGAACTCCTGAACAAAATGGAGTTGTAGAAAGGAAAAATAGGACTTTGATTGAAGCTGCCAGAACAATGCTTGCAGATTCTGGTTTACCACTGACATTCTGGGCAGAAGCTGTTAATACAGCTTGCTATGTGCAAAACAGAGTTTTGGTGAATCAAAGATGGTTGAAGACTCCATATGAAATACTTCACTCTTTAACTCCTTTGATTTCCTTCTTCAGAGCTTTTGGGTGTCCTTGCTATATTCTCAACACCAAAGATCAACTTACCAAATTTGATTCCAAAGTTGATGCAGGATACTTTGTTGGATATTCTTCAACTTGCAAGGCTTATAGAGTGTTCAATTGTAGAACAAAGATTGTTGAAGAAACTCTTCATATTAAATTCAATGAATGTCCCAAAGATTCCATTCCTCAAAATCCTGCTGAGATGTTTGATCTTAACATCTTGCAACATGAGTTTCCAGTTGAGAATATTGGTGTAGAAGATGAGGCTCTTCCAGCAGATTCACCAAAAGCTTCTACAGAAACCACACAAGGAAGTCCTGATGATGAAGATGAAAGTACTCATCTGTTCAGATTTAGTGATAATCTGCCATTGTCTGCTAAATCTGATGCTCCTCCTGCTCCAGTTGCTCCTCCAAATACAAATGCTGATGAAATTCTGGATTCTTCCACATCATTTGAAATTCCTGCTGCTGTATTTCCTGAATCTTCTTCAACTGCAGCATCTGTTCCTCCAGCAAACACTTGCACAGATCTTATTCCATATCAAGAACTGAAGGATCATCCATTATCTCAAGTTCTTGGTGATATTTCTGCTGGTGTTTCCACAAGAAGTCAATTATCCAACTTTTGTCTTTATGCTCTATTTGTCAGTCAACAAGAGCCAAAGAACTATCACATAGCACTTAGAGACATTGGCTGGGTGGAGGCAATGCAGTTGGAGTTGTTGCAGTTCAAGAAGCAACAAGTTTGGGAGCTGGTTTCTCTACCTCCAGGTAAGTGTGCAATAGGCACAAAATGGGTGTTTAGGAATAAAACAGATGAAAATGGTCAAATCATTAAAAACAAAGCTAGACTGGTTGTACAGGGGTTTTCTCAGGAAGAAGGTATTGATTATGATGAAACTTTTGCCCCTGTAGCCAGACTAGAAGCAATTAGGTTGTTCTTAGCATATGCTGCCTTACATAAACTTAAAGTTTTTCAAATGGATGTCAAAAGTGCTTTCTTATATGGTAAAATAAAAGAGGAAGTGTATGTGTGTCAACCTCCAGGATTTGAGGACAATAAACATCCTGATTGGGTGTACAAGCTTGATAAAGCTCTTTATGGGCTGAAACAAGCACCTAGAGCCTGGTATGACACTTTATCCACTTTTCTTCTCAAAAATAATTTCACTAGAGGCTCCATTGATAAAACTTTATTCATAAAGAATGTAGGACAGCATAAGCTACTTGTTCAAATTTATGTTGATGACATTATATTTGCTTCATCTGATCTAAAGTTGTGTGATGCTTTTACTGAGCTTATGACCAAAAATTTTGAAATGAGTGCCATGGGGGAACTACAGTTTTTCTTGGGTCTTCAAATTAAACAAAAACCTGATGGAATTTTCATTCACCAATCAAAATACACAAAAGAGCTGTTAAAGAAATTTGATTTGCAAAACTGTAAACCATGTTCTAACCCCATGAGCAGCACCACACAACTTGATGCTGATCTGAAAGGTACTTCAGTGGATGAAACTCTTTATAGATGTATGATTGGCTCTTTGATGTATCTAACTGCATCAAGGCCAGACATTATGTTTGCCACATGTGTCTGTGCTAGATTTCAGGCTGCACCTAAAGAATCTCATCTGATTGCTGTGAAAAGAATTTTCAGATACTTACAGGGTACTCAATCTCTGGGAATATGGTACTCCACTGGACATTCCTGCAAGCTAGTTGCTTTTTCTGATAGTGACTATGCAGGATGCAAACTATCAAGAAAATCTACTTCTGGTGGGTGTCAATTCTCGGAAATTGTCTGGTTTCTTGGCAAAGTAAGAAACAAACATCTGTAGCCACTTCCACTGCTGAAGCCGAGTACATTGCTGCTGCAAGTTGTACTTCACAAATTCTCTGGCTTCAGTCTCAACTCTTGGATTATGGCATCAAAGAACTGAAGACACCATTGTTAATGGATAGTGCTTCAGCTCTTTGTATTGTCAAGAATCCAGTTCAGCACTCTAGGACTAAACACATTGAGATCAGACATCATTTTATAAGAGACTGTTATGAAAAGGGTCTGATTGATCCAAAGTTTGTTCCTAGTGCTGATGAGCTTGCAGACATCTTTACTAAGCCTTTAGACACCTCAACTTTTCAAAATTTAGTTCTAAGGCTTGGTATGCTGCAACTTGAATAGGTTGGTTTTTCATCAAATAAATTTTAAAATCTTTTCAAAAACCCAAAAATATTTTCAATTTTCTTTTCATAAAAATTTTTTTTACCTTGAAACTTTTTGATATTTTCAGTAAATACTGATACATATCAAAAGTACTGATTCAAGGAAAGATATGACCTTTTCTAATACTCTAAGTTACAAGTACTGATGAGTATTGATTCACTAAGTACTGAAGGTCACACATTGTTTACAAGTTCTGATGAACAAATTGTTTACAAGTTCTGATGAACAAATTGTTTACAAGTTCTGATGAACAAATTGTTTACAAGTTCTGATGAACAAATTGTTTACAAGTTCTGATGAACACATTGTTCACAAGTTCTGATGAACAAAATTTCCACAAAGTCTGATGAACAACTGATGAAAACAACTGCTGAACAAAACTGTCGACAACACCTGATGAGTAATTTTACTCTTCAGTTGTTTTAACTTCTGTTGTTTTCTCTATTTAACTCAACTTCTTCAGTTGTTTCATTATCACTTTCTCAGAACTTTCCATCTTTTTCAAAAACCTATTTTCCCTCTTCAGTCTTTGCATCCATGGCGTCCGTAACCTTGAAACCGCGTCATAACTCCATTGCCTATCTGACCAAATCCTCCTTCTGGTCAAAGTTTGATGAAGCTGTGGATTTGATGAATGCTTCTCAATTCAAAACTGCTTTTCTCATCAATCCAACCCTATATGTCGACTCTATTCATCAATTCTGGATGAATGTGGAACTGATCAATGTTGGCACAGGAGTAATCTCTCTTCGATCCACTGTCAATGGTCATAACGTGCACATAAGCCCAGCTGAACTGAGGGAGGTTCTTCAGCTTGATGATGCTAATCTGGTCACCCAATTTCCTAAGAGCGCAACTGACCTCTGTTTTACACGTCATGAATACCAGGGTGACTTGAGTGACTCAACACTTTTCAAGAAGCACTTCAATGACCCAGAGCGCCTGATATTTCATATGATCAACATATGCTTGGCTCCGAAGTCTTCTTCATGGGACCAAATGTCTTCCCGGTGGCAACAGGTATTGTATTCAATCCTTGAATCTCAAAAATTAAATTTTTCTCAAATCCTGTTTTCTGAATTAACTGAACATGCTGCTAAGCCTGTTTCTTCTAGATGGCTACTCTATCCACGTTTTATCATGGCCATCATAGAGAAACAGCTTCAGCAAAATGGCCTTGTTGGTCAGGGGATCTCTGCTCCAGCAGTTTTGTTGGAAGTATATTCCCGACACAACTCTAACCTTACTCTAAAAGAGGCTGCCCGAAAGCTAAAACCCAAGCATAGGGAACCCACAGCTTCCTCTTCCAAATCAAAATCTAAGGTCCCCACCAAACCCAAATCCACAAAGCCCAAAAAGGCTGCTCAGGGAAATGAGTCCCCTGAGTCTGCCCATGCCTCACCAAGGCATGACATGGCCACTGGGAGTAGTCAACCAGTGGTCCATCAGACTCTACCAGCTCAAACCGCCCAGGTTTCCTCTCAACAGGATCCTGGCGCAACCATTGTAGGGGCAGACACATCTCTAGAACCTCTTTCATTTGAAAAGGTTTCTATTGAACAGCACCAATCTCCCCGGGTGCACTCTCTTTCAAAGCCAATTCCTATGGAAACCACCCCAAATAGCCCCACTTTTGTTATTGAAAACATCCTGGATCAGTTGAACACTCCTATCCCCTCCCAGACACCTATCACTACTGGGATTAGCTCCAACATTGAGGGGGAGGATCAAAGTGTCTCTGATAACCCACAGGATTATGACTACCACATCAGATCTCCTAGTGTGGAAAGAGAGATTCTGATATCTGACAAGGCTGCTACTTCATCACCTCCATCATTTGGAGTGATTGATAGTGGTACCATTGCTAAGACCTTGTCAGAGGCAACAACTGATGAAGGGGTTACCCCTGAGGTTGGAAGTCCCCAGAACCAAGAAAAAGGGGCACCTGATCATGTTGAGCCACACTCAACTCAGGTAGATCCTGATATTCTCAGGAGGTCAGATGATTTAGCTAAGGCTACTGATGACCAAAGAACACTTGCTGAGGTTCTAAAGCAGAATCAAATCCTTGAGGCTGAGGTATGTAGACTCAATGAGCTACTCACCAAAATGTCCAAGGACAAAAGTCCATCTTCCCCAATTACCCCACAGATGGCACCTTCTCATCCTGAAGGTCACCCAAACACTTCCACCACTACTTCAAAATTTGACAAGCCTCCAGCCACTGCTTCAGGCACTAATCCTTTGGGTTCTAGCCCCCCAGAGGCATTAGCTGCTGCCCTTCTAACTGTCATCCCTCTCATCACTCCTTTACTGAAAACCATCATTGCCCAAGCCCTTGATGAGAGGCTACCCTCCAAATCTCATATTCAGCAGATGGTAGATGATGCTGTGACTGCCAGACTTACAACTCTTCATACCCCTTCTTCCCCTGCAGCCAAAAAGGGGGAGTTAGGAACAGAATCAGTCACAACTTCAGCTTCCAAAAGGCAAAGGTCTGAAGATGAAAATGAAAATATTGGTTCTGAAAGATCTCCAGATATTCAATTACATACAAGAGACAGAAGAAGAATAAACCTGCTGAGATTGCCAACAGGGCTGAGGAGGAGGTTGAACATGTAAATGTTGAAGGTGTGGAAAAGGCAGATAAAGAATCTTGTGATAAGAAGTTGAGGTAAGCATTGAGAAGGCAAGTGCAGAACAAGAAGAGATGCAAGAACAAGAAGATCAAACTCAGAGGGTGAGGTTGAGAAACCTATTGAAAGTGATGAGGTAGGGCTCCTCTCAAGAAAAGAAGGCTACTGAGAATTCAAGAAGAGGAAGATTCTGATGAGGAAGACAGGCTTCCTATCTCTACTAGTAATTAAAACAAATGTTCAAAAGCCTGAATCATCAACAACTGGGTTAAATCTGGCTATTCAAAAGAAGAAAGTACTTTACCTGCCAAATATGTGCCTGAGAAGCCACTGGTGTTTGGACAACATTCAAAGCTCACACCAGAATCTCAAATGTTGGCGTAAAAGTTAAGCTTGAAGAGGAAGAGAACCAGAAACAGCATGATGAGCAAATCTTAAAGATGGTTGACAAGGAATATCCTCAGACATCAACCATTATTGCAATGAAGAAAGAAGCTCAAAGGTTGTATGCTCTGAGGTTCACCTACCAATATAGGAAGGAACAGATTAGAATGTGGCCTGATCCAAGAATCATTCACAGGATACACAAGAGAGAGGCTCCAGCATCTATGCCAGAAGAATCAGAAGGGTCTTAAGTGCTGACATTATGCTAGGGTCAGTACTTGATCCTTGGGAGATAATAATGACTTCAAGAGTGTGTACAACTCTGGCTCAAAAGCTCCAAAGTTTATAGAAAACAAAATGATCAAGAAAGGCTTGGTATATAGGAAACTTGAAAATGTTCAACAAAATGAGCTTTCTGTTTTTTGGAAGGGAAGCATCCTGATGAGTTTGTATACAGAAGATTACTAGAGTTGAGCTGAATGATGGAACAACGGCCAGGTACTTGTCTGAGTATTATGGACCTGAGTCTTTCTTTGAAGGTGAACCTGAGAGGCTGACTCCAGAAGAGAAGGTAATACTGCTTGAGGCATATGTCAGGGAGTCCTTCAGGTTAGTATATGATCAATAGCTTTAATGAGAGGGGTTAATGCTCATAGTCCATTTCCCCAATGGAGTTCCCTCTCATATTTTGCTTGTTAGATTTTTTGGAAGCTGTTGATCATCAGGCATACACTTTAACTGGTCATTTTGATACTGATCTCAAAGAAAAAGACTTATCTTTCAGCCTGAGAGTAAATAAGTGAGACCATAAATAAATTAGAGGTTTTTGGCTGCATTGGTTCAGGGGGAGTTTGTTGGACTAAAAGAACCAATGAGCCTGATCAGAAAAATCTCTAAGTCTCACAGCACTTATAACAACTGAAGAAGAACACAACGGCTGACATTCAATGTACAGAAGATACAAGATCTGAAGTGATATACAACAGCTGAAGTGTAAGTCATCAGATGTTGTAGTGTGTAGTTTAGTCTTCAGTAGTTCCTTCAGTTCTTGTAAAAGTCTGATGAGTAGTTTACTCATCAGATGTTTTAGTTTTATTACTTCAGTATTTGTAAGAGAATGTCTTCAGATGTTGTAGACATTCTCAGTAGTTTAGTTATTTCAGTTGTTTTGTTTTGTCTGTTAGGTGTCAACATCATGTGACATCATCAGACGTCACTGTCTTTATATAAGGGCAGTTGACATTTTGTAATGTAATGAAGTTAGTGAATTGAATGAAATATTCCTTTTGCAGAAACTCTCTCTCTATAACAAAATTATTCGTTTACTGTTTGATTGAACTTTGTTCTTGCTATGATTGTGCTAATTCAACTTTGAATTCCGCTGCTATACTCTATTATTAAATCAATTGAGAACATCTGATCCTACAGGTTGGACGAAAATGTAGAGAGAGAAAGGGTTTGGCTTGGTTTTTATGAAGAATAGCCTATTCAAGGCTTTTAATAGTCCGAATGGTTTCGGGTTCGTTCCGTCGCTCGGTTCGCGTTTCGTCGCGTAACCGTATTTTACGCGATTTTAATAGGATTATTATTTTTATCATTTAGATGAGTTTCAAAATTGTAAAAATGTAAAATAAATGTATTTTACTTATTTTACTCTTCGTGTGTTGACAGTCGTTAACATACAATTACGTCATATACCCGCAATCGCGTACGTTTTCCGATCGATTAAATGTTAAGGCGTTTAATCATAATTATAAGTTCAAACATTCGTATTATTATGGATCGTCACCCATAACTATACTCGTCTCGCTTACATATTACGATTTTTGTTTAATTAATTGTCATAATTTTGTCTCAACACTACGCACTAACACTATCCCATTACAACCGAACGCAGTATATGTATAGGGCATACCCCAGATTCCAGCTACCTGCCGTACCTGACGCCGTCCCACCACTGTTTCGATATAATACGATACTGTTCTTGCCTAGCGAACTCGACTGTAAATAAATAATACATACTTGTTCCTAAATAATAAAGATCCTAACACACAAGCACATTATGAACACATGAATCACATTAACTGATTTGATATGAAAACACATTGTTCTAACACTGTTTACAACTACTGTGACTAAATGTACAAATGTTACAGTCTCCCCTAGTGAAGGGAATTTCGTCCCGAAATTAACTAGCCGAAGGTACTGTAAAAAATGAGGGTACTTAAGCTTCATCTGGTCTTCACATTCCCAGGTGAACTCAGCACCGCGTTTGCCCTCCCATCGTACCTTTACGATCGGGATACGGCTGCGTTTAAGTTTCTTGACCCCATGATCCATGATTTCGACCGGACGTTCTATGAATTGGATGTTGTTCTGAATCTGAATGTCTTCCAGTGGAATCTGAACATCATGATCTGTCAAGCATTTCTTAAGATTTGATACATGAAAAGTATCGTGAACATTGCTTAGCTCCACTGGAAGTCTGAGTTTGTAGGCTACGGGACCAATCCTTTCCAGGATCTCAAAAGGTCCAACGTACCTTGGTGCAAGTTTCCCTTTCTTCCCGAATCAGACAACACCTTTCCAGGGAGAAACTTTGAGTAAGACTCGGTCACCGACTTGAAACTCAAGCGGTTTCCGACGTCGATCAGCATAACTCTTCTGCCGATCTCGTGCGGCCTTAAGCCTTGATTGAATGATTGCGATTTTTTCTGATGTTTCTTGAATGAGTTCTGGTGCTACGACCTGTGAGTCACCAATCTCGGTCCAACAGACCGGTGATCGGCACTTCCTACCATACAACGCTTCGAATGGTGCGCATTGAATGCTTGTATGGTAGCTGTTGTTATACGAAAACTCAATGAGTGGAAGATGAGTGTCCCAACTCCCACCAAAGTCAATCACACAAGAACGTAGCATGTCCTCGAGTGTTTGGATAGTCCTTTAGCTTTGACCGTCGGTTTGGGGATGATACGCCATGCTAAGATTAACACGAGTTCCCAAAGCCTTTTGCAATGTTTGCCAGAAGCGAGAAGTGAAGCGACTATCACGATCAGAAATGATTGATGTTGGAGTACCATGACGTGCAATGATTTCGTTGATGTACAATGTAGCTAACTTCTCCATTTTGTAATCCTCTCGGATCGGAAGAAAATGAGCAGATTTGGTGAGTCGATCAACGATCACCCAAATCGAATCAAATCCTCGAGAGTTCTCGGCAACTTGGTTATGAAATCCATGAAATTTATTCCCATTCCATTGCCAGATCAATCTCGCATTTTCTATTCTGCTTGGCATGGAAGATTATTCCTAATTTGCTTTTGACATTAGAGTTCCATTGTCAATTCTTCATTCTCTGATTTTAGATTTATGTCTCAAGTCTTTTTCCCACGTACAGTGCTATGTCTTTCTTCATTCCTGGCCACCAGTAAGATGTCCTCAAGTCTTGACTCTTATCTGCTCCAGGATGAACTGATTATCGCGACTTATGAGCTCATCACAGATGAGTGTGCGCAATTCTTCTGACTTTGGAATCCAGATGCGGCCGTTGAGATATAACACCCCATGAGATCGAGGTTCCAGTTTCTTCTCAATTCCGTAGTCTAAGTCTGCCTTAAGCTGATTGTCTGTTACTACTTGTTGTTGTGCAATACGAATCAAATCCTTCAAGTTTGGCTGTGTGTTGATCTCCATGGCTCTGACACGAATTGGTTTGACTGGTTCCTTACGACTAAGAGCATCCGCTACTACATTGGCTTTACCTGGATGGTAACGAATCTCACAGTCATAATCAGTTAGAAGCTCAACCCAACGCCGTTGTCTCATGTTGAGTTCTTTTTGATTAAGGATGTGTTTGTAGGCTCTTGTGGTCTGTATAGATGACACATTTAGTACCATACAGGTAGTGTCTCCAAATCTTCAATGCAAAGACCACAGCCCCTAACTCAAGGTCATGAGTAGTATAATTCTTCTCGTGAACCTTAAGTTGTCTTGAAGCATAGGCAATCACCTTGTCCCGCAGCATAAGTACACACCGAGACCAAGGTTTGAAGCATCGCAGTAGACAATGAAATCATCACTGCCCTCTGGGAGACTAAGGATATGGGAGTTGCATAACTTCTGTTTAGAAGTTGAAATGCGTCTTCTTGTTTCTGTCCCCATATAAACGCTTGACTTTTCTGGGTTAGTGTGATAAGTGGCAAGGCGATCTTTGAAAAGTTCGCAATGAACCTTCTGTAATAACCTGCCAAACCCAGAAATGAACGAATCTCTGTTGGAGTAGATGGGGTAGTCCAGTTCTTAATCGCCTCAATCTTTGCTGGATCTACATGTATCCCATCCTTGTGAACTTCTTTTAGCCAAAATTCACATTTTGAGAATTTAGCATAAAGTTGTTCAGCTCTTAGAAATTCTAAGACTTTCTTCAAATGATCTTCATGCTCTTGCTCTGTCTTGGAATTGATCAGTATATCATCAATAAAGACAATAACAAACTGATCTAAATATGGTCTGCAGACTCGATTCATCAAATCCATGAACACTGCAGGTGCATTGGTCAGCCCAAATGGCATAACCACAAACTCGTAGTGTCCATATCGAGTCCTAAATGCAGTCTTTGGTATATCCTCATCATTTACTCGTAACTGATGATACCCGGATCGTAAATCAATCTTAGAGAAGCAAGTTGCTCCCTGTAATTGATCAAACAAATCATCGATCCTGGGCAGAGGATATCTATTCTTGATTGTCAACTTGTTTAGCTCACGATAATCAATGCACATACGAAATGAACCGTCTTTCTTCTTGACAAAGAGTACCGGAGCTCCCCAAGGAGAGAAACCTAGTCTTATAAAACCCTTGTCTAGAAGTTCTTGAAGCTGACTAGACAGTTCTTGCATCTCAGACGGTGCTAATCGATACGGTGACTTTGCCACTGGGTTTGCTCCAGGGACGAGATCGATTCTAAACTCCACTTGCCTGATCGGTGGTAGTCCAGGCAAGTCTTCTAGAAATACGTCAGGATAGTCTCTGATAACTGGAACGTCTCCAACTGCTTTCTTTTCAGGTTTCTTCTCTACCACGTGAGCCAGGAACGCATAGTATTTCTTCTTCAAGTACTTCCTAGCCTTGATGCACGATACAATCTTCAATCCGCGGCAGGGTTTCTCGCCATAGATTCTCATCGTTTCGCCGGACGGTAAAGGAATCCGTATAAGTTTCTCCGAACATAAAATTTCGGCATTGTTTTTGGATAACCAATCCATTCCTATCACAACTTTGAAGCTTCCGAGTGTCATAGGAATAAGATCGATGAGGAAAAGATGGTCGTTTAATCTTAATTCACAACCATTTATTATGGAATCTACAAGTATGGTCTTACCATCAGCTACTTCTACGGTATAGGGAGCAGTAAGCATAGATGGTTGTATATTAACAAAGAAGCAGTATGAGCAGAGATAAGCTTTTAACAGCCCAGTATCAAATATGATAGAAACGTAATGACCATTAAGGAGAAATGTACCCGTGACAACTGCTGGCTCCTCGCGTGCTTCGGCAGCTCCGATAATAAAAGCACGAGCAGTAGCAGTGTTGTTGTTGAGTTTTGGACAATGGTTTCTGAAGTGTCCCTCTGCTCCACAATTATAACAGGCCCTTCCACCTGTAGCAGTAGGAGTTGTGGCAGCAATTGTTACAGCAGCAAGATGTGCAGATCAGCATGTAGCTGCCAAGTGTCCCATCCGCCCACACTTGAGACACTTTTTGCATGGGGTAGTTGGTAGATGATGATATTGGCACTTGGTGCAAAGTGGAAACTGGCCAGTATATGGCTTTCTGACTGAAGCAGATTGTGACATAGCAGTAATGGGTGTGGCATGAGTGGGTGTAGCTGCAGTCAGGGCTGCAAAGTTCTTGATTGTCTTTTGCTTCTTCTTCTTGTGATGTTGTTGTTCAAGCTTCTTACCTTCATCGATCTGTGCTCTCTTGTACCCCTTCGGGTGAGCACCCCAGACTTAACGTATTCTTCGGTAAGGCTAGCTCCAAGATGAATTGCTGCCTCTAGAGTAGTGGGGTTATTCCCCATCACAGTTCCCCTGACGACTAGAGGTAAGCCTTCGATGTACTTCTCTATCCTGCGGGATAGAGGAGTAACCAGGTGTGGCACCTAGATGCACAACTCATGGAAACGAGTTGTATATTTCGCGTTCTCGCCACTGTCTTGGACCAAGTTCCACATTTCCACCTCAAGTTTCTTTAGTTCGTGGCGTGGACAAAACTGTTCCACCAATACCTTCTTGAACTCCTCCCATGGTAAAGCTAATGCGACTTCCCGTCCTCTGGTGTTCTTCTCAGAGTTCCACCAGGTGAGTGCGCCTTTGTGAAAAGCGCTCGAGGCCATTTTGACCTTCAGATTTTCAGGACATCCTGTGAAATCAAGAATATCCTCAATGCTCTCCAGCCACTGCAGTAGGCCAGTAGCTCCTTCGGTACCAGCGTACTTAGGAGGTTTAGCATCATTGAACTGCTTGAAAGTGAAGTTAGCAGTTCCAGTGTTGGTAGCATTTGAGTTATGTGCTGAATCACTAGTACTTCCCCGAAGATTCTGGGTAATATCAGTGACCATGCCCGGAATGACATCTCTCATGTGTATAGCGATGGCTCGGGCAATCTTGTTGATCTCATCGTTGTTGCCACTTGTCGAACCCACTCTGTTAGGATCACGTCGGGGAGGCATTCTATGAATAGAAGCCACAAGTGGGTCAGTAATGAGAAAGGATACAATTGAATTTGCATGATAAATTAGCAATATATCCATACTACTAGTATTATCATTCAATTGTAGTATGAGCATGTACACGTATAAGCAGTCAGCTCATTAGCATACTTCTCACGTGAATGTGTATAATGTTCCATGATCTCACTCTACCAAACCTACACACTGACACTTTCCCGATATACCGAAGATAGCTTATATATAGAGCATACGAAAGGGTCAAGCAAACTGCCAGCCCAGACGCCATCCCACCACCGCTTCGATATACCACGATCATGTCCTTGCTATCATTTGGCAACATGTTTGTACTGATTTCCATGTATGTTCCATTGATTAAGAATCCCATGATCTTTGATCAATTTGAACTATGATTATATCCATTATTTAACTATGATTATGTTATGTGTGCACCTACCAACAGTTGTTAACATGTAGAACTAAATCATATGAGTGCTCTACATTGTTATTATGAAAATATGTTAGTAAGTACTAATGATGTAATCACTTAAGAATTTTACTTAAGGTTTACATTGAAAGAATGTTCACAACTTGATTGATTCACACACTATGTTTGACTCATCCAAGTCTGAATAGCACAATGATTTGATTCACCAAGGATTGTATCTCAAATGTTCGTATCTCATGTGTTTGACTAATGCTCAATGATTCCAGTTGCTCCCGAATCTTTACTTCAAATACGAACGCCGGATTCCCCCTGACATACCGAAATAAGCTTATATATAGGGCTAGCTCTCACCGCCCACCACTTACCTCAACACATCAGCGTTAATCCGCCGTTTGTAATTGAAGCTAAGATTCCAACTCTTGATTGATTATGATTATGAATGTGTAAACCCTGGTTCTTAATTTACTTGAAATTAAAACCTTGGGTTTTAGTATGTGTGTCCTAGGTTAATTAACCTAGGTTCCCAATACTTACAGTATTGAGTATAATGATCTCCTGTGAGAACTTCAACTAAAGAATACTGTTACACAGATTCTAAGTTATAAAGTTCCTATGATAATGAATACCTGATAATGACAACATGACAAGGATTTCAGATCCAAGATTCTAAAATTATAGATCTTGACCTCTGGATTCCTATGATCAACATGACAAGGATTTTAGATCAAAGATACTAAGAATACAGATCTTTGCCTCTAAATTCCTATGATGAACTCTGATTGAGAATTCCAGATCAAGGATACTAAGAATACAGATCCTTGCCTCTGGAATCCTTTAATGAACTCTGTGTGAGAATTTCAAATCAAGGATACTAAGAATACAGATCCTTGCCTCTGAAATCCTTAAATGAATATATGTGAGAAATTTAATTCGGTTTCTAAAATTATAGAATTCCGATTCAAATTCCTTGACTCGATATCTAATCTTAGAAGAGTATCCCTAAGATCTTTCAAGCTTAATGTAAACTTAATGCTTACTTAAGTTACTTAGATCCTAAGTATCCTCAAGCCTTTAGCACTTAGTCCTATTGGGTAGCTTAGGTTATAGTCTAGGTCATTAAACATTGGGTTTTTTCCTAGTTCTCTACAACCTTGGCTCTGATACCACATGTCACACCCCCTGCGCCGCGTGCGAAATTCACGGCGCGGTGACGTATGAATAGTTGAATCATGCACAAGTATTGAATAAGAACAACCACAATGGATTACTAAGTTTCATAATGTTTAAACAGTTGATTAGTTACAGACAATCTATCTACCAAAAGAATGACAACTACAGACCCAAATATAGTTTACAAAATAAGACTTCAAACAAGACAATTAAACATTTAGGATTTCAGTGTGTTTCTAAATCCATCCTAGCATGTTTCTTCATCTTGTTCTATCTTAAACGGTCTCCTTAGTTGTCCCTTAGAATGTCTTAAACCTGTGTTTTCCGTGGTTTTCCCATGTTACAACTTCCGTACCAATTCGGTCGATCCGGAATGGATCGGTTAAACATTCCATTAGGGAGCCTGGTCTTGACTTTTCTGTGTGGCCATTTTAGGGAAGCCAAAAAACGTGAGCGCCTAGCGCGAGCCTTATTGAAAAGGCCCTTTACTAAAAACATAGACCTGAAGCACGTGAAAAGTAACTGTCAACTACAAAAGTAGTTGGTGAGAACAATAGGTTTAACATTTGAAACATGAACTTGTAATGTAAGGCATATGTTTAAAGCAATAAATGAATTACATGGATGAGCTGCAACCCAAACTAACATCAAGTATGTAAAACGAGTGTAAACAGTCCAAAGACTGTTTGCACGAAAACCAACATATAAAGCTAATGCGACATCACAGGTTCGGCATCACAGGTTCGGCTAACATGGCTGCATGCAAGGTTCGTCTGGTTCAGAGGGTTCGCAGCATGTCCAGGGGTTCGGTGGTCACATGCAGCTAGTAGGTTCGCCTAGGTTCGCTCCTATATGACAGGTTCGTTGCTAGCACTAGCCGGCCAAGGTTTGTTTGCATGGTAAGGTTCGTGGCAATAGAAAGATTCGCCTGATGCATGAAGGCTCGGTGCAGGTTCGTGAGGTCCCCCTAAGGGTTTGGCTGAAGATCAACGAACCATGCAGGTTCGTGGGGCTCCAATAGGGTTCGTCTAGTTGAAGATGAAGGTTCGGCCGCCCCTTTTCCCAGCGAACCTGTTTCCAACACCTTCATTCAACTTGTTCCTTCGATCCAACCATTTCTATGCCATGAATATTGGCAAACCCAACCTCGAAATGTTGTAGATTCGATTGATAATGCTTAGAGCCGGCTAAAACTTAGGTTTAGACGAACACACATAGAAAACCCTATTTTCGTGATTCTTCTTTCGATCATACCTCGTTTTTGGCCGGTTAAAACCTCCGATCCGTTGTACTTTCTTGTAGTACTCGTTGAGAGCTTCGCGTAGACACCGAGAACACCCAAATCCGTGGAGAAACGAAGGAGATACGTGCGTTTGAAGTTCGGTTTTCTTGAGAGAGAGAGGATGGACGGAAATTTTAGAGAGAGAGTGGGTAGTTGCTGAAATAAATGAAGAAAATAACCTTCTTCAAGGCTTTTATAGTCCGCGTGGTATTCGGGTTTGTTTCGGTCGCTCGGTTCGCGTTTCCGGAACGTAACGCGTATTTTACGCGATTTTAAATAAGGATTATTATTCTCATCATTTTGATGAGTTTCAAAATTGTAAAAATGTAAAATAATATATATTAATTATTTTTACTCTTCGTGTGTTGACGGATCGTTAAACAACCGCAATTACGTGTATACCCGCAATCGCGTACGTTTTTCGATCGTATTAAATGTTCAAAGCAGTTTAATCATAATTATAAGTTCAACATTCGTATCATTATGGATCGTCACCCATAACTATACTCAGTCTCGCTTACGTATTACGACCTTTGTTTAATTAATTGTCATAATATTCGTCTCAACACTACGCACTAACACTATCCCATTACAACGAACGCAGTATATGTATAGGGCATACCCCAGATTTCAGCTACCTGCCGTACCTGACGCCGTCCCACCACTGTTTCGATATAATACGATACTGTTCTTGCCTAGCGAACTCAACTGTAAATAAATAATACATACTTGTTCCTAAATAATAAAGATCCTAACACACAAGCACATTATGAACACATGAATCACATTAACTGATTTGATATGAAAACACATTTGTTCTAACACTGTTTACAACTACCGTGACTAAATGTACAAATGTTACACCACATGTCATCATTTTAGATTATCCACATCATATGTATGCCACATGTCAACACTATTTTAATTCTAGGAATTTTAAAATTTAATTTCATTTAATCAAAATAATTAATTCATACTTTTAATGAGGTAAATTAATTAAGTTAAATTATCATTAAATGTTAATAAAAATACAATCATGTGAAAAAACTTTCAATCTCACATTTCAACAAAAATGATGAAAGAATTTTGTTAAATTGAGATAAGAAGAAAATACACACTCTGATACCTGTTTGTGATTTTATTTAAAAATGACTTATTCACTAATTGGCTTTTTGAAAAAGGCGATGAGACAATAAGTTGTTTATCAAACCTAAAATGACTTTTAAAAATGACTTTTTGTAAAAGGGTAATAAGTTGTTTTTTAAAAGCTAAAAATTTTAGCTTTTTAAAATGACTTATGACATAAAATTACAAATCTACCCCACTCTTTACTCTTTACACAGTAACATTAAAATAATGTCAATAAAAAAATGTTCTTTTTGGTCATTTTGAAAATTTATTTTGGAAAAGCTAATCCAAACACATTTTTAAAAACTTTATTTCAAAAAGTCATAAGTTAATAAGCGCTTTTGACAAAAGTCCTTTTAAAGTTAAATAAGCAATCCCAAATAGGGCCGAAGTGTAAATTAATAGAATTATATGATATTGATTTATTAACAAGTTTTTTGACACGCCTAACTATATGTTGTTTATTCAGAGTTACAAGTAATAATGGTCTAATACTTTTACTTTTTAATAAAGATGGTAATATTACTAACAGTACGTCCAATATTGTGTACATAAAGTTTTAGAGATTTATAGTTTGCATTTTTAATATGAAATGTATTCTTATATAGTAGATTATGTAATTATTTATTATAAATATATTTTAAGTGTATAATTTTTTGTACCCAATCCCATGTAATACATGGGTTTATAACCTAGTTAGTTTATATATGCCTTAGCTTGAGATTGGTAACCCAATGTGCATTGTCTAATTAGCACAACAATATACCTCTCTTTGTTAAAAACACATGTGTCGTTATAATATGTTGAAGTATTCACTATACAACATACAAGGGGCCAAAAAGTAAACTATCAAGTCCATGTACACAGCTTTGGTAACTCATTTAAATTAGGAGGGGCAAAGTGCAATTTGACAAAACTACAGTAAAAAGACAGCCTATAGGTTCTCTATAAAGTTTCAATATAATGGAGTAGGAATAGACCTTTTCTTTGAACTTTGGTGCCTCTTTTTTGAAACATATTTACGTGTAATATATACCATATACCATCTTAAAATTTGACATATATATTTTTTTTGAATATTTTCATAAAAATAAAAAGTTTCAATATCTTTTTTAAGTTCTTTTTTATATTTGCTTGTTCAAAATCATTTTGTAAATTTGTTTTAGTTAACTGGTGGTCTAGCAAATGGGCTCTTGAATTCATGCAATTACATTTTTTTTCATGCAAGTGATAGTCCTTATGTTCCATTATAATAAATAAGTATAGTGTGTGTGTATATAGCATGGCTCTTGTTAACACATGTTTATTTCGTTAACCGAATAACTACATCTTATTACTTTAGGGTTCACATTAAAGTAACTCTAAAGATGTTGGTTTTTTCTTATTTTTTTATTAATGTAAGTGGCCCTACATTAATTACATTAGTTAAAAAGGAAGAAAAAACCTACACATTTAAATTTACTTTAATGTGGGCTTCAAAGTAATAAGATGTAGTTATTTGGTTAATACAATAAAAAATGGTTAATTTTGTATCATCTCTCTATATATATATAGAGGATTGTGATCTAATTATAACCCCCCCTTTATGGCAAAAACACATTAACTCTAATTACCCAATCAAAATTAAACATATGGTTTTATATTATTAAATCTAATGAGGGCATATTAGTAATTTGGTTTATTTACTAACTTAACCCCTCTTTTTTTATACATCTATAACTTTTTTATGCTATAATATTTTTTTATGAAAATTGCACCATTTTACTCGTCTTATTTTTCTCTTTAATTCTGTTATAGTCTTGACTAGGCTTTTTTATTTTTTTCGGATGTTCGTATTTACACCAATGTAACAAATATAAAAATTAACAAATTATTTGTAACGAGTTGTAACGAATTTGGGTTTACATTGTTGTAGAATAAATAGGGGTTACGTTTAAGAGTGTAAACGAGCCAAGCCTATCCCGAGGTCGTTAATTACGTTATATTCTTGACTAGGTTTTTTATTTTTTTCGGATGCTCCAAAATTCGTTATATTTACATGATTGTAAATACATTTAAATACGTTAAAAAAATTATATCTACAAGATTATAAATACATTTTAATACTTTAAAAAAAATACTATAACATTTTGTTGATAAAAACCAAAATTCGTCCTTGTAAATACATCTTAATACTTTAAAAAATATATCTACAAGATTGTAAATACATTTTAATACTTTAAAAAAATACTATAACATTTTTTTAATAAAAACCAAAATTCGTTACATCTACAAGATTGTAAATACATTTTAATACTTTAAAAATTAAATCTACAAGATTGTAAACACATTTTAATACTTTAAAAACCAAAATTCGTTACAAAATCAAAAATATAACGTAATTTACGAGCATCCGGAAAAAATAAAAAAAAACCTAGTCAAGAATATAACGTAATTAACGAGCTCGGGATCGGCTTGGCTTGTTTACACTTTTAAAAGTAACCCATATTTATTTTACAACAATGTAAACCCAAATTCGTTAAAACTCGTTACAAATAATTTTTTATTTTTATACTTGTTACATTGGTGTAAATACGAACATCCGAAAAAAATAAAGAAACCTAGTCAAGACTATAACGGAATTAAAGAGAAAAACAAGACGAGTAAAATGGTGCAATTTTTATAAAAAAATATTTTAGTATAAAAAAGTTATGGATGTATAAAAAAAGATGGGGTAACTTTAATAATATAGCAAATTACATTTATACCCTCATTCCCTTTTCTTTCAAATCAAATATAATATTTTATTATAATTTAATATGAACCATTAGATTAAAATCTTAGAATTTGATCATTAAATAGAGTGTGGTTATTGGGTTATTGCTCTATCATGGAGTTATGAATTGATCACTCCCTATATATATATATGGGATGGAATTTTTGATAACGAATTTTACGTCAATGTAAATTACATCACGATAAATTACGTCAATGTAAATTACATCACGATAAATTACGTCAATGTAAATTACATCACTGTAATTTATCATTTTAAAAAAAAAAATTCAAATAAATTTGTTATATTTAACCTCGTTACAATGATGTAAATATAGAGCATTTAAAAAAAGTAAAAAAAAATTAGTCGAGACTATAACGGAATTAAAGAGAAAAAAGAGACGAATATAATGATGCAATTTTTTTTAAAAAATAATATATTATAAAAAAGTTATTAATGTTTAAAAAAGAGGGGGGGAAACTTATAAGGGGTAAAATGACTATGATGCCCTTTTTAATATTTTAATGTAATTCTTATGTGTAAGTTTATGATTGGTTTAAATGGGTTATGTAGTTGTAGCAAAAGATGAGGGTTATTTTTTATACCCTTCCCTATATATATATATAGGGAAAAGATAAAATGAAAACCACATCTCAATGAGAAAACCGCGAAAACCATTCAAAAATCACGTAAAACGAACGTATTTTTTTTAAAATTTTTTTTACATGTTTGTAACACTATTGGACACATTTTTATAAAAAAATATAAAAAAAGCGCCGACAAGATATTTGTAAAAAAATATTGTATAAACCCACGTAAAACCTACGTAACAAAACTGAAAAAAGTTTTAGTTTTGTTACGTAAGTTTTACGTGGGTTTATAAAATATTTTTTTTAAAAATATCTGGTCGGCGCTTTTTTTATATTTTTTTATAAAAATGTGTCCAATAGTGTTACAAACATGTAAAAAAAATTTCAAAAAAAATACGTTCGTTTTACGTGATTTTTGCATGGTTTTCGCGGTTTTCTCATTGAGATGTGGTTTTCATTTTAACCATACCCTATATATATATATAGGGGAGGGCTCCATAGAAAACCTCCATTTTGGAGAAAACTTAGAAAACTAATTACAATTGTTATCAATCAATTTCGTTTTTCGTTTTTCGTTTTTTTTAATTATAAGGTTAGATCTATTAACAAAAAGAAAAAAAATATATGTAACTCATGTTATTACATATGTGTAACTCATTGATTACATATATGTAACTTTATTGGTTACATATACGTAACTTTGTAATCTACATATTTTTATTAATTTTTTTTTTGTTTATACCATTTCTAAGCTAAATATAAAAAATCATGAATTTTTTTTTAAAAAATTGATTGTTTAGTAGGAGTTTTCTTAGTTTTCTTCAAAGTAATGAGTTTTCTTTTGAACTCTCCCCTGTATATATATAGTATTTGGTTCAAATAAGAACCCTGCTTAATTGTGGTAACTCAAAATAACCTGCAAAAAATGCCCGAATCTTTGATCTTTTTTTCATGGTCTTTATTATACATATTTAGGGGGATTTCTTTTTTGTGTTTTGGCTAATTCGCAATGCAAATCGAATTTACACCGACGCAAATTCGATTTGCCTTACGAATTAGCCAAAACACAAAAAAGAAACCCCCCTTAAATATGTATAATAAAGACCATGAAAAAAAATCAAAGATTCGAGCATTTTTTGCAGGGTTATTTGGGTTACCACAATTACAGTTGGTTAACAACGGAATCTTCCCCTATATGAAAACCCAATTTTAAAGAAAAAACCCTTAAACACTATGTGAGCCATTGATTTGGAATATTGAAAATAAATATGTATATATATATATATATATATATATATATATATATTCACATATTTTGTTTTCAATATTTAAGATGCAAACTTTATAATTATATTTTTTAAAAGAGACAAATTAAGAACCCATTTGGCATACACGGGTAAGTACAATGTTTGTAGCATATAATGAAATTTATATTTTATTTATATTTTTTTTTTGAAGCCATTTGGGGAACTAGGCTAGATTAAGCCACTAATGTCTTCCTTTTTCACCCACCACATGGGTTGATTAGGAAAAGCAACCCCACAAATCGAATTGTAAATAAAAATATATTGTTTTGTGATGACCCCACTCAAAGTTTTGATTCTATCTTTTATATACTATGTGTATCATCAAAGGAGAAAGGTGTTCACATGATGTAACCAAGAACATAATATATAAACATTAATATTAATAAAATGCTTATATAATTAATTGGTAAAATATGATATAGATTTAAAAGTTTATAAAATAAGTAAACATGACATCATATAATTGATTTATTTAACTTATAATCAATACTATTTGGTTACTTTTTGTGTGTTTGATGACATAATTGAAAATTAATCAAAAAGAATTTTACCTATTTAAACTTTAAAAAATTTATTGATATTTTTATAATTAGTTGCAATTTAGGTTATTTTTTTAGTTTCAGACAGTCGATTGTAATCATAAATTTTTATTTTGCAAATTACACACTGTCAAAGAAAAAAAATACATGAGTAAATTGTCATTTTTGCTCGCGTGGTTTGCTTACTTTCGTTATTTTGGTTAGTAAGAGTTTTTTATTTTTTTTTTCAAAATGAGGAGTTTATTTTGAACACTCCTCTCTCTCTCTCTCTATATATATATAATAATTTAAAAACCTCCTTTGTTGTGAAAACCATGGTAAAAACATGTAAAAAAGGTTTTTTTTTTTTGAAATTTTTTACAGTAAAAATGTTGAAAAACCATCAAAACACATGTAACATTATGTAAAAATATCTCGTAACATTTGGCAGTAGCGTTACATATGTTTTACAAATATATATTTTTTTTAAAAAAAAACCTCTCATTGTATTTTTATTTATAAAAATGAGCAAAATAATGTTACAAACTTGTAAACAAATTTCAACAAAAAAACATTTTTAAAAAGTTTTTACCATGGTTTTCACAACTAAAGGGGTTTTTATTTTATTAATTCCTTATATATATATATATATATATATATATATATATATAGGGGATGGATTTTTAATAACCCTTATCTTTTGTTACAACCCATTAACTATCATCCAATGGTTACTTTAAAAAGGTAAGTGTATAGCATCGTGTTATGTGTTAATTTCCTTTTTTTAATATGAAGGGCCATTAGGATATTTGTCATTTATGTAAAGTTTACCCCCTTTTTTTAAACATTCGTAACTTTTTTATACTATATTATTTTTTTAAAAAAAATGCACCATTATACTCGTCTTATTTTTCTCTTTAATTTCGTTATAATCTCGAGTAGTTTTTTTTTATTTTTTTGATGTCATGTATTTACATCATTGTAACGAGCTTAAATATAGCAAATTAATTAGAAATTTTTTCTAACAATGGTAAATTACACTAATGTAACACAAAATGAAGTAATTTACAATGACATAATTAACGGTGACGTAACACATTATTTACAGTGATGTAATTTTCTATTTAATTCCTGTTATAATGTTGACTAGTTTTTTTAATTTTTTTCTCATTGTCCATTATTTACATCGATGTAACGAACATAAAATATAGCACATTATTTGGAATTTTTTTCTAACAGTGATGTAATATAACATATTATTTTATTTTTTCTCTAACAATGATAATTACAATGATAAATTACAGTGATGTAATATAACACATTATTTTGATTTTTTTCGCTAACAATGATAATTATAGTGATGTAATTTATCATTGTTCGAAAAAAATTCAAACTAATTTGTTGTATTTGGGCTTGTTAAAAAGCCAAAAAAACTGAACCGAAACCGAATTAACCGAAAAAACCGAACCGGAACCGAATTAGCCGAAAAAACCGAAACCGTATTTTACGTCAATGTAAATTACATCACGGTAAATTACGTCAATGTAAATTACATCACTGTAATATATCATTGTTAGAAAAAAAATTCAAATAAATTTGTTATATTTAAGCTCGTTACAATGATGTAAATATAGGACATCTAAAATAGTAAAAAAAATTAGTCGAGATTATAATGGAATCAAAGAGAAAAATGAGACGAATATAATGGTGCAATTTTTTTAAAAAATAATATATTATAAAAAAATTATTAATGTTTAAAAAAGAGGGGGGAAACTTATAAAAGTAAAATGACTATGATGTCCTTTTTAATATTTTAATGAAAAGTTTATGTGTAATTTTATTATTGGTTGAAATGAGTTATGTAGTTGTAGCAAAAAAGAGGGTTATTTTTTATATCCTTCCATATATATATATATATATATATATATATATATATATATATATATATATATATATATACAATGATAAATATAACCCATAAAAAATGAAACTAACCCATTAACAATAATCCAATGATTAATTTAAAATTTAAGTGCATAAGATCGTGTCATCACTCATCTGTCATTTTATTTTTTTAATATGGGAGGGCATTTTGGACATTTTGTAACCACTTAAAAAGCTAGATTTAATATGGTGTTGACAAGTGTCACGATCTAATATATTTTAATACATCTAATTTTTTATATAAAGTTTAACCCATTTTTTAAACATTCATAACTTGTTTATATTATATAATTTTTTTTAAAAAAATGCACATTTATACTGGTCTCATTTTTCTCTTTAATTTCATTATAGTCTCGATTATTGTTTTAGATGTTTCGTATTTACACCATTGTAACTATGAGTGTGTTCGGTTCGGTTCGGTTTTGGAAAAAACCGAAATCGATACAGACATAGTTGGTTTTTAGTTATTATGAACAATTCGGTTTTCGGTTTCAGTTCGGTTTTTGGTTTTTTTATTTATTTTTTGTTCTATCTCACATCCAATATTGAAAACAAAAACATGTTTAAAAATGATAATTCATAAAATAATTGATCGAACACCAAATATATATATATATATATATATATATTAATTTTTTAACAAGATTAAAAATCGGTTCGGTTTTTCCAGTTAATTCGGTTCCGGTTCGGTTTTTTCGGTTAATTCGATTCCGGTTCGGTTTTTTCGGCCTTTTGCTCACCCCTAATTGTAACGAGCCTAAATATAACAAATTTATTTGAAATTTTGTCTAACAATAGTAAAATTATATCAATGTAAATTATATCACTATATATTATCATTGTTAGAAAAAAAATCAAAACAATGTGTTATATTACATCATTGTAAATTAGCATTGTTAGACAATGTGTTATATTACATCATTGTAAATTAGTATTGTTAGAAAAATTCCAAACTAACGTGTTGTAACACCACGACTGATGGCGGAAACGTCGGGATGCCACGAGGGATGTGTAGATTGTTCAAAAGCTCGTGGGCATCTAAATATATACCATCACATATCAATCAAACCAAATAAATGTTTACACAAAAATCATGTTCATCATGAATTAAATACATCAATTACACAAAAGATTTAGCTAAACTAACTAAACTCTAATCGCCAGAATTTCAGTTAATTAGCTAAGTCCAAGAATCCTATGTGATGATGTCCAAAATAGAAGAGATCATCCTCCTCAACCTACTTGTCTTCATTACCTAAAACATGTAAGAAAATCAAGTGTCAACTACGAAGTAGTTGGTGAGTAATCATAAGTTTTTTTATACTTAAAAGTATTTTATAAAATGAGTATAAAAGTTTATGTTTAAAAAGGTTTTATAAAAAGTTTTGATTAAAATAAGTATAAAAGCTTATGGTCTTTCTGAGAAAATCCACAAGAGTACCTGCGTGACAATCCAACACATATCCCAACACAACAGTCAAACACATAAACCAACACCTAGTCACATATCTCATATAATCATAGACAATCATAGATAATCAACCACAATCCATTCAACCAATCACAAACAATCAATATTCTCAAATAGTATATGTGACCATACATGGAATTTATGTAATTAACATAAGTTAAAGACATTCTCCATGGAGTGGAAGCAACCCACGTGACAATACATGAGATCAAAGCAATTAACCGAAGTTAAAGGCAACGATTCATGGAGTTGTGATAATCCAAATGGCAATACATGTAATCTTTGTTATTGACCGAAGTCAATAACAACATTACACGGATATATGATAATAAGTGATAATCCAAAAATAGTGATAATTCCATATTATGAATATCATATTGATAAACAGGTATCATCCATGTGTTATCAAAATAATATTTAAAATTGGTATACATGTTTCACCTCCGAGTTTTAAAACAAAACAGTTTAAAAAGGGAGGTTATGAGAACTCACCTGAGTCCTTAGAATTAGTATTCTTGTGAAATGCACGCTCACGTACGAAAATCAACAACAACTCAATCAACCTGTATTTATCATGTGTTTCATATTCATAAGTATGCACGTATAATTCAATTATCATGAGTGTTTACCTTTAAATTATTAATTGCCTCTTTAACTTAGCTATTTAATCTAAGTTAAATTGTAATCCCTTAGGTTTCATTATTGATTTCATCACAAAGAAATCTTAAACTCGTTAGTTTTAAATTATCTATGATTGATAATTACTTGTGAACTCATGTGTTTACTTCCTATATATATAAGCCTTCTAATACGAAAATATTATCTTTATTCATATGTATCTCCATACATGCATAATTCCTTCATCCCACTACCATTATATAATTTATAAAATCCTCTTTAGGTTTAATAAAATCCTATTCAAATTCCACAATGTTCACATTATTTATAACACCTCATTATTTATCTTATGTATTTTTACAAAAATATATAGTGATCATTTCGGTTCATGCATGCATGTTCATCAATTGTATTTCCCATAGTGTTTAATCCTTCCTTAACCCTTGTTCTACACTTAGGTTGGATCATTCAAGAGGGCATCGAACCTATGGCATCTTTATGCCTAGGTTCGACTGGCTACACTAGACCCAGCACCAAGGTTCGTTTCAGGTCAGGTTCGGCCCTGTAGGGGTTCGGCTGATTAGTAGGGTTCGGCCAAGATCAAAGGAAAACCCTAGGTTCGGCTAGCTGTAAAGTCCCAGCCAAAGTCGGAAGGTTCGTGACCTATCAATCCGTTGCTCAGGGTTCGTGTCGCAACAGGGTTCGTGGGGTTAGCAGGGTTTGGCTGCTAAAGCTGGGTGGTGAGAGGTTCGCTGCTAATCAATCCACATGGAGGCTAAGGTTCAGCTAAATTAGAGCTTGCATGGGGATGGTTCGCTGCGTATGGTGTCATAGGTTCGTAGGTCGCATGTACGCCCCCTAGGGTTCGGCCATACCCTGGTTCGGCCACCCTTGGTTTCCCGCCGTTGAGGGTTCGTGATTGTAAAGATGGCAGAAGGTTCGTTGGTCCATTAAGGGTTCGGCCATGAGCTGTACTTCGACCCAACAGCTCCAGCATCATCATCTTCGACATCCCGTGGGTTATAAGGTCGTCTATGGCTTCCCATGGCTCAACAATAACTCGACTTAGGGTTTTTAAAGTAGAACAATCGTCCACAATGATGATGATGATGGCTAGTGTATGTTTAAGTGTAAAAACAGAAAGAAAACTCGAAATTTACCTCGAAAGATGGATCAAACGTGAGATTTTCTTGTACTTTCTTGTTCTCCTTGATTCCCCGGTCGTTTAGGCTCCGAGATCTCATGATTTCGTTGAGAAACGACGAAGAAAAACTAGAGAGAAGTTAGAGAGAGAGAATGTGGACGTTTTTGGTGTTTAGAGAGAGAAAGGTGTCTTGCAAAATGAGAAAGAAGAAGAAAGAGTGGGCTTTTATAGCCCGTGATCTCCCCGCGTGTTCGGTCTCGTTTTTATTGCGATAAAAGAAAAATTAATTGCTCTGTTTTTATTCGTAACACAATTAAAACATATAACATGTAAATAAATATGTTTCTTTTCAATAAAAATGATTTTAAACAAATTCGTTTACATAATATGCCTCGTTTGCTTTCATTAAATTAATTACTTAAATAAAATGTTTACTTGGATTTGTTTCAGGTTGTGATTCCTAATAAATGTTTTTAATTTCTATTTATTAATTTAATATCGTCAATTATTATTTAATTATCTCGTCGAAACGCGTTACTTACGTACGTATTCGCAAAGATCGTCACCTTTGCAAATCCAACGCTCGTATCGTATTTCGATTCGATTTCTTATGGAATATCGTTTCAGAATATTATTCTTAATAATTATATTCGTGTGAATCGTCACCCACGTGAATACATTATTAAGTTAATATTTCCGAATTAATATTCGCGTTTGATTTGTGTTCGTAACCTCACCATCGCATATTCATTTCCAATTAAATTTTTATTATTTTATTAACTTTAATATTGTAATTCCCAATCCACATCCCACTAAACCATATCACTGACACATCCATGATAGACCGAAATATGCATATGTATAAGGCATATGTAGGGGTCAGTCGCAACTGCCCCAGCACCGTCCCACCGCTATTTCGATAAACCATGACCATGTGTCCTTGACTATGTTTAGCAACCATACAACAACCAACTCCAATCCCTTCCATTCCAAACCAATAATCCAATACTCGTGTTTATCTGCGATAAACTCTCTGGTTCTCTTTAGTTGGGTTACAACTAAACTTCCCATGGTTTACGCGTATAATAATATGCTATAAATATGTATACCAATAACAGTGATAATCATCAAATAATACATCTTCATAAATAATTATAAATCTCAGGTCGTAACAGTACAATCGTACGGATGTACAGACTACCGGAAGTACCGTGATGTTACACGTGTTATTTTTATGCTCGTTACATCGATGTAAATAAATGATATATGAGAAAAAATTGACAAAATAGTCGAGATTATAACGGAATTAAAAAGAAAATCGCATCGCTGTAAATAATGTGTTACATCACCGTAAATTATATCATTGTATATTACTTAATTTTGTATTACATTACTTTAATTTACCGATGTTAGAAAAAACATGTTATATATTTATGTTCGTTACATCGACGTAAATCGGGATATTTGGAGAAAAAAGGTAAAAACTAGTCCAGAATAAAATGAAATTAAAAAATATACATAACTGTAAATAATAAGTTTTTTTAGTGAATAATATTTTACATCATCGTAAATTGCATTGAATGAATGTTAGGTTTAAATTTTAATGATTAATGCTTTAAATATTCAACTTTCAAAACAATACATGAGTTAATGAAAAAAAAAAAAAAAAAAAAATTAATGAACAATCAACTCACGCCTTACGTATTATGCTGCTGGTTAGGACATGACATCAATCATCATAACTAAACAATAATATTAATACTGTCAGCACTTTAGTAACTCCACCATAAAGCACGACCAGTGTTATTACTGGGTTTTTTCACAAGTGATGATGGCTATCATGAGAGGTCCTGGGAACCTAACCTCCGTTCAGAACCCATTTTTTAAGGGTACAAAAATTTTAAAAATTCTTAAAATATTATACATATATTTACTTATATTTAAACACATAAAACCGAAAAAAAAATTATAATTCGTTAGGGGTCTTTTTTTCTAGACTTGTCCGGGGGCACTTAAATTCTTAGAACCACCCATGATAGCTAGGTTTGGTTATTTATATGTGAACATTGAAGAAGTCAGAAAACCTTGACTGACTTTGATACCATATAAGATTACAAAAGACTCACTTGATTTTCATTGATAACGTTATTTACAGTATATATGTAGTACACATGAAGAAACTATAGAAACATATAAAAACAGAACCTTTAGCTCATACTTATAAACCATAAAAAGAAGTCAGAAAACCTTGACTGACTTTGATACCATATAAGATTACAAAAGACTCACTTGATTTTCATTGATAACGTTATTTACAGTATATATGTAGTACACATGAAGAAACTATAGAAACATATAAAAACAGAACCTTTAGCTCATACTTATAAACCATAAAAATAATAAAGAATTTTAATTTTATTTAACATAGTGGATGAGATATGTATGTGAGAAATTTCATATAAAATTACATAAAAAATGACACGACTTCTATGAGAATTTTGTCCCAAAATGATGCCACATCTGTTTTTTTATTACGCTTTGCTCTTAATAGTTGTTTACTTATACTTCAGCCATGCGAGCTTTCTTTCAAATAAATACGTGTCAGCTAATCAACTATTGATGTTCAAAAAATTATCGAGTGAAACTTCTTCTTGATAGGCTCTCTTTTATTGGTTAGGAATACATAAACATCCTATAAATTGTTGCAACTTTTAATAGATATAGTGCCTGTAGTAATCATGGATTAAACTTGACATGAGTTTTGTAATTTCTTAATTAGTTAATTTTTAGTAGCAGCAACAGTCGATTGACTATCACGTCTGGATGAAAATCTTATACATCAGACATGTCACACATATATCACAAATACAGAAGAAAATCTACAAACGTTATAAATTCTACTAAAATCATGATTAAATCTTGAGACTTCAAGAGACCGAGACTCTATCTTCCATCCTCCATGTCATTAAACCTACTTCAATATTTAAAGACTCAATCATTCATCTAAACACTATTTTAGTAAAGTAGGCTTTTATACTTTTCAAGGGAAAAGGTAATATAAAAAGTATGGTCCATTTAAAAAAGTATAATTTCTTTTTTTATTTAAAAAAAAGTGTGTAAAGTTTTAAATAATGTTACAAATGGTGGCCTGGTCACTCATATACTTACTTAAATTCATTCGTAGTTTATTTAAACACCGAAGGGCTTGTAGCCTAATTATATTCCATTGACTTGCTTAAGAGAAGTTTTGGGTTAGAATAATGGCCGAATCATATTTGAGGCAAGTTCAGAGGTTTAAACAGTTGTGGGATTTATCCTGGGTGGGCTCGGGCGTACGTCTCAGAACGTCAAATCCGAGGGAATGGTTGAAATCCGCTCTTGGGTGTCGTCGTACCAAGCCATTAAAAAAAGTAATTTATTTTAGTTGTTAGGAAATAAGTATTAATTAAGTCGGCATTTTATGAGAATCTTTTGCATTAATAAACATTTTCATATATCAAAATCATATTTTATAGTACTCCCTATCGAAACACAAATATATTATTAGTCATTTGGTCGGTAATATGAGATTTCAAATTCATTGAGCAATTTATTACGCTAATAGTTGTATTTTGGTGGTTGTTGCATTGAAAGTATTGACAATGATAATCATGATGGTGATTCAAAACGTAGGTGTTAATGGTTAACTGTGTTTATTTTCGGATATCTGATCATAAGATATCCGAAAATTTCAGTAAAATTTAAGACAACTAATTTCAATATCCGAATCCGTATTTCGGAATATCCAGGAATTCGGATATGCGAATATCTAAAAATAATCCGAAATATTTGAAAAAAAATTGAAAATATCAGAAAATTATCCGTAATATCTTAAAATTATCCTAAATATCCGAAATATTTATAAAATTATCTGACATATCCAAAACTTACCCGAAAAAAAATATTTAGGATAGTTCAGATAACCAAGTAATTTTCAAAATCGCTATCCAAATACTCTCAGATATTTTAGATTCCGTTATATATATATATATATATATATATATATAATACATAATTTGCAAACCATCCTTTAACCTGAAAACTATGAAAACCACTTTATGTGGCCAAAATTTTGCCACATCACACCTTTCTTATTAAATTCATTTGGGGCAATCTTGTCATTTTACCCTTATGTACTTGTATTTATTTTTTATTATTTTTACACCATATCTTTATATGATTTGAATTTTGGATACCAACTGCCAATCAGTTAACGATCACAAGTTACATCAGTTTTACGTTGCTGAGTTTTATTTTTTTCACCTTTATTTATTTGTTATTTTCTACATTAAAAAGTAAAACAACTTTTTTTTACATGTTTATTTTTATACACGTATTTTTTTGTCACACATGAAAAACGATTATTTATTCTCCCGTCATTTTAAATATTTAGTAACATAACTTTTTTTTGTTTTTAGATTTTCCGCATCTGGGTATCAGTTAATGCCCATGAGTTACATCATTGTTACGTTGTTGATATTTTTGGGTCTCACCTATATTACAGTGTACATATTTTGTTATGTAAAGATTACATGTGGTCGCAAATTTTTTTTTATTTAATGTGTAACAGATTTTAAATACTTTAGGGCTTTTTGTTCTTTTTTTTTCTAGAACCAAGGAACACCTTTTTGTACTATGTGTCATGTTTGTCTACAACTATCTTGTCTCTCATTAATAAAAAGTGGTTTTTTTTGTAAGTGTAGGTCTCCTCCATGTGTACTTTTTATTTGACAAAATTACATTTTGTCAAAGTAGGTATTCCCTCCTATGCCAAGGTCATCCTTTCTCTTTGTTTTTCCATTTTTGAATTCCCAAACATCTCATTTCCTTTGCATGAACTTCCCTATCTCTTTTGAAGTTGTCTTTGTATGGATTCTACACTTGACCTTAACACGTTTGATTCTTTTGAAGTTGTCTTTGTATGGATTCTACACTTGACCCAGAAGTTACACCATTGTTACGTTGTGAACGTTCATTTATATTCGTTCATTTACGTTCGTTTAGGTTCGTTTGTCCTCGTTAATTTACTTTTATTAATAAATTATTTTAAAAATCAGTGATATATTTGTGTTCTTTATAAATTAACATGCTTGTGTCATTCTTAATTTATCGGAATTTTAATGAATTTATTAATTGAAATGGATTAATATCAATCCAAGTTTAGAATTCATTTGTTCGTTCATGTTTGTTTAACTATTTGTGATCAATAATTGTTGTTTTGTTTCTTTAGTCATGTTCGTTTATGTTTGTTTCTTTATGTTCATCTATGTTCGTGAACCATTCATGTATACTCTTAACGAACGAACACGAACACACTAAGTTTCTTAACGAACGAACACGAACAAGAAAACCCTGTTCATTTAAATGTTCGTGTTCCCTATATAGGCAGCCGTCTACGCCGCATCATAGCAAATGTAATGATGTTACCAATGTTTTCAGGTTCGTGAATTGTTACACAGTTAATACACATACGTTACAAATGTGTTACATATTAACACCAATCTTTGTTATACTATGTTACATATGTTTTACGTGAAACAACTATATTACATATGTTTTACATATAAATTACGTTCATTACACATAGCAATACAACGATTTTACCAATGTTTTACATATAGGTTTTAGTGGAGGGGAACCTAGCGCCTAGGCAGCCTCCTGTGCCGCATCATAACAAATACAACGATGTTACCAATGTTTTTACCTTTTTCAGACTATTTTTTTTTAATTCTTTACACTTTTGACCCCTGTAAATGAACCAAATGTTTAGCAATCAAGTAAAAAGTTCGTTCACGAAAGTTTGTTTAGTAAATAAACAAACATGAACACACGTCCCATTTGTTCATTTACGTTTGTGAACGTTCGTTTATTTTACTGGAATTTTAATTTATTTATTAACTGAAATGGGTTAATATCAATCAAACTTCACAATTCATTTGTTCGTTCATGTTTGTTTAACTATTTTTGGTCAATAATGGTTGTTTTGTTTCTTTAGTCATGTTCGTTTATGTTTGTTTAGTTATGTCCGTTTACTTATGTTCGTCTATGTTTGTGAACCATTCATGTATAGTATTAACCAATGTTGTAAGTGTCTAATTTTTGGCCTAGGCGGTGCCTAGGCGCTAGGCGGGTGCTAGGTGGCCGAAGCGGCCCAATCAGATTTTTATTTTTTTTCACTTTTTTGACTTTTTTTGACTTTTTTATGGTAAAAAGGGATCAATTTCATGATTATTTAGACATTTCTCAACCAAAAATCTTTAATATGTCTCTGAAACATCGAATCCAGGCAGTTAACATCGAAATTTATCTCTAAACTTTGAACTCAGTGTTTAAGTTTGCACTTTAAAGTACTTTTTTTTAGTATATTTAAGTATATTTTTTAAAATTATTTGAAGTATTATATTAGATTATTGATATTGATGTGTGTATATAATATATTACATACAAAAATTTCAATCCGCCTAGCGCCGATTAATCCTGATTAATCCTAGGCGGTACCTCGCCGCCCGACTAGCGCCTAGCGACTTCTACAACCATAATATTAACAAACCAACATGAACGAACACGAACACCCTAAGTTTATTAACGAACGAACACGAACAAGAAAACCCTGCTCGTTTAAATGTTTGTGTTCCCTATATATGCAACCGCCTAGGCCGCATCATAACAAATGTAATGATGTTAACAATGTTTTTTAGGTCGTGAATTGTTAAATAGTTAACGCAACTACGTTACAAAGGTGTTACATATTAACATCATTCTTTGTTTTACTATGTTACATATGCAGCCACCTAGACCGCATCATAACAAATGTAATGATATTACCAATGTTTTTCAGGTTCGTGAATTTTTAAATAGTTAACGCACCTACGTTATAAAGGTGTTACATATTAACATCAATCTTTGTTTTACTATGTTACATATGTTTTACTTGGAACAACTATATTACATATGTTTTACATATAAACTACGGTCATTACACATAACAAATACAATGATTTTACTATTGTTTTACATATAGTTTTTAGTGGAGGGGCGCCTAGGCAGCCTCCTAGGCCGCATCATAGCAAATACAATGATATACCAATGTTTTTACCTTTTTCAGTCTACTTTTTTTAATTTTTACACTTTTTTTTGCCTGTAAATGAACCGAACGTTTACTAAACAAGTAAAAAGTTCGTTCATCAAAGTTTTTTTAGTAAATAAACGAACATGAACAAAATTTTTTTGTTCATTTAACTAAACGAACGAACTCGAACACACGTCCCATTTGTTCATTTGTTTGTGAACGTTCGTTTTTATTCGTTCATTTACGTTCGTTTATATTTGTTCGTTTAGGTTCGTTTATGCTTGTTAATTTATTTTTATTGATAAATCAATTAATTTATTTTAAAAATCAGTGATATATTTGTGTTCTTTATAAACTAACATGCTTGTGCCATTTTATTTTATCGGAATTTTAATGAAATTTATTAACTGAAATGAGTTAATATCAATCTAAGTTTAGAATTCATTTGTTTGTAAATGCACCTATGTTACAAAGATATTACATATTAACTACAATCTTTGTTTTATTATATTGCATATATTTACTATGAACAACTATATTACATATGTTTTACGGATAAATTGCGTTCGTTACACAAGGTTTACATATAACAACTTAGATACCTTTTATTGTGAACAACTATATTACATATGATTTATATATGATTTACACATAGGACTTGTTGTACATGTCAGAATTAGGTTATTGGGCATGATTTATGTAATTGCAAGACAAAGGATTTTGATCTCGCTATCGTGAATGTCAAAAAGTAGGGAATATCATGCACTTTTTGTTTTTTTTATTAATCTTAAATATGGTTTAAAAAAACATCTAGGGTGTTTGTTCTTTTTTTTATGCTTTTATAAAAGTTATCTTTTGATTTTGTTATTAGAAGTTTTTAAATGTGTTCGAAATGTGCGACATGCGTCGTAGTTATACTTATGTTACGTATATGTTACATTCGAAGAATCAGTTTCAAGGAATTTTTAAAATTTTTTAACCGATGTGACAGGTCATGAAAAGTAACTGTTTTAGTTTTAAAATTTTTAAAGTTTTAAACAAGGAATTTTTTACCTTATGTACTTTTTGAAGAATCAATTTTTTTAATGTAACTGTTTTAGTTTTAATGTAATTGTTTTAGTTTTAAAAATTTTATGTTAATGTGTTATATATGTATATACAACGTTTAAATGTTGTAACATGTCAGTAACTTAAGCGTAACATCACCGGAAAATGGGAGTAAATTTGGGAACCGGTTTTTGGTATGGAAAAGGTGGGTGTACGGTTTTTGGGGATTTGAAAAGTAAAATATTGGTTTTAAGTACAAATGGTAGAAAGACCTATATATTCTTTCTGTACTTTTCAATTAATTTACCAAACAATTAAATATATCAAAATACCCAAGATTAATCTCAACCACACAATCTTAAAATCAATGGTTAGATACGTGGTTTTCATGGTTTTCGCATTAAGTAAATGTTTTCAAATTATTCATACCCTATATATATAGGGAAGGGCTATTTTGGAAACTTGGTTGAGTTAAAGAAACTTTGGAAACCATATTCTAACCATTGATCAAATTCTTGGATGGATGAGATTAAATTTGAAAAAGTTGATTAGATTGTTTTAGATTAAAAAATTTGATGAAAGTACAAGATAGTACAATAAGGGTAGAAATGTAATGTTACATGTATACCTTTTTTTTCATTTTATATGTACTTCTCTATTTTTATATATTTTATTTGTACATACTCATCTCTTTTAATACATTTCTTTGGTCATAAAAATGGAATCTCGAAGTTACATCGAAGTTACGTAATTCATAATTATCTCAGTTACGTATTGTTTATTTGTATTATGTTACATCGAAGTTAAATTATTAATTATGCTAATTTATGTTTGCATGTGTTCTTAAATAAATTTGAAATTACTTTAATTTTGTTACATTTTTAAACATTCGTTGTAAATGTATGTAACATATATGTAGCATGGTTCCATTTTATTAATTTTATTTACGTAACCAACTGTTACATAAATATTACATAAAAGTTACATATATGTAATTTTGAATGTTTTAGAAATATTTTCTTTTACATACATGTAACACTTTGTTACAAATATGTACACAAGTTAGAAACCAGATTTTCAAGCGATTTTAGCTTTCACGTGACCTGAACCCTGAATTGTATTGTGTAAAATCACTATAATAAGGTAAAAATGTTCAATTTTTAGGACCGATTTCAGACATGAATTAAGTGCATATATATATCATGTAAAATCAATGTAACACGTACATTTTGAAACAAAATAACCCAAAAAATGAAAGTCGCAAATGACCTGTAACCGAAATGTATTGTGTAACATCAGTGTAATAAGGTAAAATTTGGAGCATGTATGATTGTTCAAATTTCGGATACGAAAATTCAATGTAACACGTTTCATTTTGCATTATATAAAACATATAATTCAAACAAAATAAATACCTAAAAAATAAAACAAAATAATAAAGTATTATAAGAAAGTTACATTAAAAAAACAATAGTAAAATTAATATAATGTTTTGCATTAAAAATTATAAAATAATTTATCACATTAACTATAAAGTAATTAAAAGGTACAATAGTACACAAGTATAGTACCAAAATAAAATATAAGAGTGTATTAAAATCAAGTGTCAAAGTAGTACGTCTATATGTAACATAAACATAACATGATAAAATATAAATATCTGTTCTTAAATTTTTTTATCTAAATATTACGAAATACGGATATAGAAAATATAATATTAAATTATGCGTTACTAAAACAGGAATGTTACTTGAAAAAAAAGAATAAAAAAAATAAGTTAAATAAGTGCAGACCTTTAAATCAGAAAAAAGGGCTGTAATGTTATAAATCCGATGAAAATAAAAAAAACATAACCAAACAATGTGTTAGGTATGACAATCAATATACACAATATCCGGAAAAACGTAACATTGATGTAACAACGACATTACTTGTACATAGCCAGCATCTTATCAACCATTTTACTCATTTAAAAAACCTAGTGGGATAAAAAAGGTGAGAAACATTTAAAAATTAAATCTTTTATTTTTGATTTGAATTTGAAGAGAGAGAATGTGGTTAAATAATAAAATATTGTATGGAGGTAATTTTGCTGGAAAAGACTAAATTACACTTGTATTATATATGATTATTAAAATGAAATAGTGATGTGGCTAAATGTGGACCAAGTATGTGGTTTCCAAAGTTTCTTCAACTCAACATGGTTTCCAAAATATACATATCATGTTGGATCGATTCCTTTGATTTAGATTTAAACATGAACGTGAAAACAATAATGAAATAGGGATTAGATGAAACCTGTGAATCCAGTGAATGCGTTGTTGATTCCAGACATGATTCCTGAGACGATTCCTGAGAGATGACGATCCGATCGGTTCCCGTTTAAGGTGTACGGTTAGGATGGATTAGAAGAGAGGTGGCTCAGTTATGGGGTTCACGAATCTCTTAGAGAATGAGGAGATTTGAGTGTCGATGTTTAGAAATGAGTAACCTTTCATTAGGAGCCATTAGCCTCTATTTATACACCCAAGGGGAAACCCTAATTAGGATAAATTAGGATAATTACGTCCATCAAATAATTATCTATCTGTTAGGGGTATTTAGGTAATTGATCTATTTAATTAAATAATCATAAGGGCCACATTTAATTATTTAGTCTAACATTCTCCCACTTGGCCAAGTGATTATTTATTATGAGCATTAAGTAAGTCTGCAGATTGATAATACTCATTTTAGTTCTAAATTGTAATCATAGCAGAGAAATACAGTCATTGAATCAGTTATTCAATTCAAGACCCCCATTAATCATACTACAATACAAATTTAAAAACTTAAGTTAGGATCAATTAACGAGTAAGCCCTTTAACGAATGATTTGTGTTGTTAGTGTCTATATGTCATTAGGCATGCGTAAACATATATTTAGAGACAAACAAATCAAATAAGTGAGGAAATTTTAATTATGCTATAAGGTCTTTAGATAAGCTCACTTTCGAAACAAATTCTTCGAATACTTAGGTGAGAGACCTTTAATTATTGGATCCAAAAGCATAATATATGTGCTCTATACAAAGGTTAGTTTCCTCAATGAACTTTGTATTGAGATACAATTTAGTGCCAATCGAACTGTTACTGTTCGATAAAATAAGGGCAATTAAGTTATCACAGTAAAGCTTCAAATGGTCTATAGTTTGAGTTAACTATTTGAGTCCAGTGATAAGGTTTCTTAGCAACATTCTATGGCCATTTAGGTTGTTGTAAACTGCTGATTATGACTCTTTTATAAGGTAAGTCTGCCTGCTAACATAAGGATCTACCCTGAAGTGGATTTCTTATCATCTTTGTATTTTAGCAAAGTTAGGATGAGAAGAATATAAAATAACACTTCTAAACCATCACTTCTTCTATAAGTCAGTTTATAGTCTTTCGTCCCTTGAGGATATCGAAATCCCTTCTTAGTTGCTTTTCAGCAATCTAGGCCAGAATTGGTTTGATAAGGGCCTAGTGTTTCAATAGTATAAGCGATATCTGGACATGTACAGACTTGAGCATACATAAGGCTCATGACTAATAATACATAAAGTATCATTCTCATTTAGAGTTAGAGAGAGCTTGATGCATGTTTTAATGGGTGGAGGACATGGTTAAGGTAGGCCCTTTGAGGTAAATCCATGATATCCTTAATTTATCTCGGTGTACTTTTAATCCAATAAAGTAAGAGGCTACTCCAAGTTCCCTAGTGTCGAAATAAGGCGAAAGTAAGCGCTTCGACTCATGCAACATTTCTAATGCTATTACTTGTCAAAAGAATGTCATCTTCATGAAGGACAAGTAAAGTAAAGTTGCTCTCACTCATCTTAAGGCTCCCACTCATTTTAAGGTAGGTGCATTGATCCAGTAGATTCTTTAGGAAACTATGTCTATTTATGACTTAATCAAAACTTTAGATACCAGTGATGTAAGACTTGCTTTAACCCGAATATGGATTTCTTTAGCTTGCCGACTAAATGTTCATGACCATTGAGCTTAGAACCTTTCGGTTGTTTCATGAACATGTCTTTTTACAAGTTGCCATTAATGAAAGAGGTTTTGATGTCCATCTAATGTAGCTCTAAATTATAATGAGCTACGAGGGTCATCATGATCCTTAAGGAATTTCTTTTGAGAGACAAAATGAGAAGGTCTCTTGATAGTTGGTTCTCTCTTTTAAGTGAAACCGTTTAAAACAATCAGAAGATTGAACATTGTTAATGATTTCATGACAAGAGATAGGATCTGTAAACCTTTTGGCATCCATTTCAGTTTTAGTCAGGTAGGTTACATAAGCATCATAGTTAGTAGGCGTTTTAGGCCTAGATGACCTCCTGAATAGATTAGTGGTTTAGCAGTGTTGGTATTGTATTGATGTTAGTCGTTTAATGTGCCTTCATTCTTGGATAATCAGAGTCGTTTAAAGTTCTGAGTGTGTCAGAGTTGGTGCAGTGACGTTCGGAGTAGCATGGTGTACAAGAAGAATAATCGGAGTCGAATTAGTCGACGAGTGTCTCCCCCCGCTTCTTGTACTTCTTGCAAATCAAAATTAGGATTTTCACTGCTCCCACTGACCTTAGAATTCTCAAGAAAATCAGCATGTCTGGTTTCTACAATATGAGTGACATAGGAAGAATAATAAAATCTGTAATCCTTTGAAACGACAACTTACTGTTTCATGTCAAGCTTCTTTTAAGAAAAGATTATAAAGTTTATCTTAGACAAGGAAGTCACAAAGTTCATATTTCTTAGACTTAGATTCCTTCTTGTCCATAATTCATAATAACTTTAGGGAAGATTAAGAAGGAAAGTTGTCTTTAATTCCTTGATCCAGAGGAATTAGGGCGAGTTTGAGTTGGCTAAATACTGTGTGCTATGTTCATAAGGGTTTGGGTGTTACTAAGTTTATAAAATCAATTGAAAACCTGAACATACCAGTATGTTTGCCAAAATATTTGCCTCCTCTATCTGATCTCACAAAATTTAGTTAAAGATCAAGTTGTTTTCAACTTTAGTTAGAATCTTTAAAATTGTAAGTGATTCAGATTTATCCTTGATGAGATACAAGTACATGGAACGAGAATAATCATCAGTAAACTGATAAATGAAGTATGTCCAATTATTATAGCAATGGTGTAAGTGTCACTTATGAGTTTAATAAATTAGAACCCTTAGTGACAACTTTCTTAGTTGCTATTGTCTTTTTACCTTTGAGGCATTTAACATGTGTTCCAAAATAGATGAAAACGAGAGAGGTAAAACGTCATCCTTCACAATTTGCGAAAAGTGATCACGTGAAATGTGGCATAAAAGTTAATGCCACAACATGGATGAGGTTTCTAAGTCTTGTTTTTCGTTTAGTCTTTGTCGAGTTCTCATTGATATTATATGACAACAAAGAGTTAATGAAATTATCATCTAGTTCTAGCTTACAGAGATCACTATCCAGAAAATTAGTACCAAATACTTGAGAATTTAGAAATAGTAATAAGTTTGCCATTATCATGATAAACATAAAAACCATTCATGTATAACTTGTTACGTGACAATGCTTAATAAGACTCAAATAATGAGATGTAACACATCACCTTTGGGCAGAAGTGAAACACTTGTTACTGAGTTTAAGCAGATTTTGTATTTTTAAGGTTTTGTAAAACATAATAGTTTAAGGTTTTTAACAAAACTATTTAGTTTATCTCTTAGCCCCCTGGTTAAGTGTTCGTACACGAAATTTACTGTTTACGAAGTTAGTAATGTTCTCGAAAATAGTTATGTATTCGAAAAAATAGTTATGTACTCGAAAATGGTTATTGTACTCAAAAAATGGTTATATACTCGAAATTTCGAGTACTTTCAGATTTTCGAGTACACTTAGATTTCGAGTACTGTTAGATTTTCGAGTACGGTTTTTCGAGTACATTATTTCGTGAACTTCAGAATTTCGAGCACACTGAGATTAAAATAAATTTCGAGTACTTTAAATTTCGAGCATTTAAAAATTCGAATACTCAAAATTTCGAGTACATAGAATTTCGAGTACACCAAATTCGAGTACTCTTAAAAACGTGTACGTTAATTTCGAATACGTTTAAGTCCGAAAATTTTTAGGTTTACGAAAAACGAACCAGTTTTAAGGTTTTTTCGAAAAACGACCCACTGTTCATACTCGTTTTTTGTAAAACGTTTTTGGATTTTGAATCAATTTCGCGATTAGGAATCGATTAAACAACATATCGCTCTGATACCACATGTTGGATCGATTCCTTTGATTTAGATTTAAACATGAACGTGAAAACAATAATGAAATAGGGATTAGATGAAACCTGTGAATCCAGTGAATGCGTTGTTGATTCCAGACATGATTCCTGAGACGATTCCTGAGAGATGACGATCCGATCGGTTCCCGTTTAGGGTGTATGGTTAGGATGGATTAGAAGAGAGGTGGCTCGGTTATGGGGTTCACGAATCTCTTAGAGAATGAGGAGATTCGAGTGTCGATGTTTAGAAATGAGTAACCTTTCATTAGGAGCCATTAGCCTCTATTTATACACCCAAGGGGAAACCCTAATTAGGATAAATTAGGATAATTACGTCCATCAAATAATTATCTATCTGTTAGGGGTATTTAGGTAATTGATCTATTTAATTAAATAATCATAAGGGCCACATTTAATTATTTAGTCCAACATATCATATATATATATATATATATATATATATATATATATATTTATTTATTTATTTTGAACACCCATATTAATGATAACACGTAACAATGTGGTTACAGAACGAATACCGAATAATTTTTTAACTAGTTATAATCAATATTGATTTTATTAATGATGATAAGACTTATCCTGTCGAAATTTCATTTAATCAATTTATAATTTTGTTAAATGACGTCACATTTACGGTGACGTATATAATGTATATATGTGTGAGCCCTCAAGTATCAAAAGTAAAATTGCACTAATTTTAACGTTATTTTACTTATTTTATGAAAATAACGTTAACAACGTCGGAAGATTAACTTCAAACGATAATTTTAAGCGGGGGACTTATTCGGAGCAGCCTTTTTTATCCCAACTGAGATAGGGGTAAGGTTTGTATCCGTCATTTCCCCCTAGACTCTACTGAAAAGTAAAAATATACTGGGTAAGTTTATTTGTTATATTTATGTGAAATGAAAATATAAAATACAAAAAGCAAAAGTTAAACATTTTTAATTAATATTGGTTTTATAATTAAACTTTTTGCGTGTGTGTATGAATATGTATGTGTGTTTGATGCAATTTTTTATGATTTAAAAGGTAGGTTACGACGTGACGATATAATTAAGAGAAACGTATGAAAATATGATAAATTGGTTGTAAATATTAAAATGTTAATAGAAAATACTATTATATTTTTAGTGAAGTGTACGTATAATATATGTAAGTAGATAGATTCATAATATACCCAAATTAATTAGTAAGATCTTTTTTATGAAATATGAAAATTAATTAGTAAGATCTTTTTTATACAATATGAAAAGTATTTAGCTAAATAAAAAAATTAACGTTTCATTTAGCTATAGGATTTGAAATTGTATTAGTTTAAAAAATAAGAAATTAAAAAAAAAAAAACAATACAAAATGTAACAAAAGACATATCATCATGTGTATGAATAACCAAAAACTCAAAACAACAATATATGAACAATAATGGTCTATATAAACACGTCGTGTGCTCGTACAACTTAAAGATAAAATAATGACAACTAGAGAACATAAGTTGAAATAGAGGCGAACAAAAAAACCGGTTTTCCAAACCGGTATTCCATAGTTTTCAATACTGGTTCCATCCAAACCGGTCCGAACCGTCGGTTTGACATAGGTTTGGCATCCTCATCTCCCAAACCGGTTTCAACTCCTTCAAACCAGTTTCAAACCTATCCAAACCGATTCATATAGGTTTGACACCCTCATCTCTCAAACCGTTTTCCAAACCAAACCGGTTTGGTAAAAAAAACCGATTTGAGCAACCGCAAGTTGAAATAAGGATGTGGTAATGTAATATATTTGTGCAATAAGGATGTTGTAATGCAGCAGCAGCAACAGCAGCTAGGGCTGTAAACGAACCGAACGAACACGAACGAGCCCTTGTTCGTGTTCGTTCGTTTAACTTTTAACTTGTTCACGAACGCTAACCGAACGGGAATTCTTGTTCGTGTTCATTCATTAAGGAATTTAGCTTGTTCACGAACGCTAAAGAACACATATTATTTAAACAATAAAAATCAACATTCTTAATCTTAAGCATTGGAGATAATCATTTATAAATATATATAAATTAAAATATTATAGTATTGAACCAAAAATAACTTAATATTACGTTAATAAACTAAAAATTGAAAATTGAAAATTGAAAATATACAACATATTTAATGAATAAATATAATAAATGAACTTAACCGAACATAAACGAACGTAAACGAACCTGTTACCGAACGTTCACGAACACAAATGAACGAACACGACCTCTGTTCATGTTCATTCATGTAACTAAACAAACGGAAATTCTTGCTCGTGTTCATTCCTTTATTAAACGAACGAGCAACAACCAATATAGTTGGGAGAACAAGAGTCAAACCTCGATCCTAAGTGAAAGAAAGCATCACTCCTATCAGCAAATCGCAACCAAATTTGTTTTAAATAATCACAAAGTATTATATAACATTTATAAATCATGAAATCAAAAAAATTATATATCAATGGTTAGTCACCTTACATGCTTAAAAAACCAGCCAATGAATAATTTGTACTAACCTCACTTTTAATTGTATTGCTGGATAACATGAGTTTTTTTTCTTTGCTTTGTAGTAACAACTCTACAACTTTTTTTTTTTTCATTTTCCAATCATATTTTGATACGAAATAGCACTAGAAAATATGCAACCTTTTAAAAAGATTACATTGGCAAAACAAGAAGACCTTCATGTTTGTTGATCTTAATTTTGGCCGATCATCATTATCGTATTCAGTGTATATCATCATTAGCAAAACTAATGTAGGATTTGAGGAATGTTAGATAAAGACAATCTTACTAGTGAGGCTCCTTTCAAGAGGACCTATGACTTATGATAGCTGATTAACCGTTCAACCCAATGTTTTTAACGTTATTTTCACAATGAAAATTTACTTTTGCCCGCGCACCACAAAGTCGTCATCATTAGACTATCCACAGTGGTCACCCCACTGAAAACCCTTCCCCACTGAAATTTCCTGCCACGTCATCACCCCACTGAAATCCTTTAACACCCACAATGGTCACCCCACTGAAAACCCTTCCCCACTATTCCACGTCATCAACAATTAAAATTAAATAAAAAAACATTACTCTAATTTAAAAATAATTCAATATTTTACAAAAAAAAAAAAGACACATTACATTAAAAAAACAATAACATATTAAAAATATTCTAGACGACAAAGCCGCGATAAAAAGATCAGTACCCTCGCTATCAGAAGATGAGAACACCGTAGAGGATGATGACATTTTTATTAAAAAATGTATAAAAATTAAGAGAGTTTTGGATGAAATTGAGTGTGTAAAAATGTTGGGTATTTATTTAGTTTAAAAAAGTTGTTTTTTTTTTTTTTGGTTTATTACCGTTCAATAACGGTCATGTGGGGTGGACCAATCACAAGCATGGAACTCGACGGGGAGCGGGAGCCGCTGGGGCGGTTTGAGCGGGGGCCGCTGGCTAGGGGGGCGGTGTGCCCGCTGGACCCCGCGGCGGGGGAGGGCACCGCTTGCCGGGCGGGGAACCCATTGTGGGTGGTCTTAAGGTCTCAATTAATACAATTATCTAATGTTATCATCATTGATATAGTACTAGAAAAAAGTAACCTTTTATGTTTAATAACAAATACACTTGAGCACACGCACACACACTTATATACATATGTGTGTAGGAGAGGTCAAAAAAAACTTTCTCAGTTTAAAGAAATTTAAAATAAATCCTTATTAACAATCATCTTAAAATAAAATTTCATGATTTATTATTATAAGGTTAAAATGTATAAGCCAAAAAAATAAAGGTATTAGATCACAAAGTTACACATATGTAACTCATGAATTTTTGTAAGCGACTCGTAAAATAAGTTACATATGTGAAGTTTCGTATGTAACTCATTAGCAAAAACAAAATTAAATAAAGATACGTTGATAACAAAGTTACGCATACATGTAGCTTATACAATGTACGTATACGTAGCGTACAAGTTACATATCTGTAATAACATAAGCTACATCAAAAAATTTTATTATTTATTTTACATGTTTACATGTTTACATGTTTAATCTTATACAAAAAGTAGGGTTGTAAATGAACCAAACAGACACGAATGGACCCTTATTTTTGTTTCGTTCATTTAACATTTAACTTGTTTATGAACGGTTCATAAACACTTATCGAACAAAAAATCTTGTTCGTGATCATTCATTAAGGAATTGAATTTGTTCAAGTTCACGAACATAAACGAACACATTAATTTAAAATTTAAAATTAGCATTTTCAATCCCAAATATTAAACATAATGATCTTATAGTTAAACAATTAATATAAAAATAAAAAACAATTTAATTTAAATATCGCAAAAATTAAAAATGATAATCACAATAATAATTACTTTAAGCTAATAGCTCAGGGATCTGAGTTTCAAATTATTATGTTTTTTATAGGATGCATATTCAAAAGACTAGATTTTAATTTAAATGTTATGATATTAAAATAAAAATAAAAACTTTAAGAATATAAAACATGTTTAACAAAAACTGTAATTAAAGAATATAAATGGACGTTAACGAACACCTTACCAAATATATAAATGGACGTTAATGAACACCTTATCGAACATTAACAAATGTAAATAAACAAACACGACCTCTATTCATGTTTTTTCATTTGTTAAACGAACGAACATAAACAAACTTTACACCGAACGGTTCATGAAATCTTCGCTGAACGGTTTATGAACTATTCGCTGAGCGTTCGATTTGTTTGCAGCCCTAATAAAAAGAAATGAAAAACCAAAAACAAAAATGATTAGTAGTGATTGTGATTAGTTTTCCAAGTAAATTTTTTAATAAGGGTTTTTTATGAAACGATCCCATATGTGTGTGCGCATATGTATGTTTAAAAGTTATAGTTTAAAACCTGAAGAATATTCAAATTCATGTTTATCCTATATTATCTAATTCTTTTAAATTTAATTCTTACTGATAATCTTAGTATATTCTTTTTTTTGATCCTTACAAAGGTATTAAACAGCATAGACTGAGGTTAGTATATATGTGGTTACTTTATTTCTTAACAATCAATGTACCTAATTTGATCACGTGCCTTTGATCATTCAGGTTGCTAATTGCAAGTTTTTTTTTATTTTTATTATAATTTTTATTTTAAATTTTTTAGCTTTATTTAGTAACTTAGTACTTACAAACACAACGTGAATATGACCTATATAAAAATTATTGCAAGAGTTAACATGTAAATGATTATTTGAAAAAAATGCATACTTGTCCTTCGTCTCATCCATTAATGTCACTAGATAAGACAATAAATTTTCAGGATCAAGTGCAATAAGTAACTTTAAATGTGAATGGGTTTGCAACCTAACTGACCCTAGTTTTTTTTATTTTTAAGTTATTGGGTTCAAATTTTTGTGGTGATATAACATGGGTACTAAAAGACTTCTAGTTTAGTGGTAGTTCTTTGATTTTTTTTTTGTTATATATCTTGGTTTCTGTAGATAATTTCAAGAACACGAACACAATAGAATCCACGGATAAAATGAAAGTCGTGGATCACACTTTCAGATGAAACTATTTATGGTTCACTCAAATGTTTGATCAAATAAAATTCAATTCGAAAGACAAGAACATGTATGAATTTTGTTGAAGGTTTGTGAATATCGTGAATGAACCAGATAAAAAATTCGATCGATCAGTTTTCTGAATATCGTGAATGAACCAGATAGAAAAATTCGATCCACTTAAATTGTAACAAAATTCGTAAAATCAATTTTTCTATTGATTTTACCCCAGCCAGGGGCTCTGCCCCTTGGACCCCACTAACTGGGGTAGTTGCCCCCAGACCCCCCGCCAAGGTGGCGTTGCCCCTTGGAACCTCCATTGAATCATTAAACCTTAAAGAAGCGTGCACCCTACATCCAACTTGTTTAATGAATTTCATGATTCACTTTGATCGACAAAATTAATCCAATTACACTAAAAATATCCAACAGTTTAGAGTCTCATATACAACAAATATTGATCCGAGTTGAGTCAGTTGGTTTTTCTAGTCGTAGATTTTCTCCTAGGCAGGTGAGTCGGGTCTCCACGCACTATTCTTCAAGCGGAAGTATGATCTATTTGCCAAGATAATCCCGGGTGACCAGACATTTGCTGTTTAAAAATATACAAATAATATAGATTTTTTACTTTTAGGTTTCTTCTTCTTTTTTTTTCTTCTGAAATGGTCTTAGATTTGAGTCTAACCTAACTTAAAGCATCAAACAATTAATACAGTTGAAATCTCATCACAAGAGCTCGAATTTGAATAATAACAGTTGACCAAATGTTAAAAAAAAAAAGCAATAAACTTAACTTTTTTGAATTTTACAAGTTTGAAATAAGGTAATGCTGTTAAAAAAAAAGTAATGTTAGGAGAAAATATAATTAATGTAAAAAAAAAAAGGAGATAATTGCATATTTCATCTTATAAATATTCGTAATTGCATGTTTGCCCATTTTAAAATTAAAATTGCATATATCTTCTTTCTAAACTTTCATAATTACTAGTTTACTCCTAACACCAACATTGCATGTATCTCATTTCAAATCTATTTATAAAGTATATTTTCCCAACTCTATCACTAAATTTATATATACCCCTCTCGTATAATAAAAAAAAAATGAATAAATTTACTTATTTTAATAATTTTATTAAAAAAAGATTCACTTTTTCTTTTACTAAATCTTAAAAAAATCCCAATTTTCATATACTCTCATTTTTACTAGTTTTTTCTGTCCCTTTATTATAAAAAAATTAGTAGCTCGTGACACGTTTGAAGCTCTACATATTTATCTTGTTATTTTTAATGAAAATCAAATTATCATGATAAAATATATATAAGATTTAACAAAATGCTATCTAGCTTACTTGAATCCAAATACATATGAAAATTTTAAAATACATCCTTTGTTTTTAAATTTCAAGTGGACTCAGTTATGCGACAACTCGACAAGCAAACTTTAGTTTTGCACAAAGTTGAACTCAAGCTCACATTTCAAGCTTGTTAAAAGATCAACGCGATGATCTTTTAAATTCGAGCCTGATAATGTGCATGATTGTTCGATTTGACTTGTTTACGATCATATGTTAAAATTTTTAATTTTTGTTCTTTCACTTTGTTTTGTTTTGTAATAATGTTTTTTTCTTACGTTTTACTATGCTTTTTCTTTTTCACTTTTTTATTATTTTATTTATCTGTCTACTTTGTAGAAAAACTTTGTATAATAACGTTTTTTTCTTACGTTTTACTATGCTTTTTCTTTTTCACTTTTTTATTATTATTCATCTGTCTACTTTGTAGAAAAACTTTGTATGAACACATAAAAATTATTCAACAAAACACGTGAGACTTAAAAGTTTTAATAAAAGTGTTGTTAAAATTGTTTAACCATAATTTAATTTTAATAAATAAATCTAAATAGTTAAATTAAAAAATAATTACTAAAAGAGATGCACCTTTTTTGTTTTAAGTTGGACACATACGCAATTTAAAATGTCAAAATAGACATACATATTATTTTGTTTATTTGTTTATTATATTTTTTTTGAGCAAATTGAACTCATACACCCAATATGAGATTTCAACCGTATATTCGTACTTGATGCTTTAAAACATACACCAAAGCCTACCATAGAAGACACCTCACAATTAGTAAACCTTGATTAAAAATCAAGACATCTAGTAAAAAAGTAAGATGGTACAAATAGACTAGAAGCTTATATTATAAAATTTTAGTTTTAAACTAGATAAATACGTAGGAACATGCATTCAAATGAGAATAAAAAAGTTATAAAAAACGAAAAAAATTATTTACAACCTTTAGTTATCAATTAAACCTTGTTTTTAATTAAACATCCGTATATAATATATGTGTATGTATATAATAATATTTCTTTAAAAAGTCTATTTTAACTAAAAAGACTAAAAATGATTTTTAAAAACTTAAAAACCAATCAAAAGAAACTCTGAACAGACACATTTCCACGTCTTTGAAAGAGGCTAACGTTAAACCCCGAACCATAAACCATAAAACTAAAATCTAAACTCTAAAACCAAATCTTAAAACATAAAGATAAAATCTAAAAGTTAAAAATCAAGCCCTAAAACGTAAACTTTATAGTTAAACGTTAAAACTAAAACTTAAAAGCCAATATAGAAAAGTTCGATGATACGATGCCAACATCTAAGACCTTACTTGATCTTTACAGAATTATTTAGGTTAGTATAAAAACAATAAGTTGTATTTTATTCTCAATCCTACACGTAGGGCTGTAAACAAACTGAACGAACACGAACGAGCCCTTGTTCGTGTTCGTTCGTTTAACTTTTACCTTGTTCACGAACGGTTCACGAACGCTTACCGAACGAAAATTCTTGTTCCTGTTCGTTCGTTAAGGATTTAGCTTGTTCACGAACGCTAACAAACACGTATTATTTAAACAATAAAAATCAACATGGTTAATCTCAAGCAATGTAGATAATCATTTATAAATATATAGATTAAGATATTATAGTATTAAATTAAAAATAACATTATTAAACTAAAAATTAAAAATAAACAACACATTTAATGAATAAATATAATAAATGAACTTAACCGAACATAAACGAACATGTTACCGAACGTTCACGAACACAAATGAACGAACACGACCTCTGTTCATGTTCGTTCATTTAACTAAACGAACGGAATTTATTGTTCGTGTTCGTTCGTTTATTAAACAAACGAACATTAACGAACTTCCCGCCGAACGGTTCACGAACGGTTCGCTGAACGTTCGATTTGTTTACAGCCCTACCTACACGTATCATGCTCTCTTAATAAAAAAAAAAAAAAAAGTAGGATACCTCTTAATGTAATTGACAAGTACTAGTAATTTTACAACTATTCTTAATATAGTTGATAGAATTTCCAAAATATTACATAATAGTTATTATTATTTAAAATTATTCATAAACAACATGTTGACACTTAGAAGTGTAAACTATATAAGTGATTAGATTAGTTTACATGATCCCGAAAGTACCAACAAAGATTAGGTGCTTGATCCACCAAAAATATGTTGCAAGACTCATCATCATCATCATCATCATGATGGGTATTATTAGTGACCAAATAGGGTGTAGGATCTGATTGTGGTTGATACACCGTTGGATCAATCGTAGCAGATGATGAAGACACACCAAAACTTGGGATGATGTTCATGTTTTCATCGGTCAGAACCCCACTTGAATCACTGTCAGAAAGACCAGCTTCTTGCTTTTGATTTTGAGTCTTTTCATATTTGGTTGGTTCGGATCCCAAGAACACACCATTGTCTTGGTACTCAAACTCTTCGGTTGATTCCTCTTCCACTTTTGATTTTAGCTCTGCCAACTGATACATTCACAAATTAATAAATAAATAAAGGCTCCCATATTTGTACACACCCCAGTATACGGGCCGGATAGCCCTGTACGGACCGTATAGAACTTTAAATCAGTCAGATAGATGACAGTCTTATACGGGCCGTATAACCCTTATACGGGCATATAAATGACAACAAGATGGTATCTCGTATCATGTGTTGGTGTATGTATAGCAAGGTTGTAAAAGTCGTTAAACGTTCCCTGGTCGGAACAACTCCTTGAAGCGAGTAATTGGGGAGTACTCGTCCTAGCGGGGAGTACTCGGGTAATACTCAGGAAGTAATCAGTCTCGTAACAACTCCTTAAAACGAGCACTCGACGAGTAGTCGGCCTTAAAGACTGACTTTTGCAACCATGATGTATAGTAGGACCCTAAATAAATGATCTTTGTTTTTTTTAATCATATTCATGTATTATTTATTTATTTAATAATAATTATTATAACAAAAAAAAATTGTAACTTTTATTTTCATTGTTGGCAAAGATAAGCTTAATTATCATTGATTAACACTTGATTTTTGTTTACAATAATAAACTGCAAACGAAAGTGAGAAGCATACAATTCAAGGTAAATCGACTGATACTCGAATGTAAATTAAGTGCAATCGAAGTTACTCAAATGTAAAATGTAAATCTGTGTTAGAGTAAATTACATAAATCGTCATTTATATTTGCTTATTTTATAGATATGATCCTTTTGCTAGAAATAGTTATGAAAACTATCTTTAAAATGAAATTTTATCATGAATTGGATCTTAAAATTACATAAATCGTGAATATAAAGGACGCCTTTCATTGTTAAGGATGAACTTGGTAAATGTTTTTAATAAATGACATCATCCATAAAACAACGATTTAAATGATTTACTCTTTATGTTAATTATACTATAAAGATCACCTCTAACAAAAATAACATTTACATATTTCTTTCTCATAATTTTTAAAATTATATATTTATATAAATCATGTTTTAAATAAATTGTATATTATGTATTGAAAATGAAAAAAAATATATGTAATTCGTACTAAAAATTGATTAAATTACCTCTTTGGTTAAGGATTCTTTTTCTTGCTCAAGTTTTTGATAATTATGCTTAAGAAGATCATAATTAGACTTAAGAAGATTGTAATCTCTCTCCAACTGTTTAGTCTTCCACCGTGCACGGCGGTTCTGGAACCAAATCGCCACCTGCCGTGGCTGCAACCCCAGATCTTGCGCCACTTTCACTTTCCGATCTGGGTCAAGTTTGTTATCAACTTCAAAGATCTTCTCCAATGATTTCACTTGATGATTGCTTAATCTCCTCTTTTTGTCACCAAATTGGCCTGTTTCTTCACCACCGTACTCTTCTCCACCACCGCCGCCGCCGCCATCACCACCGCCACCACCACCGCAATCTATCATTGACTGAAGTTCTGCTTTGTAAATGCAGTCGTCTTCTGACTTGATCTCACCTGAGTTATCAAGAACAGAAGGAACAAACAGTTGACTGTCAGCTAAAAGATCAAGCTTTGACTGTCATAAAGTCAAAATAGACACCATTTATCATCAGATCCGGCATGAAATTATTAGGTTTAAGCTAAAGTTTAGTAATGATATCAAATTAATAACATATTAGAGTTAATCATGAAAAATTTCTAGTGACAATTTTTTAAATTGTTAAAGATCATGTAAAGTTTTGAAATTCAAAATTGACCCTTTATAGGAAAGAAGTGTCATGTTGTTTTTGAAAATAAATCTTTTAAAAGATTCATGATTTGGTTGAATAAAAAAGATATGAAATGCTCAGAGCTATTTGATGACACCATTATAGCAAGGCTTTTAACAAAGATCAAGAAATTTACATGCTTGGTTAAAGGTACATCTTATAAAGCATGATGTACAACTAATGGTATGAGTAGATTGAACAATTATTGCTTAGGGAGAAAATAAATCTAGCAATGTTGAGTACCTTCAAGTGGGTGAGAGAGAAAATGAGTCAAAGAATCAGAGCAATTGAAGTCCCTCTTCATTTTTATGAACAATTTCAAGCAAAATCCTGGATCACAACAGCCCAATCAAGCATCATCTTTGTGGGATTTTTAAAAATTAAAAAAAAAAAAAAAGATTATTATTATTTTTTTTTTGACACCAATCAAGAATTTGGTTTGTGGATCTTTGAAAAAGGTGAAATTCTTGAAAGGGTATTGGGAAAATCAAGAAGGAGAAAGGATGAGAGAAAAAAAAAGTAATTTTTTTATTTTATTTTTTTCAAAATCTGAGTGAGTTTTATGCAACAAGGAGGAGGCTGAAGAAGATCAGGAAGTAGCAATGTATGAATGAGGTGTGGGGTGTCATTCACTGGCTTTTCTTATAAGAAACAAAATTGAATATTAAAATAATATTTAATCATTTCTGATGATAAGTCATCTAAAAAATAATGAAGAAATTTTATCATGTCACAAACATGATATTTTGATTCTAGCAAACGGTCCTGTCTCCTGTAGTTATATATTTTTCCAATATATATGTTTTATTGTAATTTTAAAAAATATTTTACATATAGCCATGATTTGGTTTGATGATTCATATTTAGTTAGATTATTCCGTGTAATCTTGTATAATTCATTACACACAAGAATATGTCGTTATATTAAGTGCAAAAAACTTTTAGGTACAAGTGATTATCGTTATATAATATTTTTTTCCTACTTTATATAGGTCAGTTTGAGTTTGATTGGGTCGGGTCATATTAGAAAAAGACAATTAGACGAAATTTCATATAAAATAACATAATGAAAATACAATACATTAAAAATTGTTCTATACGAGTTTTTATTTTTTGAAATCTATCAAAAACATCGTCTAGAGAGACTTTCTTAAGTAATTCTTTTTTTTACAAAACAAATACAACTATCCCTCAAAATCTCATCACCAATTCAAATAGACAAATTTTAGGAGGATGATTGCAAAATATTAAATGATGGTAGGTGTTTTAATATATATATATATACACACACACTATCAAACTAATCTTAAGGTGGGCGGGTGCTCCCAATCCACAAATATGGGTGCACTACTAGTTATATATTTGAAAAGTTTATAGGCACTATTGAGCGTCTTGTAAAAGAGACACAGTTATATGTAAGCAAGACGAGAAACTAAATTCATGTTGTTGATCAATGATGTTATTAGCCCACACTCTAACACATCATATGAACAAAGTTTATTAACGTTAGTAAGGCTGTGTGTTATCCATCACACCCCATCACTCCACGTAAACGTCACGTAGGCGTCACGTAGGCGTCACATAATCAACCAGCATCATCACCCCTTGTCACTTCACATCATGTTTACATATATTATTATCACTCTCCATCACTTTCCTATCACTCCACGTCATCATCACCTTTATTCAATATTTTATTATTTGATTTTTATTTTTTTAAATTAAAATTAAATTAAAAAAAGACATAGTACTATTAAAAAAATTAATATTACAAAATAAAATAAAATATTACATGATAAAAAAATTAAACTACATAATAAAATAAAAAAAACATTAAAATAAAATTAAATACTTTTTAAAAAAACTACATATTTCTTTTCGATTTTTCCAGACATGTTCAACCAAATCGGCTTTAAGTGGTTTAATTTTTTTTTCCAACGGTCATATGTTTTTTTTTTAATTTTTTTCCTTTTTTTCTTTTCAACGGTCAAAAACCATTAATTAGTTTTTTTTTCTTTTCTTTCACGGGGTGAGCACCATCACGCCACCACCATTCACGCCTGCCTCACGCCCCTGTGTAATGAGGGAGGCACCACTGGGGCGTAACCGGACCCTCTCACGCCCCTCCACACACAGTAACACATAGCCTATAAAGGAAGTCAAACAACCAAAAATCATCAAGACTATATATATCAAGTCCAAACATCAAAACAATTAATTTTATATAATTAAAAGATACATATCTTATTGTATCAATAGGTGTCGTATTAAAAGTTGTTAAGCGGTTTATAGAAAACCTTTATTTTTAGTGGTTTGCTTTACAATACGAGATGTATCACTAATGCAATACGAACCCTATTGCCGCTAGATAACCCTGAACATTTTGACGACTAAAGCTGTTAATTTCGAATTCTAAACCTTATACTAAAAATGAACCTCATTAAACCCAACGCATCAGAAAAAAAAATAAAAAATAAAAAAAAAACTCCCCTAGAATTTTTGTAAACCTTGATCACGTGGTGATTGTTGTGGTGTTTTAAGTGTTAATTGCATGATTTTATAGGCTCTTGGTCTGAAACACGTTTACTTTGAGTGTGATTATGATTTTTAGGTGTTAAGAGACTAAGGATGCGTAAAAGAGCCGGTTGGGTGATTGGAAGAGAAGTCGAGTGGCTAAAAGTGAAATTAAAGGAAGCTTGACGGGCCAAAACTTCGCGGAGGCATATATCAGGCTAGGAGATGAGTTACGGGGCCCATAATATATGGAAATTGATTTTCTTGACGAGACGAAGCTTTTGGTAAAGTCAGACTGGGCGTATGATATGCCCAAGTTAGCGTATGATACGCCTAAATTCCAGCGTTGGCAGAAAGTTCTGGGCGTATGATACGCCGGGCCATCGTACGCCAACAGCCGGAAAAGTGGGATTTTTGCCTTATCTTGACCCTATTTAAGCCCCAATCTTAGGGTTTCGTTTCTAGACAATTTTTGGACGAATTTCTGGGCAAGAAAAGAGCGTTTTTGGGCATTCCAACTCTTCCAAATCAATCCAAGATCATTCCGATTCGTAGAAACAAAGATCCAATCATGAAAATGTTCAACGATTGTGAAGATTCAAGTTTGGTGATGTCCGGCTAATCCGATTGTGATCATCTCTGGGTGGAGAATGAGGTTTGATAGTTAGGTTTGTTCTTTGATTTGTTAAACATTGGTGTTGAATTCGTTTTTCTTAGATTTGTGGATTCAATATTGTATAATTGTTAAACGATTACAATTTCTGATTTATTTTGCAATTCCAAGTTCAAGTTTATTATTTTCTTTTCATTCATTGTATGATTGAAGGGGTAATTAATGGAATCGGGGTTTTAAAGTCTTTTAGAAACTATTGTTTTTGTAGAAAAAGTAATCAATCAAGTCAACAACATCGATCGAGTTATCGGTTGTCAACAAGATCATTGCTTTGTTTTCAAAATCATATATGTTTAGCAATTGAAGCATGAATCATGTCTATGTGATTCTCAATTAACAAGTTGATGAAAACCTAATTGTCTTACTAATTCGAAATCCGGAGTGATCACCTTTTCCATTTATAGTTTACAAAGTTTGTTTTAATTCGTATGCTTTTAGTTCAAGTTAATTTTTTCTAATTCAAACCTAAAGTCAAACCTTTTTAAGTTTACTTTTCAATTGCATTTAGTTAGTTAATTCGTTTGCGAAAGTAGTTTCCACTTGTAACATCAGTGCCGGAACCGTTACCGGAACAGTGATCTGCACAGTAACTCTGGTACAAACTATGTGAAGTACTTATATGCTATTAACATTGTGATGCTTGACACTAAACTATTATGCAACTGTTTCTGAAACCTGATTAAATCTCACGGTTTAACAGTCAGAAACACATCAGACAACATCGAACTGACACACAGATGCTTGATTTTATGCTATTATGTATAAACGTATGCGAGGTTAAACAAAACAAAACCATAACTGTTGTTGTTACAGAATGCTAAATCGACGAATTATTCGTATAGGTGACGATCTGTACGAATAAATATGAAAGTTTAACGTTCTGAAATGATGACTGAAAAGTAGAAAACAATAATCAGAAAGTGAAACCAACGTCGTGTTCATTCGGGTGACGATTCGAACGAATACGCGCGAAGGTGACACGTTTTGATGAAACGAAAACGAAAAACGAAACGAATGATAATAATTCAAGAAAATTAGATATTTAACATTTATTAGGAATCACAATCTTTTAAAAGATTTAAAAATAAATTCATTTTATTTAGTTTATAAAACACGCGCGTAACGTGCCGGAAACACGGCGAAAACGAGAACCGAGCAACCGAAACGAACCCGAACACCCATGGGGTATATAAACCCTAAATGAACTCATTTTCTCATTTAATTCACCCTCTCTCTCTAAAATACCAACTCGTCTTTCTCTCTCTCTAGAAGAATCACCCTTCAAACCATCATAACTTGCTTGTTTCTTTACGAAATCGAGTGTTCTTGGAGCCTAGACGAAGCTCTCGACATCCTCTACATAGAAGTACAACAGATCGGAGCATCTAGCCGCTGAAAATAGAGGTATGAGTCTATGAAATCCACGAAAATTAGGGTTTTCTCTACCCTAGGTCGACCACATCTTTAACCGGTTTTAAAACCATGACCCAACCGATTCTAAGCTTAGAAAATGAATAAACAAGAGTGGGAAGGATCCATGGGAACATCCGGACAACAGATTTGAGCTCGAAGGAGATGGTGAAACACAGGGTTCGTGAGGTTGTAGCTGGCCGAACCTTCGACCAGCCGAACCTCCATCGATCTGAACAAGACGTGGCCGAACCCAGCACCCACGAACCTATTGCTGCGAACCAGTGAACTGGACGAACCCATGAGATGCGAACCCTACTATTGTTGAACCTGCATTGTCACGAACCAGGGGAAGAACGAACCCAAGCTGGAACCAAACCTTTGATAGCCGAACCCCTGCTTCCCCGAACCAAGATGCCACGTACCCTCGTCACCGAACCTCTTGCATGGCGAACCTTCCTCCTTTGCGAACCTAACCCAAGACCGAACCTATCTGAACAAACCATTAGGTTCGCTGGAACCCAGGACCGAACCTTAGACAATTCTCGAGAGGTTCGCTGGAATTCTGGAAAACCTTCAACCGGATTAAACCATGTCCTAGGCCCATGTTAGTAACTTGACCCACAAGACTCATTTGGCCCATAGTCGACTAGGTTGGCCCAAAAGTCTGTTGGTTCGGCCCACTTTTCTGGTGGACAAGATCATCATTCGGCCAACGTGCAACAACTTGGCCCACCTAGGTTAACTTGAAAAAAACACATGAAATCCATTTCAATTGAAAATATGCATGGGATATACTAATGAAAACTACAAAGGTGGTGGGATTGACTGGGTTTGCATACTAAGTCTCATATCCAAACAAGTAGCACACAATGACAAAGTTTGGGATTTCAATAACGATTTAAAGCTAAACGTACAACATAAAGGCTTGTCACAATAAAAACTTAAGTGGTTAAGTGGGAGTACAATCCTTAACTAGCAAACGAGGCCGAATGATGACCGCGACTCACAAGTGTTAGCCAACTTTAGGGCTAACACCTACACGCACACAATTCACTACAACTTATACTTATAAGTTACAACAACATGAAATCAATACAGGATCGTGAACATAACAACAAATACTACAACGAGTGCGTGCATTCTAGTTTAAGCTAAGTCAACCACTTCAACAACAAGGTGAGTTCATTTGTCCCTTTTCAAACATATTTGTTTTTACTTCGGGACTGAGAAGCATGTTAAACATTTTAAACCAGTAGTGAAATGCTTTATAAATGCTTTTACACTTATTTATGATGCTAATACTAATGCTTAAGCTTGTTACTCTTATTCTGAAAACTAAAAGCTAAGACTTCAAACTATGTGCTAAAGCTACAAACTATATGCTCAAACTACATACTAATGATCATGCCACAATCTACATGCTAAACTATATACTAATGCTACATGCTAAGTCTAAATGCTAATGCTTTGAACACTTATTCTAATTGCTAAGGCTTTGAACACTTACGCTAAATGTTAATACTTGATACACTCGTTCTAAAGGCTAATACTGTATACACTTACTCTAATTGCTAATACTTCATACACTTATTGTAAAAGTTAATATCTTGAACTCTTAACCTTAATGCTAATGCTGTTTACACTTATACTTATTTACTTAAAACTCTCGAAGCTTTTAAATGCATAAGAAAGACAATACTAAAACTAGGAATGCTTTTGAAAACCATACTAATGAAAGCTTGAAAACTTAAAATCAGAAATACTCACATGCTCAAAAGGCTATAAAGACTTATATGCTTGAAATGCTATAAACACTTGTACACTTGATATGCTTGGAATGCTTAAAACACTTGAATGCTTAATATGCTTGGAATGCTAAGACTACAGGCTGATTGACCGCCGCGTGTTGACCTACGTGTCAACCCCTACTAGTCATCAGTAAGACTATATGAATGCTATAAACTTGTATGCTTAAGCTATTGGACATCGTAAGACAAACTGATTGGCCGCCGCGTCTTGACATTGGTCAAACCCTACTAGTCATCAGTGCTCTTCGTTGTCAAAATCATGTAAGACAGACTGATTGGCCGCCGCGTCTTGACATTGGTCAAGCCCTACTAGTCATTAAGTGTTCTTCTTGATTCACCCATGGTTGTGACGAGTGACTAGGATGATTTTGGTCTCTTCTAGTTGACTTTGTGTTATCTTGAAGACTCCTCTATCAAAACACCGATGTCGTGAGTCCTATTTAGTTCCGTTATGGATGGATGCTGAATTCCTTAGGGTGTTCAGTTGTCCATAATGGTAACTCTCAAAACTTGATACTCAAATGTTACTATGTGCGTGTTGAAACTCATAAATCAGGATACTCAAAACTATGATGGGATTGGATGGTAGGTAAGACGCTTAATTATCATTAACAACAATGTCATATGTGATTTAGTATGTGGTGGGATGCTGGCTGGGCGGGCGGTAAGTTCGACCCTACATATGCCCTATATATAAGCATACCGAATTGGATGTTACAGGTGATGTTAATGAGATTAAGGTTGTTACCGAAAAGGGTTTGTGAATGCTATTGGGTAGATATCTTAAACTTCTAAACAGGATGCTTGAAACTATGATGGAATTGGATGGTAGGTAAAACGCTTAGTTATCATTAACAACAGTGTCATATGTGGATTAGCATGTGGTGGGATGGCGTTTGGGCGGGTTGTAGGCTCGACCCTTTCGTATGCCCTATATATAAGCATACCGATCTGGATATTACATGTGATGTTAATGAGGTTAAGGTTGTTACCGAAAAAGGTTTGCAAAAGCTATTTTCAAATACTAAACTATATGAACTCACCAACCATTGTGTTGACTTTGTTTTCTTACATGCTTTCTTAGGTGACGTACAGGATTAAGCTAAGGCTCAGGATTGTATACTAGGATGCCCAGTTAGAGGACCTAGTGGATTTTGGAAAAGCACATATTTTGATGAACGTTGTGAATCTATTTTATATATTGTACAGATACAAGATAGTAAACATTTGATTCTTTTGATAGGTTTACTTAGTTAAATTATCAAACATTGATAGTTGTAATTTAACTTTGTAATCTTAGTTTAATGTTATTGTGCTTTAGTTATTCTCAATGTTGATGCTATGTAAACAATCTGATCATCACGATTATCACTCACGATATCGCGCCCTGGGAACCTTCCGCCCGGCGGGGATGTCGATCCGTCCCGTCGGCTCGGGCTGTGACACCACTTGACTCTTCGTGGATCGATACCCGACTTCCCTATCTAATTGGGTAGTAGGACTTGAGTGAAACACTCTTATTTTTGATTGATACTTCGACATCGATCAAATTTTGGCATCGTTGCCGGGGAGTCGTGCGCAAATTATTTTCAATTACAATTTTAGTGTTATATCATCTTGTTTGATCTTGTTTTTAATGTTTTCCTTTAAATCCTAAAAAAAGCAAAAATATTATTATTTTCATCTTTGTTTTTAGTTATTTTTTTATTTATTTTGTTTGTTCAGGTTTACGTGTGTATTTTTGTTTTTGTGCGTAGATTTGCTATGGATTTTTTTCAATACTCATGTATGTGCTGTGAGAGTCCATGTCACCAGAACGATGATTGCCCTGAGTTCTGGCAAAAGGGAGAGGATATGAAGAGACGATTATATTTGGCAGCTCTTTACTTTGATGATATACCCTATCCAGATACAATTCCAGCTTCATCAACCAACCAAGAAGTTTATCAGTCGGTCACTGACTACAATTATAGGTTAGAGTGGGATTGCAATAGGTATGGACCCGAGATGCCACCTTACTCAGGTTATCAGGAGGAGTATGACAGTTATCCCAATTGTTAAGAAAATGTCGCTAGCCCAATTGTCTAGCCATTTCATAATACTTATCAATCTAAGGAACAGAAACAAATTGCTCGATTGGACGTGTTTCAATCCAAGATAAATGAGCTTTTATCATCATATCACCTTACAGATCAACAAAGGGTCAAATGCTTAAATTACAAGTGTGAAGTGATTTCAATGAGAATTGACGTAAGAATGCAATTTTCAGAAGGAGAGAAAGAGGTTGCGAAGAATAATACCACATCAACTCTTTCCATTAAGGATGAACCTTACTCACTTGATATGGTTGACTGTGAAGTGATAGAGAAAGTGGTTATGGATCTTCCAAAGCATGAACTTAAATGTGTTTATCAGGTAAATGTCATAGCACATGATGAACCGGTGACTGAGACTCTCCTAGATTATTTAATCATCCCCCATTACATACTACTCAAAGTGAAAAATTTAGGGATCCTGGTTCAAGAATAGAGATGAGGAAAGTGAGATTACAGGACGTTGGGCAAATCCTTCAAAAGTGGCTCCGCAAGCATTTTAAGGGCATGATGATTATGAGGAAGTGGATGTGGATCCAACATGTTAAATTCCGAGCATATGTTGGAAACTCGGTAGGTAAATGTTCACTACGACCTCCATGAAAGATAAATCAGGTATGGTCTGGCTGAAGACCGTAAACAAAACTTACCGCTGCATGGGAGGCAACCTATGTGTTTGTATTGATTTTATTTAGTTAGTTTGTTTATTTTTAAGTGTTTTCGCATTTAATTTTTTTTTTGTTTTTGTTGATTTACTGCCACAATCATCGCTGGAAATAAGTGTGGGGAAGACCCATGGAAATTCGAGGGCAACAAGATCAGGTCCATGTTTTTTTCCCTTATCACTAGTTATGTTTTTGTTTAGTGTTCGAATCCAAATCTGGGTTGATTGTCAAACCCCCGTATTCCCAAGTGTGGAGTCAGTCCACATGGGTGTGACGTGGCAAGAATCACAGCTCATGGTCATATAGAACGACTCTATATGCGTTTGAAAACACAAAGTCTGTAATCATAAAAGTTAATCAACTGTTCAAATAGTCTGCAGCGGAAATACAATGTTTGTGTAGCGGAAATAAACTGTCAGACACTACATTGTTTTAATACATAACATAAATGAAATTTTTTTGTTCAAATGACATGAAATGAAAGCATGCAAATCCTGTGCTCAAACCCTTAGGTGCATTCATGTCCATGTGCAAATCAGCTAGTTACCTGAGAATACATATTTAAGAAAAAGTGTCAACACATAGGTTGGTGAGTTCACAGGTTTTGATATACATATATATAATAATCAAAATGTTTGTCACGTGTCATGCTGTTTATCAAATGTTAGTCCCGAGCCCTAGGCTCCAAGTGTTAGTGTGTCACTACCGAACTAGACTTGTTAGTCCCTGCCTCCGCCATGTCTCGTAATAACAATGGCACGATAGGTCGAGATTTCACGTGTCCTAATCTCCTTTTAGTATTGTGGCACGTGGGGTTCGTCACACCCAAACAGATCTATTCAAACTCACCTCGTTGTTTGTGCATTAACGGTAAGACTTTGCGAGGGCTTGTTACGATTACAACACTTATGTTTGTCTAATAAACCAGCATACACAATATTTTTGTACAAGTATAAATGTTTGACTCGATTCAACAAGTATTCTCCCCCTATTTGAAAAGTTTGTAAAAGAGTTAAGGAGGGGCCGTAAACTCACCTTAGTGATAATCGGGAAAATGAAAGCGTAAGCTCCAGATCTCGGCAGCGAATCTGTCACCGGCTACCTATATCGTATAGCTTACGTGAGTTCGCGTAAGTGTCCATGTTCGTGTTCCTGCTCGTGTTTGTGCTCAACAACCCTCGGTTGTTATGTTTGTCCATGTCGGTCCACATTGACCGTGTTTGGCCGTGTTTGACCGTGTCAAGTCAACGACCCTTGGTGAACCGTGTGTTGGTTGTGATTCATGTAACATTCGTGATCGTGCTCTGTGTGTGCAAAACACTTAAATCGCGTTTACGGACAACTTACTATTTATAGTAAGTTTTCATTTGTAGGTAGTTCCACAACACTTATAGTTTTAAAGATTTTAGCATGCTCGTTAGTCCTACGTGATCATGTTAACACATAGCACGTTGCCATAAGCGATCAAATAAACATATAGCTCGTTTTTAGTCATCAAAATTTCCTAATATGGAAAGTTTCTAGTTTTGGCAGGTTTAACATTAAAAATCACAATATCTATTACACAATAGTCATATTAGATCATGATAGGCCATTTAGTATGCACAAATCATGTCTTGCATTTCTATTGCAAGTTTTTACAACATAAAGTTACTAAAAAGACTAACCATGACTAAATGTTCATCAAATGATCATCCTAATCATTTATAATTCATTTTTATACTAAATATCATCTCAACATAACATAGATCATCATATAAACATGTCCATTTCACATTAATCATCATCTAACAAGATTTAAGTTACAAAAGTTACTATAAATAACAAGATCATCAAATAATCCATTTTTGACTACCTGCCTCATGTTAAACCTTGCAAATTTACTTGAATATCATCATAAATCATTTCCCATAACCAAAATCATCTAAAATACTTTAGATCATACATGCATGTAAGTATTTCAATCATCTATGAGCAAGTTAAGCATTATGACATATCTACAACATCATGGGTCATTATGGATCATCAAAATATACCATTTCATCATTCTAGATCATCAATATCAATAATAAAATCATCAAACCCAGATTCAAAGTGTTGAAAATTCATGCATGTGTTGGTATAGTTCTTGCATGTGGGTTTCAAGTGTTGCATGTGTGTGTATGAGTGTTAGATGTGTGTTTTGGCCATGGATTTACCTTCAAGAAGCTCAAGAATGCAAGGCTGATGAGTCTAGCAGATTCCTAAACTCCTGGACAACCGAGTTGAGAAGAATCAAGATGGTAATGGTGATGAACAAGCTCTAAAATCTTCCCTTCAAGCTTCTTTGTGGTTCTCCCAAGCTTCCAAGTTTCAAAGATGTGCTCCAATGGCTTCCCAAGTGTGTTTCAGAGGGTTTTGCAGAAGATAAGCTCGGGAGGTGGAGTGTAGAACCGAAGGTAATGAGTATGCATGGTAGGATATCAATGATTGTCTTGGTTTATAAAGATTTGGCGTCTGGATGTCGTCGCGTTCCTCCAAGAGCTTCAAATAGCTTCTTGGCGTACCGTAATGAATTTCAGGATTCAAAATCCCCGCCCATCCATCGCGTATCGTCAAGGATCCCGGTTGAGCCTCATTCGACCAATTTCGATGGTTTGGCTCTTAATTCGACGTTTTCTTGCTTACGGAACATTGTTTGGCATCGTTTGAACTCTCAAGTTCAATGTTCGAGCGTTTAGTGTTTAGTTACACAATGTGTTAGATGTTCACCAACGTTCGTATTTTCTTAGGCATGTGTGTACGTGTTGAGATAATTCATCGAATTATCTTGTCTGTGTCAGTATTTGTACTATCGGGCCATATGTTACACTAAATTATACTAATTGTAGTGCCACGTATGCAGTTATCAATTAAATAAACATTTAATTAAAACAGAAGCTGATGTAAATCACATTGATGGTTTTGAAGAGATGGTTGCATGATTGGGGTTTAATTTTAAAGTGCACCACACATTGGGGACAATGTATCTCAAGTGTGGGGATGTAGGGGGTGAAAATGAGAATTTAAAAAAATTTTGTGAAATGCTCAAAGTAAACGCAAATGGCTTGAAAATCAGATTTTTCAATGTAAATCATCAACTTTTGACCCGTTAATGTCTTGGGTTAGGTTTTTGGTCATAATTATTTCTTTAAGTTGCATGATAGTGGTTGTGACAAGTGTTTTTTAGAAACCATCAATGGAATGATGACTAATTAGGGGTGACATACTAGATTGTAAGTAACATGAATGTTTTTGTGTCATCAACCTTTTATCCACCGTTTTTGTGAAAGTTGAGCCTAAATTGTAATATATTTGTTTAGTTGTTGGTTGTTTCTAAGTGATACCAAAGTGTATGCCAAATTAGAACTTGTGTTGCAATGCATGTTGATAGCGGACACTAGAACTTGCACAAAAATGATAGAGGCGTTAGGATTCATCAATGTTTTTTTTAGCCTTGTTTGTGATTTCCCTATTTAAACCGCAACCATTAGAAACCATGTTGAGCCTTATTTCATTTGTTTGTTGAGCCTTAAGTTGTTAACCCACAATTTTTTTTAGTTTGATTCTACAAATGTGGTGATGGAATTCAAGTAATCAAGTATAGAAGTTTGTTAAAAAAAGAAAAGAAAAGAAAAAGAAAAGAAAGCAGAATATTAGGTCAAATGACCTTAATATGAAGCAAGAAAAAGAGTCATTGTAGTATAATGGTAAATGGAGCTTGCTAGTGGTTCACGATGCTTGGATCTCCATTACTCTGTCGTCATTATCAAATTCCTATCTAATTGGGTAGTAGAACTTGAGTGAAACATTCTTATTTTTATTGATACTTCGACATCGTGCTGAATTTAGTTTTTTGAGAAGTTTTATGTGTTCATGTGTGATATTGAGGCTCCATTTGTGTTAATCACCAACAAATTAGAAGTGAAACTCAATTTCAAGGAGTGACAAGTAGAGGTGCGCAAATCGGGTTTTTTTTAATCGGTTCCGGTTTCAATCGGTTCCAGTTCCGGTCAACAAAGTCAATACCAGGTTCCGATTCTAGTTATGGGTTTCGACCGGTTCCTACCGGTTTTTGACTGGTTTCGGTTCGGGTTTTGGATTTGGATTTGGATTCGTCATTAGCAGTTAAAATAAATTTAGGTTGCATATATGTTAATCAATAAATTGGAAAACATCTAAACAAGAGTAACCAATGAGGCATTGCCTCAATGGTACCGCAGGATTCTTCCAAATTGAGATCTTGGGTCCAAACCTCCCGCAGCGACATAGGGGGTTTTCCTAGTGGGGTTTCCTCCTGGGGTGGTTGTGCTGGCTTATGGGAGGTCCAGGTAACTAGACCTTAGTGACATGACCTGAAAACAGTGGGCTCACACGATTTAGACCTTTGCCGTTCAAAAAAAAAATCTAAACAAGAGTAAATCTATACAAACACGAGAGATCAAATCGTAAAATGAATCTAAGTTAAAATTATTCATAACATTTTTTGTCCAAAAAAACTAGACGACCCGTAGTCGTATGACTTAAATTCCTAACATTCCCAACCCATCCCCTATCTTCAACCCCATCTTCATATTTTCAATATAATAAGGCCACAAGGAGTCGTCCCTTCCTTCCCCTTTTTTTCCCCATTGCCACATCAGCGCCACATCAGCTTTTCTCACTTTTCCCCACTTTTCCCCATTTTGCACGGTGTCGTCCCATTTTTTCCCACTTTTTCCCACATTCTTTTTCCCACATTTTTTCCCACTTTTCACATTTTTCAAAAGGTCAAATAGTCCTCCCATGCTCGGCAACAATCGGTGAGTTCTCCCCATTTTATACCGAGCCGAAACCGGGGGCACGGTGTTCCCGGCCGGCCCCGGTTCGGTGAATCTATCCCCGGACAATTCCCGACCTCGACTCCGACTGCCCTAACCTAAAAATTTATTTCACCCATCCTCTATTCCTATATATTTATGGGAAATCAAACCCATATCTCATATTTGAGGGTCACAATAATCCTCCATTTCTATTTTTTATACTTTTGTGAGGGGATGTGAGTGTATGAAGGAGAAATAATAATTGAAAAAATAAAGAAATATTGGGGGGGGGGTGCCCAATCTTTTTTCTTTTCGTAGTGTTAACTATTTGACTAAAATGTTATTTAATTGTTTTAAGTATTGGTTTCGCTCCGCTCTATTCTACTTGTAGATAGGGGTAATGTGTGTCTTTATCTTTCCCCCCCAGACTCCACTCTAAGTGGGATTTTACGGGGTACGCTTGTTGTTGTTGTTTTCGCTCCGCTCGTTTCAAAAATGTACATGTATTGTGGTTCCCGTAAATTTTTGCACATCCTTTCAAAACGTTCAAGCTTTGCCATTGCTCGTTTGAATTCATTATATTCACATAGTTTTTAACTTACCCATCTTGGCTCGTATTAATTTGGGGGGGGGGGGGGAACCCGCCCAATCTTTTTTCTGTTCGTAGTGTTAAATATTTGACTGAAATGTTATTTAATTGGTTTCGCTCCGTTCATTTCAAAAAATTTACATGTATTGTGGTTCCCGTAAATTTCTGCACATCCTTTCAAAACGTTCAAGCTTTGTCACTGCTCGTTTGAATTCATTATATTCACATACTTTTTAACTTACTCATCTTGACCCGTATTGTGTTAAGATATCACCCATATCAATTTGTTCTATGTCATAATGGTACCTATTCCCGCCCAAAATACAAGAACTATTTATCTAAATCAATCACTTTATCTTTCCATGGGTCAAGTGTAGGAGGTGGGTCACGTTTTATTAAAATAATAATAAAATATATTAATGATACTCTCGTTATATTTGGGAAACAAACTAGTACAATACCATGCATTCTTAATGAATGATAATAGAAATATAAAATCCAATTTATATAAAGTATTATAGTTAATTCAAACCGATGTCTGCAACATATTCTTCAAGACTTCTTCTTGTAGCTTTCTTGACTCTAGTTTTCAATCAATTGCATCTTCAACTTATTCTCCTCTGCAACATGATTAAACACGTTGGCGATTGTGGTTGAGGCACGTATTCAATACACTTCCCTTAAAACAGATTTCGCGCCTCTTCTAAAGACTAACGCGTCTATCTCCCAGGGTACAACAACCGGAACAATTTGTGTACTGCCGGAATTAACCTAGCACCTGAAAACGATATCTTAAACAAGAGCTTGAAGAGTTAAGAAAGTTGGAAATTCTTCAAAGTTTGTGTGTGATGGTATGTAGTATTCTTTTCAACAACTTAACAAGACAACATATGTCTTCTATTTATACTACATGAAGGTGATACCAAGAGTCTTGACATAATACATATAATCAATATATGTAATTTGAAGAGTCTTGATTTAACTTAGTAATATGAAAAGTCTTTGATTTTAATTCATATTAAATTTGAAACTATTCAAATTTCCAACATCAAGACTGTCAGGTTCATATTAAGCACACATTTAAAAATACTAATATGGTTTGTATGTCATGCCACCTTTTGGCTTCTTGGGTAGAAAACATAATATAAATCTTAAACATTTTAAGTTCAAAAATCTAAACTTTAGGAAATTATGGATTTGGGATTTATTTCAGTTAACCTGAATTGAAAACTACAATAAGAAATATTAGAGATATTAATCATAAATTAACCAACGTTGATGGAAATTTGAATGTAAGTTGTTGATGGCATTAGGATTCTTTTACAACTGATTTTGTTAATTTGATGATCAGGCATGATGAGAAGCATTGGTGGTGGTGTTTAAGGTTTTTGAGACTCGGGCTCTTTTTAAACGAGTTTTTTTTCGAGCCAAGTTTTTTTCAAGCTGAGCTTTTTTCGAGCTTTTTTTAGGAAGTTGCGAGCTTTTTAAACAACCCTATTTTCACTTGATTTGATAGTCGATGGTGGTGGGTGGGGTGACACTCATGTGTTCCAAAACACAACTTATCGAAAAGGAGTCTGGAGATCATCATTATCGTACTCGGTATATCATATCCTTAGCAAAATTAAGGTAGAGTATAAGAAGAATAAGATGTAGACAACTTTATATGTATCATGTAATAATAATAGAAAGATTGCTTTCAAAAAGACAGCTTAAAGATATAGTCTTTAATTAACTGGAAGTTGTGATTTACTTTGCGTGTGTACACACATAATCAGTCCCTTAGATACGAAACAATTGAAATTATTTTTATCGTAACTAAATAAGTTAATATAAGTTAGCACCTATATTGTTACAAGTTGAAACCTTAAACATGCAACTTTCTAAAGTCCCACGGTCTCTTGCATTGACTATCGGAGCGATCCATAGTCGCTTGGAGCGACAGTAGAGCTTCCATCGCATAGGATCCCGTCATGCTACCACCTTCAGTTATTCTAACCGTTGATAATTAAGATCGATTGCTCGATTGCTGATCGTGATTCCTCATCAACCACATCACTTTACATTAATATTAATGCAAATTTTTTTTCAAACATTTACTGTAATACCTCAAATCACTTAGGGTTGATGTGTTATTATTACAAAGTCTGTATCTAAAGTAACCAACCATAATATATCAAAACAAGATTTAAAATCTTAATGGTTAACATTTGATTAGTAAAAAAATGACTTAAAGTACTTAATTTTTATATTATTTAAAATTAAAAACTTTTGTAAATCCCTAATTGCCATCGTCACTTTCCACTTTGATTTCCTAGGGTACCTATCATGGAAACAAAGACAACCAAACAAAGAGAATACATAAGAATAATAGTAATAAAAGTGAAATCTACTAATGAATAACGATTATGATAGTGGCAATAAATAACAAAATAAACAAAATCATATTCATCATGAATATAATGGGTGAAAGCAAATCACAACAATCGTTAGACGAGTAACCAAATAATAGACTTACTAATACAAAACTAATTTAAAATATTGAATTACTGATATACATATACAAAATAATAAGGGCTGTCATAACGGGTCGGACACGACCCGTTAAGTTACGAAACACAAACTGGTTAGACACGAACACGATACGAATTCTTATCGTGTCTGTTTTTTCAAACACGAACACGACCCGTTAAAAACACGTAAACATGAAAAAACCCGTTAAGGAACTTGTTAACGGTTAACACTATAAATGACATGTTAAAGAACCTGCTAAAACCCGTTAAAGAACCTGTTAACGAACCTGTTAAAGAACTAGTGTTAGACAATTATAAATTTTTTGAAGCTGATCGGTTACCCATATGGCCATATATTTTATTATATTATCTATTTTAAATTTTAAACAGGCCTTAACGGGTCTTAACATGTCTTAAAGGATCATAACAGGTCTTAATGGATCTTAACAGGTCTTAACGGGTCTTAGCATGTTTTACCTGTTTAGACATGAAAAATACACAGGTCTTAACGTGTCGACCTGTTTTAGACACGAAACATGTTAAAATTGTGTCGTGTTAACGTGTTTGTGTCTGAAATTGCCAGCCCTAATACAAATATCGACAGCTACTCCCATATATTAATCAAGTGAGATGACGTGTTGGTATGCACATTTAACTATCCACTAGAGTTTTAAAACAAAGACACACTAGGATTGATCAATAAGTTTCCCTAAAATCACTCATCGAATGCCAGAATATATATCGCTAAGTCAACTAAGTAACTAACTATCACGGGTGTTTCCTAAGAGAGACATGTTTTTAGATAGAAAACCCTTAAACCCTATATGAGTCATTAATTTGGAATTTTGAAAATAAATATGTGGTACACATTAGCCCACATTAAAAATGATTTGTTTATTTAAAACCTAATTTTTTATTTAGGTTTAATTTGGACCAGATATTTATTTTCAACATTCTAAATCAATGACTCACATAGGGTTTAAGGGTTTTCTCTCTAAGATTGAGTTTTTATAGTATTCAATCCCTATATATATATTCAAGAATATATATATATAATATTATTATACATTATATTATTTAGGTGTCTAATCCATGTAGTAACGTTTTGAAAATTTGGACTTGAACCATCAGAACTTTTTTAACTTTGAAAAGTAATAAACAGAGATAAAACATTAAATTTGAGAGATCTGCTTAAAGATTTGAGTTTTTATTAAATTTGAGATATTTAATTAAAGATTTGAGTTTTTTCTTTAATTCAAACGAATGGTTGCCGGTGAGACGGATTTTGTGAGTAAATTTTCTATTATTTTTATAACATATTTGTGAGGATTTTGTATGATTTTATGTATTTGTGAAAATTTTGTATATAATTCGTGATGAATTTTTTTTGTTTTTGCTATGCAACTTATGTTTCTACAAATGATATATAAGACATGTTCTCGCGAGTGTCATGTGATAATACGCCACAACGCTCAGGGGAATAAACCTAGTTCTTTTAATTTATTAAATTAAAATAAATTAGCAAAATATTAGCATAAGATTTATATTTTTTAATATTTAATTATATAATATAATTACTAAAAATTATAAATATATGTTAGGAGTATGCGGGAATTTTTTTTCATATTTCACTATAAAGCGACACGTGTCTCCTATAAATACTACTTTATTAGAGTCGGTAGATTGTGTACTGACACAATTCTAAAGAAAAATGTAACCAGTAGTCTTTTTCTGAACAACAGAGGACCTTGTTGTGCTACCTTCAGTTATTCGGGTGGTTGGTAACTAAGATCGATTCCTCGATTGCCGACCGTGAGACCATACCCCTAATGCGTGGGAACCCTGTGGAATAGGTAAACCATCACCCCCATTGGTTTAGAACCCGATAGTAAGCACAAAATTCCTCTTCTCACTTGATATCAATTAAAGTGTCACCAGTAAGATTTAAACCCTGGTAAAAAAATACTAAGCCTAAATGGAAATTGAAAACTCTATTCAAGTATTGGTCGGTTGCAAAAGTTGCAGGAGTATTATTAACTAGTAGCTTAGCCGCACGTTGAGGCGGGGTGTTATGATTGAAACTCGTGCTTCGTAGTTAGAACATAGACAGAAAACATGACTATAAAAATTCCACAAAAAACAAAAGTGGCATCACACAATGCAACGTGTTATACAAAAAACATGATTCAAAAAAAACAATTACATAATGATACAAATATTTTAGTTGATGAAGGTCACATTCTTCATCATGTTAGCGCGTCCATGTATTACTTTTTAAATTAACAAAAAAAGTATAATGGAAAATTGGATCATAAATAACACATTAACTACACTGGATATATTCTAAACTTTAGGAATTCAAAAGGTTCAAAGTGAACTAAGGTCCAAAGAAATGGAAGAAAATTAATTAGCTCATGAAGTTGAAACTGATATTTTTTTCATAGGGCATGTCAAGAGGTAAAACCAAAATAAAAAGAAAACTGATAAAAAAAACAAATAAAGAGGAAATTTTTGGCACCGTTAGGACTTGAATATGTTGTTGCTAAAGAGTTCAAGGTCTAAGAGAAGTGCCAAACACCACCACTTCCCCAATTTCAGCATTTGAATTTGTTTTGCTGACATTTGAAATTAATTTACCTTGGAATCGACATTTGAAACCAAGAGACGATTTTCCATTTTTTTATGTTTATATCTGGATGTCCAGAGAGTAAAGCTACAAATATATGTTCTAGTAATCCATATAATGAACCTGTTGTATAAACAGTTTAAAAAGTGTGTCATAAAATAGATAAAAATCAGTGAACCTAATTACATAGTTAATGAAATAGCGAGGATCACCTTTAGTTGCCTGTAGTTCGAAACCTAAAAATATTTAGTAATAAACGAAAATGCAATCATGTGTCACATATCAATCATATTCAATCAAAAAGTGACCTAAATGTTAAATATATAATAATTTAAAGCTTATAGCCCATGACAAATGCATGCAAACATGAAACAACCTATTTGCCAATAACCAAGGGGCTAATAAAGCATTCACTAAGGAAGAACAAAAGAACAAACACATTTTAAATATTAGTGCTCAACTAAATGTTGGATAGTTAAAACTTATAACACGACATTTGTATGCAAACATGATGCAGTTTGTCGGCCCATAACTCATGGGCTAAAAAAGCATTCACCCAGCAAAGAACAAAAAACCAAACATAATTTAAATATTAGTGTTCTCCTATGCATAATGTGTAATAAAATAGGTTAAAAAAAGCAACGAAACATGAACCTAATTCTAGAGTTGATGAAACAATGAAGGTCAGTTTTATTTGCCTGCATATCAAAGCTTAAATGTATTTAGTAAATAAGTATGTAACATGAATAACAAAAAAAAAAATGAACTGAATTTTAGATGATAAAAGCCTATGGCATATAGCATTGCATCCAAAAATAGACAACCAAATCTTTCTTCATGGTATTATTCATCAATAACTAAATAGATGTAAAAAATCAAGTAACAACTAAAGTAATTTTTTGCTTTGCTGAATTTTGTTTAACTTTACCAAATAATAACAGTGCAAGCCTTTTGTGACTAATTAATGCATATTACATAACAATTGCTAGATTAGATACACTATAGTCTATAGGTTTTAAAATGATGAGCCATTAAAAGAAGTGTTTACAGACAGGTAAGCCATGAAATGATCATGAACATGTATGTCCTCATGCTACATATTTCTTGATATAATTAAACTGTTTTTATTTTTTTAATATGGATTAGCAAGGAATACATGCATTTGTCTAATTGGGATAACCATCAGTTGAGACTTTGATTACTATCCTAAATGAAACTACTACACAAATATATAATCAATAGAACAATGTGTTGTATACAACTAAGCAAAAAAAATAAACAACTCAGCTATAAGGTTATCCAAATGTGTTTTATATAGTTTACCTAAAAATTCAAATAAGAATGAAAGAGAATGCGCACACCTAAAAGAAATTCAATGGCCAAACCCTAACCTACAAACCTTGATCACTGAAGAATAGAAACCCATTTACCATCAAACAACAATCTGGATGGAAGAACCAAACACATCCGAAGACCTATAACATATTGAACAACCAAAACCCTAAATCAAAGAAATAATAATCATCGAAGAACAGAAAGAAACATAAGATTGTTCACCATGAAGTAACAAATCAGGTTCAAAGAAAACCACAACAACGACGAATGACCGGACGAAGGAGAGGAGCACTAAATAACCAAAACCCTAAACCAGATAAAAAATAATCATCGAATAACCAAAAGAAATAAACGAAAAGTAAGATTTCCTACCATCAAACAATAACTCGGCTCAAACAAAAACCACAGTAGCAATGATCGGGGCCGGTTTTGGGGGGAAGTTGGAGAACATCTTGAGCAACCCAAAAAAACACAGAAAGAGAGAGGAAAAGACAAGTCAATTATATCTGTCCACTGCCATGGAAAAAAAACGAATCTGAAACCCGCTAATATTGTAGTTAAGGAAGGATAAAATTGTGGAATTTTTTTTTTGAAATAGGTGTTATCACTTTGCATGCATGGTTTTTAGGTGGGATGGAAGTTGGACATGGAATCTAGGCATTCCGCTACCTCAAGTGGCGGAAGATGTGGATGTGGCTTTGACATGGCATTTTTTTCACTTGTGTTCGACGGGGGAGTAGCCACATAAGCCTATTCCGCTACCTCAAGTAGCGGAAGGCTTCACATCCATCATTAACCAATTGTAATCGGTATTAAGCCCCCCGTAACCCTATTCCGGTTTCTCAGCTAGCGGAATACATCAACATCATGCATGGCTTTGAAGCATGCCATGTGATTGTCACAGCTTTATTTCCTATTTCAGTATTATTTTTGGCATGGCATGCATGTGATACCTTGGCATTATGTGTGAAGCTTTTTTGCATGCAATGCATGCATGCCACATGCAAACAAAATATGTCATAGTGTTATGACATGGGTAGGTGGTCTTGATGACAAACGAAGTTGTATTCTCAAAACACATTGGGATGTACATGGATATCTATCTATTTAATAAATTGTATGTACATGATTTTCTCATCGCAAAACACATATTCAAACATACCAGCTCAAAATTTTCCATCTACTTCATATCTTCAATTGAATTTCTATCAACTAAAAATGAGTTACGATTTGCATCCGGGTCCAATTGTCGATGATGTTTTCTTCCTTAAAGATTCACATTGGGCTCGATATATATTTAATAACAGGGAGGTTCCCAAGTTGGTTTTAGGCGTGCTGATCAAAAGTTTTTTTCTTTTCTTAGCAACAACCCTATCACAGACAATGTTAAACGTACATTGACATAGCTGGTTTTGGTGGGCTGATTGATTCTGGCTACCGTAACCTCGATCATGGCTTACTGGAAGCACTGATCGAAAGATGGCGTCCAGAAACACACACTGCCAATCGGTAAAGTGATGGTAACCTTAGAAGACGTTAATGTTTTGTGGGGTTTGCCTATCGAAGGCGAAGTTGTTTCTGGCTGTCAACAACCGTCTTCCCTTGCTGATCGTATTGTTAGATGTCACACCTTGCTAGGTTTGACACCTAATGAAAATGATTTAAAAGGAAATGCTATAAAATTAACAGCCATTTTTAACCATTTAAATAATAGTTTTTCTGAAAATGCTTCAGATTTTGAGTGCATGCAACATGCACGCTGTATAATACTTTACTTGGGCGGTGGCACATTTTTTTCTGATTCTTCTAATAATATAGTATCACTTTCCATTTTAAATAATTTAGAAGACTTAACTGCGTGTGGTCACCTTAGTTGGGGGAGTGTCGTGTTAACGATGTTGTAAAGGAACCTTTGTAAAGCAACATCGAACAATTCCAGCAACATTGGCAGACCACTGTATATGTTGCAGTTGTGGGCATGGAGTAGAATTACTACTCTTGCACCGACGATTCTACATCGATTTGATAACCGAAGACCATATGGTGCAATGTATGATTTTAATAGTTTTGTTATATTTGTAAAAATATTTAATAAGTAATTTAATATAATTTGTTTTAAATAATTTTGAAGGTGGCGTGAAAAATTGACATATAAAGATGTCGTTTCACATTCACTTAGAGCATGTAGGTCACAGTTGCATTCTTTACGGGAAGGGGAGGTAAATTATTTCAATTGTATTTTTTTGTTGTATTTATTATTTTTCATTAAATTTAATATTATTTTTTAATACAGTTCAAGTGGAGGCCTTACGAGGAGGTGATTGGATTCCTACCAGGAATTTGCAGGAGTGGTATTCGTAGTTGGCAGAGCGAGTGCTTTCTAATATATTTGGATGTGGTTGAATTCCATACACTACAAAGGGTTATGAGACAATTTGGAATGGTTCAACGCATTCCTGACCCTATCCATTTATCATTTAACGAGCACATGAAGTTGCATACTATAAGTCGCACTGACAAGTTAGAAAAAAACTGGAGGAATATTCACTCACAATTTTTGTATGTGTGGAACCAACGGTGGGAGAATGTGGTACAAGGGGTTTGTTGTGCAGCACCTACTGTAGAACCAAGTTATATGCAATGGTACTGGTCACGTACGGTGTTGTATATCACGAACCCAAAGTCAGAAGAGGTCATGCAGCCCAGGTTCCAAGATCACGGGTCTAGATCGCAATTCTTGGTTTGTAGTCATTTAAGTTATATTTTTGTAGTCATAGATTTGTATCACTATATTACCGTTTTAGTTGACATTTTTGGTTTTTTTTATAATTGGATGGGATAAGTCAAACTTATCGACAAGCAGGTCACTTCATGCACATGGAATCAACATCGAATTTCCAGAACTTTGAAACGTTGCAAAACACTGCGAATCAACTAATGGGAATGCTTAATGAAGAGAGTCGCCTGCATTATCCATCACATCCTCAGACTGGTTATGACAATTCAAAATTTTCAGGTTAGAATAATATCTCGGAAATAAAGAAAATGAGTGTAAGCGGAATCACGAAACGAGGCTCTGATTTCAAGATACGCTGAGTTGAAGATAGCGTTAAATAAGAGATCATATATCTTGAATTTTTCAGGTCTTGAAATTATAACCATTGGAAAGAGCTCGAAAAATCGTGAACGTAGGCGAAAACCGTGCGCAAAACGGAGTTCGTATGCTCCCGGAATCGCGAAACGAAGAAATCCAAAATATCTGCGAACACCCATCCGCGCGGTACGCCCAAAACAGCATCCCAGCTGGGGCGATGCGCCCGGGAGGGATGGCGGCGGCAGATAAGCTTAAAAATTCAGTTTTTCACGAAAAATTCAACCATTTCACTTTTAAACGCTTCTGTCGACTTCCAAACTCACAAAATCAAGTTTTTAATCATCCAAACTCAGTTTTGAAGGATTCCGAACGTCCGGATCGCGCCCCGAAACATATCTACAACTTCTGATTGTCATTTCTGTCCGAGAAATCAGTCGGATTAGGTAATGATTCGTTTAAACCTTTCAGTTTGATTTTGATTGCTTAAATCTTGTGGTTGAACATCATGAGATAGTTAGGGTTGTTGATTATTGCCTAGATGATGGCTAGGAATGATTATAAATGAAGAACTCGAACGGTTAACGGTTAAATCCTTGTTTTGAGCCGTTGTAATGTCCGGTTTTCATGAAACCATAATAATGGTTGTAATGGTATAAACCATTTGATTGTAACAATGATTGTGATTGTCTTGATCATTTCTTGAAATGCTAGGTTTCATCCAAGTGTTTCAAACTAATGATAAGCATACAGATAATCACCGGAATAACGATCTGATGTTTATGATAACAGTCAGATGAGTACATTGAGCATGGTTATTAAACATATTTTAATATCACATTCTCATGTTTCATGATACCTAAATGATCAATAACAAGGATTGACTATTCCTAAGCCAGAAATTCATCTAGGAAATCGTTAGTGAAATAATCAACAATCAACATCGATATGATTAATCCGATAATGTTGTGATTAATCCAGTTAGTCATTAACTCCTTAATAGGCACCTAAATCATTATAGGTTCCTTGTTTATCGCACTTTGTGCAATATTAACTTAAGGAGGCTGATTAAGGATTAAGATCAACTTAATGACTTAAACTACGATTCTTTGTTATCAAAAATCTAGGATTATTCCGAAAATCCAATTCAAATGCAAGAAACTCATAAAACATTAATAAATTGCAGAACTCTCTTCGAATCTTGAGTGATACTTCGATATCAAAACACTTCGGTGAAACAGGTGAGTTTCATAGTTCCCCTTTTTAATGTTTTGTTTTCTAAAACTCGGGGTGGAACATGTAGTTAGCTTTTCAGAACATATTTTATCAACTATTGTGAGTTTCATATTCCCCTTTTAATGTTTTGTTTTCCAAAACTCGGGGTGGAACATGTAGTTACCTTTTCAGAACACATTTCATCAACTATTGTGAGACTCATAACCCCTTTTCTTTTAATGTTTTGTTTCTAAAAACTCGGGGTGGAACATGTAGATATCATTTCAAAACGTATTTTATGAATCATTATGAAATCATATCTCATTATCATGAGGAACGTCATGATAAACATTTATCAAACACTATGAAATCATATATCGTTATCATGAGGAACGTCATGATAAACATTTATTAAACATTATGAAATCATATATCATTATCATGAGGCACGTCATGATAAACAATCATCAAATAAATCTTTTATCATGCGTATCACGGTTATGACAAGGGTTGGTGCGCCACTCCGGCATGGCTGGCTAAGTCACCCATAACCAATTAGATGCGTGCAAATGAACATTTATCAACTTATTAAAAACAAGCGTATCACTTGGGAACTTTGGTTATGTGGAGGCTATTTGGGACTATTCTTATGTGAACATCATTAACTTGTTATCAAGCCCTTGGTAGTACTAGTATGATCATATGCGGGAACTCAAGTATCATTATCATGGCGTTCTAGCAGGTAGCTAGACGTTAGCATTATTCTTACGGCGTTCCGGCAGGTAGCTGGACGTTGAAACTACGGCGTTTGGGGGTCGCCAAACGTTAGCATTATTCTTTAGGTTTGATGTTTGCATGCCCAGGTGGATTCAATTTCAAAGTACCTACTTGATCACTTGTGAATATTATATCATGAAAAATCAATGTTTGAATAATTATTTTACAGTAACAAAACCTATGAATCTCACTCAACTATTCGTAGTTGACTTTTTATGCTACATGTTCCAGGTTACAAATAAACCACCAGCTCAAGAATGGTGGATCAAGTACATAGGTAAACCAGAAGTCAAGGAGAGATCTTCAATTATGGCTAAGCAATCATTACGTCACGCGCCGTGGATTCCGCACGCGGCGTGGGGTGTGACACTGGTCCTGTTAATTTAGGTGTGGATGAGACAGTACCACGTAATTTACGAAGGAGAGAAAGAAGACGTGGTAATGTCAGAAGTGGGGCCGGTACATCTAGTGCTCAACATCAAAAGTATCAGGCTGGAACATCAAATGTTGAACACGAGAATTTTGAAGCTGGTACATCCCATGTTCAACATGAAAATTATGAATTAGATCATTCACAATTTTCAAATGCTCCTTCCCCGTCTTTTTTTGCGGGTATAAATCAGAACATGATGTTTGAACACAACAATGAACAAGAGGTGTACACCCCACAGGCTTCTATGTTACCATTGTTCACCCAACCTCAGTCTGAAAACTTTAATTATTATGCTCCACAATTTAGTCCAAATGCACATGGATTTAGTGGTATATCACCACTTCCTTCATTGGATTTAATTATTATGCTCCGCAATTTAGTCCAAATGTGCATGTTTTCTTACGGTATTCAACCGTATAATCATTGCCCCATCTTCGTTTGTTTGAAGCCTAAAAATAACCCTGTACCTTGCCTCAATTAGATCAAAAAGAAATACTTGGTGTTCTCTTGAATGACTATCCCGATGATTAAACAATTGCCACATACGAGGAGGTAAAGCTGTATTACAACTCATTGCAATCTCTATGTGATGTCGAGCGGTAGCTTAATTGAAAATAACAAAAATCAAAACTAACCTAGACACTAATTAATACTCTAGACTTTTTCAAAACTAAACTACAGACAGGCAAGTGTACCTATCGGAGATAGTATAGCTTAAGCAAGTCCGGATATCGAACCCAGAGACTTATACAGAAAATGCTAACTCTAAACTGAAAGACTTATCTATACAAAATTTGTACTTAAATAAAATAATAATAAGGAAGTGGGGTTTTACTAATAAAACTAAAAATGACTTAAATGGAAGAAAAACTAAAACGAGAACAAACGTCGGACAAAGAAGAGAATCAGATGGAGAAAACACTACCTAGGCTCGAATCCTATACATGCTTGACAAGGTTCTATCGGTAATGGAACTGATATGCTACCGGAATCTTAAAATACTAAAATCAAAGGAAACTTAGAGCACCCTCGACCTTTCTCAAGGATAGTCAACTACAATCCCTAAAAGCTGTTAAACAGTTAAGTGGATTTCCCTCACAGGTCATCTAACTACTTATGAAATATCCACTAGACTATCTACCTCACCGCGCGATAATCTCAAAACACCTAAGAAGTAACTGTTAAACAATCTACCTCACAGCGCGAAAGTTACAGTTCACTTAAATGCTCGGGATGACTTGGGTTTTCCTATTGGATTCAATAAACAAGAATTGACAGGCACACTAGGGCGATCTTCTCACGAAGTCTCTAGCCTAGGAATCTAACAATCAAGACTTATTGATAACTTCTCACCTTACAGCTATTGAAGTTAGTTGCACACCTAAACCATCTAAATCATGATAAAACACTCCTATGAATTACCTGATCACAGTAATCCACCCACTAATCAAAGACACACAGTAATTGATCTAGCTATTAAGTGACAGACAATCACCAAGACACACGAGGAGTATAACATCATTCAATAGACAGTAAAAAGCACACGATTACATCCAATATTCAAAACCAAGTCTTCAAATCACAAGTTTCAACACATCATATTGTTCCAAAACCAAAGCAAACCACAATCAACCACGTATAATCATCTACACCTAGGTAGTTCTATGAGTTTAGCTAAGAAACATTGTCAATACATAAAACAAAACAAGTTCATAAAGCTGAACCACATAGTGGTCAGAAATGAAAGAAAGAACAAGTAAACCGAATGACTAAACCCTAGAACCACAATCCCGGGGCTTCAATCCGTTGATCTCGTGCTTCCAAAGCATCTAAAATCGCCTTCTCTCTGCTCTGCCGTCGTCTGGTATATAATGATAGGGTTTCTAGGTCGCCCAAAACGTTTTTAATCGTTCGAAACTGATCCTGCTGCGTTTTGGGTTTCGTCACGTAGCGCGACAATGTTCGGAGTTCCCTTCGCGTAGCGCGACGGGTTGCAGAAACCGACAAAACAGTCGGGTGACCAAATGATTAAGTCAGGGGTACTTTGGACTTTTCCCATTTGTCGCGTAGCGCGACAGGGTTTGACTGGGTCGTCGCGTAACGCGACGGAGCACATTTTCTGGATTTTGTCCTCTCTTCAATACCCGATCCATCCACGAGCTACCGGAAGCTTGTTCTTCATCATTTTGGCCCCGAATATCTACCTTTTCGACCTGCCAGCAATAAAATATAGAAATATTAAGTGTAGGCGAAATTCAGTTAAAACTACTATTCAAACTGTACAAAATGGGGATAAAATGACCAAGAAAATAGATGTGTTTTGCAACACATCACTGTGTGCTTTACATATTGAGCTACGTCTCTTTGAAAGGTAAAGTCAATACACGCCTTTATAGGTAGCAATCTAGCGCCACGTAACACATTGTTTAAGCTTTCGGATATATTAGTCGTTAGGTTACCCCATCGACGTTTTCTTTCATCAAACACCACAGTCCACTTTGATTTTTCAATATTGTTCAAATATTGCCATGCCTCTTCACTTATACCTCTTATTTCCCTCTTAGCCAACCGGTACTTTCTCCGTTGTGTTGTGCTACCAATTGCCCAACATAACTTTTTCAAGCTGACACTCTTAAAATTCTTCATAAAATTGCTTCGAATATGACGAAGACAATAGCGGTGATAAGCTTTGGGCTCCCTCTAATCTTCAAAATTCTCCATTACATTTACTATTCCTTTATGTCGATCCGAGATAACACACTACCTGTCCATGCTGTTACTTCTAACATGTTGATGAAATTGTTGGAAGAACCAACCCCAGCTTTCATTTGTTTCTTCATCAACGATTGCATATGCCACAGGAAATATGTAATTGTTAGCGTTTTTGGAAACAACAATCAAAAGCTTACATCTGTATGATCCTTTAAAATGAGTACCATCAACAGATATTATGGGTTGGCAGAGATGAAATGCTTTAATACATGGTCCGAATGCCTAAAAAACATATTTAAACACAGCACATTTCGGTGTACTATGTGGATGATGGAACCATGTTACTATAGTACCATCATTTGAGGACTTCAGTGTTTGTACATACTTTAGCAACTCATTGAAGTTGCTCTCCCAATTACCATGAATTCTCTCGACAACAATTCTTCGTGCTGTCCACGCCTTGGAATATGTAATATCAACCTTAAGTTTCTCTTTTATGTAAGCGCGAATATGTTTTACCGGAAATGATATATCTTCACGAATTTGGGGGAAAATATGTGCAGCAACATCTTTGGATCTTAAAGCTCAATTATTGTTTCGAATAACAGTTGAGTAGCAGCTATGAGCACCAATCCATGTGGTGATTCTCCACATGTGATGCTTTCTTCTTTTTGAAGCAGTTACACACCACCGACACAAAGGAGTCTGTTGAACAGGGACTGAATCCTTTTGTGGCTGTGTAGTAATGCATCTAGCTTTCCATAAAGATGGTTTGCTATCTGCCACGTAGATCTCCCTATTACAACCAACATTCCATCTTCTGACCGCATACATGACATCATTTTTTGAATTAAAATACATGCCAAGACAGATTTCGTTGGAATCTTTATTCCATACGTCCATATGATCTTCATCATCAAAATCGGGAAGAACATAATCGTCTGACTCCTCTATAGGCTCATTGAGATCAAATGATTGACTGAATCCTTGATAAACGCCTGAATTATACTGGTCTGAGGACAGAGGGAGTTGGTCTTCGCCTTCGCCTTCTGACTCGTCGTTGGAGGGGGAATTCACTTTCTTCACTCTCATTGGTCATATGACCTTTAGAGTGCTCAAAACCATCACTTTCGTAATGTTCATTAACCTGTTTATCTAATAATGCAACACCAACCTCCATATTTTTGTCTTGTAAAGCTGTTGTATTATCGACACCACCGGCATAAGAACTGGAAAAACCTCGCAGGAGGTCCATACAACTACTATGTTGAGATAGAATAAATGATTGCCAGTTAACTTTTATATGAGCCATAAAATTAACCACATTTTCTGATAGAAAATAAAGCATGTTCATGCTTTCTTCCCCAACTAAGAAAGAACTTTCACTAAATCCTTGAAATGAGTAATAGAGTAACAAATTCACTTGTGAAGATTCTCTAACAATTTGAACATGGTTACAGACTTCATCAACTAATTGTTGATAGGTAATTCTGTATCTAATTATAAACAAAGTTGTGAGAGTTGATTCATCATAATCAACAACTCCGTTTACGTATGATGTTTCACCATTCCAGTATAATTTAACAAGAAATGGTTGAAAAGAAGACATCGTTTTAGAGTTGAAAATGATAGAACACAAATGATATTTAGAGTAATACTACTTCGGTGAGATATTTGATGTTAAATGATGTGATTATGAACATATATATAGGCAATAAGAACATCAAACAACACATACAAATTATATAGTCTGCATTACATAAATTATATGGTCAGAAAGAGTATAAATTATATTATTAGTTTAATGTCAATTAAAAAGTATAAAAATATGTGGTAAATTATTTTATTTGGGTAAAATTAAGAATAATGTCAATAAAAATATAATAATACTGTATGATTTTAAAAATATAATAATACAATGTAAAATTAATTGAGTAAAAAACGTGGGAAACAAAATTAATGGACGGGGTTGAGTCGTACCATGAAAATTATTAACTGTTGGTAGGTGGGGGTATTTCCTCTAGTTGTACATTTTTTTGTTTTGTTTTCTACTTGTGCATAAAACGTGGGAAAATGTATTCTTGGTCAGGGTTAAGTCGTACACGAAAATTATAAAATTTTGGTAGGTGGGGGTTTTTTCTGCTACTTGTACAACCGGAAGGCATAAATATCATCACGTTTAGAAGATGGTTTGTGGGTTGGTACCCATGATGTATTCCGCTACCTCAACAACGGAATAGGCATATGAAAACCTTAATACCGATTAGGTGGCTCTTAATACCGGGGTAATGATGGATGTGAAGCCTTCCGCTACTTGAGGTAGCGGAATAGGCTTATGTGGCTGCTCCCCCGTTGAACACAAGTGAAAAAAATGCCATGTCAAAGCCGCATCCCCATCTTCCGCTACTTGAAGTAGCGGAATGCCTAGATTCCAAGTTGTCACACCCCCACCTCTCGTCACCTCGTGCATGATGTCTCTAAACTGGTTGCGGAAGCATAGTGGTGATGTCTCAGAGGTGACGGGTGACTTACTTGATCCGATATCACAAGCACACAGATTAACTTAAAGTAAATACATTAGAAGGTTCGTCATTAAAATTCACATTACAGTTTACAACTAAGTCTATTTAATTACAAACTAATTTATTCAAGTGCAAGTATCCCAAAAGTGCATCCTCACCGGCTATTACTGTTTACCTGCAAAAAGGTTTGAGTTTAAAACGTCAGCACAAAGCTGGTGAGTTTGCAAAGTTCAGTTAAATCATATGATATGACAGTTAAGTTCAACAAAATTCACAGTTCAAGATAACCATGGGACCCGTATCTAGTTCCTTTCGGACGATATGTTTTGTTCTCAAGATATTACCCGTCGGTACATATCTTAGTGCCTCATTGTCTTAATGTCTATCATACCATTAAGAAGTTCTGGAAACAGATAACAAACATTCACACAAGAGGAGATGCAATCCTCCCAGCGAATGGGTGTCAACCAATAGTACTATCAATGTTTTCTGTTCGGCCACACATGGGTTCACTAGATACAGTTTAAGAATGAGGACTTTTAGTTCCACGATAGAGTTCAGTTCTACAGGCAAAATCCCATGAAATCCACAAGTTCTAAACAATCACATGAAATCACAAAGATAACAGTGACACATATCATATGATCAAGAAAAGTTCAGCAGTTATACCCCGATGTTTATAAAACATTAAAAAGAACAGGGGTTGTACGAAACTCACCTGATGATATAAAGGTAGCAGAATATCTCCCAACTGATAATAAAGGGTGATTCTGCATTTAGTTATGTTTAATGAGTTATTTTATGTTCTAGTTTACTGATTAGATCTTTCCGAACGTTCAATGTCAAAGACATTGCTTTGCAAGTCATCAAACCGATATTAAATGTTTAATTGGTTAATTTGGTATTATATCATACAATGTATGATAATGCAGGAACCTACATTGCATTAGATTCCTAATACAAGGTTGATGACACTCATGATTAATTAGAATAGTCTTGGATTAACCAAATAGTTAATGTTGTTGATTATAATGCTAAAACAGTTTCTAGATGGCTTAATGGCTTAGGAATGATCAATCCGTGTTATTGATTACCCAATATCATGAAATATCACAATGTAGCATCAGAATAGGTGTAATAACCAGGTTTAACATACTAATCTAACTGTTATCATAAACATCATATAATCGTTCCAATGAGTATGTTAATGATTGTGATTAGTTTGAAACACTTGGATTTAACCTTGCATTTCAAGGATTAATCCAACTAATCACCTACATTGTTATAATCAAATGGGTTAAACCATTATAATCATGGGTATGGTTTCATGCAAACCGGGCATTACAACGGATCAAAACAAGGATTTAACCGTTAAAACTTCGTGTTCTTTGTTTATAATCAATCCTAGCCATCATCTAGGCAATAATCAACAATCCTAACTATGTCATTACATTCAAAATCAAGATCTAATCAATCAAAATCAAACCAGAAAGTTTAAACGGATCATTACCTAATCTGACGGATATCTGCGGTTAAAACAACGATCAGAACTTGTAGAAATGATTCCTGGTGCGATCCTTGCGTTCAGAAGGCTTGGAAATTGAGTTTGGATGGTGGTTTAGTGTGTTTTCTTCGTTTGAAGGTGTAACAGACGCGAGAAGAAGAAGAATATATCTTTTGCATGAAATCTGATGAAATAGATCAGATCACTGCACCACCACACCCGTCGCGTACCGCGACGAGGTGCCAAATTGGGCTTCGCGTACCGCGAAGCTTTTCGGGAATTTCAGATATTTTTCATGCATCGCGTACCGCGAAGGAAGCTCAACTCCTCCATCGCGTACCGCGACGAGCCCATTTGATCAATACTTAGAACTTTTTCTTCGTTTTTCGATTCCGGGCAATCCAGGACTCCGTTTTGTGCACGGTTTTCGCCCACGTTCATCATTTTTTGTGTACTATCAACCTGTAGTAATTTCAATAGCCAAATTAGCGCGGATTTCTAGAACGATCAAATGTGATCACACCATTAATGACGTAATCCTCGTATGCAACTGTCACACAAGTCCGACTTCCATCCCACCTAAAAACCATGCATCCAAAGTGATAACACCTATTTCAAAAAAAATTCTAAAATTGTGGCCCGAGAAAAAATTGAAAAGGGATTCAAACTCATGACATTCAGGTTTTATGATGACGCCAAAACCACTGAACCATCTGAGTATTAGCTCCCAAGATATCAGGTATTTGTATTTGACGTAAAAGATGTCGGTGGCAGTTGAACCCACCGACATTGGTTTTTATTATATAGGTAATAATATTAATGGCCATTAGTTTCAAATTGAATGGTGGTTCGGATCGAGTTTGATGGTCAGGAGGAAACCAAACCCATTCACATTTTATTATAATAAAAGATAGCTAACATTTGACGCTTTTCACTTACTTGTAAACTTTATAAAAATTTTTCCCGCTTATCTATCCTTCTAAATGCTAATTGTCTTTGATATTAAATTATGTAATTAAATATCAAATACATATATTTTATTATAAAAATTATTAAAAATTAATAAACCATTTAAGTAAATTTCAATTATATGATATCTTAAATTATAATTTAATAAATTTTAAATTTTTATTATTTGTAATTTATTAATTTTTAGTATTTATATTTATTATTTTATCAATAATTAATGTTATCAAACATATATACAAATCTTTATAAAAAATATTGTTTATAACATATTATATTTATTCAACCCATGTAATACATGGGTTTCAAACCTAGTATATATATATATATTTGTGATTAGGGATAAAAATTAAATTAAACAATCGATTGGCTGGCACATCCCTAAAGAAAAGCTCTGCGTTAATAACACCACTTAGATCTCACCAATTCAGAAGAAAACCTACAATTAGAAAAAAAACCTCTACTCATCCAGAAACAATTGTTCTCAAAGAGACGTAAACCCAAGACCTATCACAAGAAAAGTAAAGAGGATAACATTATCACACTATGGCTTTTAACTAGCTTCACATCTATTGTCCAACCTAATTCATTAGTCATTACTCCTTTCAATAGTTATAGTTTCTTTTTTTAAATGAAAATCTAAAAGTTAAAAAATTAATAATAATTATTAAATATCTTTCAACTATTTCATTTACATTTCCCATGCATAAAAATTGCATCATCTTATTATTATATATTTTAAAAACCAAAACTTTCTCCCCTCACAAGATCACTATTCATTTTGTTACTACTTTCTATGCGCTTGGTACTTGAAGCCTTCCTGTATCATCTTCACTTCACCCCCTTTCTTCCTTTGTGTTCGCAGAAGACCACGCCAACAATTGCAGCCTCCGGCCACCCGCCTCCCTCACCATCCATCCGCTTCGTAGACGGTACCCCCACCAAACCTTCACCGTTCTCCGACTACCGCATCCTCTGTTATCTACTTCTTTCCGTTCGATCTAGGGTTTCTGTTCCACAAACAACGATCGATGGTGAAGGTGGTGACGCATGATGGCGACGGTGGCTAGCCGGAGGTACATGAGTGAGGCTATTGGACAGTTGTAGGATGAGGGAGAGGGTGAACATCCGATGAGTCATTTCCCTTACTGCGATGGCGATAGCATAGCAACTCAATCTTCTTCCGTTCAGGTGAAAATCTTCTATTGTTTTGCTGTTCGTTATTTTGATTTTGAGGATTTGAATTGATTTTATGGTGAGTTTGGTGTTTTGAGGAATATTATTCGATGGGATCCAACTTGCTGGGATCTGATTCCTGAAATTTTAGAGATCTGGGGTTCGTAGTTTGATCACTTGCTGAATCTGATATCGTGATTTCTTTTTTGATTTTTATGTGCGTGATTATATGTTGTCTCTTTCTGTTAACAGGTCTTAGTATGTTTCGTTATTGATCCTCACGATTAATCCCCACTTCTTGGTACTGATATAATGATTATGAAATTAGGGTTGTTTTGTGGTTTCTTGGTGTATCCTCTGGGGCCTCTGGGCCTTGATGCCTTTTGTAGATGATCCTCACTTTGTAATTTCAAGACTGTCCTCTTCCCCAATTATAACCCTAAAATTTCAAGTTTCCTTTCACACTTATTTATATATTGTTTTTCAGGTCTCAATATTATTGTAATCTTAGGATTCTTAATTCATATCACTTTTCTTCTCATTTTGAATTTCTAGAATTTATATTTAATATGTATGATTTTGAATTTTCTTAATTCAAATTTCGATCATGGAATTTATGGAATACGTTAGAAAACTCTAGCTCACAAGGTTGAAAGCTAGCGGTGGCAGAGGTTGTTGCTATTTGTTAGTGTCATTCATGTGGAAACAATGATGCCCAATATTAGGAAGTCAGTTGTTTCATATTTATGGGTTTCATGGGCTGAAAATTCACACGTAGACTCACGAGGGATGGAGATACATAGCAACTTCATAAAAATCACCCAGGTTCTATGTACACAAACATATGTACTTAAAAGGGATGGAACCTTTTTATTTGTTTTAAAGGGTTTTTTTGTTCATGCGGATTTTCTCATCCCTAACCATAGTTTTAATACTAAATCTTAATTGTCCATGTCATCTTCTCCACATCGGTTGAGGCAACTCATGATCACTTTTCTTTGCTTACAATTTACAGATTTACCTTATGGTTTAGACAAAAACATGCTTTCAGTTGTCTCTCTTCTTTATCTACTCTTTTTCCTTGGGCCAAAAAAAAAAAGCAAATCTATACCTGTTTATTGTGACTAATACTTTTTGTTTTTATTTCTCTAAGTCTTGATGCAATGTTACTAATATCAAAATTATTTACCCTTTGATATTTGGTTCTCCGCAGGTGTTTCTGTGGTCTTTGGATGTTTGTTTGCCACGTATAAAGGGTACCTAAAACCTGGTAATATTTTCTTGCTATAATTTTATTGAAATTGAATTTGCATATGTTATTTATTGTTTTATTTTCAGCTATTCGCTTACTTTAACTATTGAGATCGCCAAAAGATACTATCGACCGATCCATACATAAGTTTGAGCTAGCTGTTATTTAACCATCTGTTCTAAGATCCTAATATTCAGAGGTAAATTTTGTATTTTAACTATCTATTTTTAATGGGTTTGGATGATGATGATATACTATCTGCTTAGTGCATTTCATTTTGTTTGACACTCAATTTCTACCCGTCTTCTCTGATACTTGATCATTTACGTTACATATTTTTAGCTATTTTTCTTTTACTGAATTAAATTTTCCCTTCAACTTATTAAAATATATTAGTAAAAAAACCACATAAAAAATAACTAAACTTCCATCCACATAAAGTACTCCGACTACAAAATATCATCCCCTATTAATTGCAAAAACAACTACTCTACTATTAACATAAGACCGAAAGTGCAGGATGTCAAAAACATATGGATTCACAACAACTTATGGACACATAACTACTGTGTATCATCACGTATATTTCCAATGCTATGTGTGTATATGTGTTTTTAGTTCTCTAAATTAAGGTTTTAGTTTTCTTTTCTTGAATTCTATTACTAATTCATTTATTATTTGCAGATGAACCATATATTCACACGCGCAACTTAGCATATTAATAACAATTTAGATAACTTAAAAACATAACAATATTTCATTTATTTATTTACCTCTTGATATGTAGATTATGAAATTATATAGATAGTAAAAACTATCCAACCTTGAATGCTCCCTATTGTCCAGAGTAAACCTAGGAGCACTTTGGAACAACTGCTGCATGCTGCACATTGCCTATGCTTTATATGATCCGACTATATTTGATTGTCACCTAATCTTTTTTTTTAATTACACAAGGTACTATTTGAATGCAACGATTGATGACGAAACAACAACAAATGTGGTGTCCTTCAACGATTGCATAACAAATTTACCATGTACAAGCTGCCACAACATGGTCAATCTACATGGATATGATAGACCCAAAGATACCACCACCACAGTTGCTTTCAAAGGGAGGTGTGCTCATGGTATTCAACCTAACTATGAAACCTGGCTGGTCAATTATTGTAGACTAAGCAACTGAAATGCCCGTGCCAACTCTAACAGCAACAGCTAGCCTAGCTCCATAGACTCCGAACCCAAAATCACTGGCAACAAAAACATCAGTATCCGAGAGGATTGGTCAGTATACAAACCTGTAATACAATAACATCCACTGTATCCGATATCCTAACTATTGGCATTATGATACAACAGACGAACCAATTCAAAAAACTGAATACCTAACGATCCAGAGCACCTGTAACTCCCATTTCAGTAATCACCTAATAGGTTACAAGAATTATGATCTTTTTTGGCAAACATTATAAGAATTGTGTTCCTTCTTCATGAACAACTACGTATCATAGCAAAGATAAAACCATTCTTCATGAAAACCACCATGCTTCAAAACCAAGTAACATAAAAATTGTTGATGCAAGCACATCAGCTACCTTCAAAGATAAGGAATCCTATATTTTGTAAATCATCATACAAAGATGACAACATATGTCTCTGTAGCAAAGTAGGAGATAAATTTGCAATACATATGTATTAAGTTATCTGTGTATAACCTTACCTATGTAACCAAACCGCTGCAACGCGCGGGTCGTTATATCTAGTTATATATTAATTTCTAGATGAACACTCCAGTTATTAAATATATTGGTTTTTAGAGACAACTTCAATTCTCAACCATATTCTCTCAAAGATCATGTCTTCTCGCAAAACCTTATTATGTCCTCTTGTAGGGGTGTTCAAAAAATCCGAAATCCAAAAAAATCAGATATCCAAATTGTATCCGAAACCCGAAAAAACCGATCCGAATTAAAGATTCGGATTGGATATCCGTTTTCCGAATTCGGATCGGGATCGGATATCGGATATCCAAAATCCTCTTTATTTGGATCGGATATCCGAATTCAATGCGAGTAACCTGAATAAACCGTTATCCGATCTGATAAACACCACTATCCTCTTGCAAAACATTAAGTGACTCAATGCATGCATCCTACTCCTCATCCTCTCAATCTTTGCTCAATATCAACTAATTTTAACCTCTTGTGAGTAGAAAGGTACTTGAAGAACAAATCATAGGGTATAATAGTTTATTATGTTAGTATTCTGTATATTACACGGGTTAAAAAATATAATAAATAGTTAACAATAAAAATATAAACAATATAAGATGATTTTTAATATAAAATATGATTAAAATTCTGTATAGTTTAATACTTTACGTAGTAAAATAATTATATTACTTCTATAAGCACATGTTTTTACAAAAATGTTTGTTTCTTCAAATATTTCATTTAAAAATTTTTTTTGAAAATCTTATACTTTATAATAATTTAGTTTTTTCAAAATGTGTGTGTTTTTAATATTAATATATTTTTAATGTATTAAAAAATATTTTTTAATTTAAAAATGTATAAAAGTATATTTAATATTAGATGTATTTAAAAAAAAGAGAGATACATGAAATCAAGGTTAAGATGTTCTACAAACATGTCATATGTTCCTAAAAACTATGAAGTATTAGATAGGTAGAACTGAATAAAAGGTGTATGAACATTGTTTCTCACACGGACGGCAAATCTTGGTTGATATCCAAGAAATGATCTATTCGAAGCATCTTCGAAAATTATATGCTTGATTTTTCATTGATTCTTCATCTTCTACAATCACTCTAACCATGTATATCATACAAAATGTTGAAGAGAAAATTTCTATGATATTCTTCACATTTCAAGCAATGATCATAGTGTATACACGAAAAGTCAATAATTAACTGACATCAAAGTAGTTCAAAGTCATGATATGATATTGTTGCTTCAATCTACAACACCAACACTTATCCACATACAACTTACTTATGCCATGAAGATCTCTTACCATAATATGTTGTATAACACAACATTCTTTAACCTCTTAATGAAATATAAGGATCATTGTAGAGTATTTACTCCTTTTCTCACTCAAACATGTGTTATCGTGAACTAAATTTTGTGAAAAAAATCAACTTTTGTTTGAACTCAAGAAAGTGGCAAACTATCTATTTCCACCCAACGACCCTTATGGGGTGCCGGAGATGCGCGACTGCACCGAGGCTGTTTTTGTGGGGCCTGAATTTTCGAATTCTTTATATATGTTATATGTATAAAATTATTTTTTAAACAAATAATTATTTTGTTTTATTCTATTTATTGACTAATTTTTATCTCAATTATCAAATTAATGATTTCTCTTTATATGTATATGGGGTTGGATCCAATACGAAATGATTTTTGTCTAAGAAGAGTATGACATATGACATTCTAAAAATATAAAAATAGAAATACATAATAAAAACAAAATCCACTACAAAAATCAAAATGTAGTACAAAAAACCAAAAAAAATATGCTACAAAAAAAATCAAAAATCTAGTAAAAAAATAAAAAATCCAGTACAAAAAATCTAATACAAAAAATACAGAAAAAAATCCTACAAAAAAAGAAAATATAGTACAAAAAAATAAGATGTTATACTGGATTATCAATCATTTCATTTTCTAGCATGTCGCATGTCAAGCTTCTGATGATTCCTAGTTTCTTAAGCAAAAAATCCGTTCCTATTTGATCCTTTGTTAATGTATATGGTTAATTTTAGTACTTGCACATGGTATTCAAAATATCAGATACGGTCTGTTTCTACCTCTATTTCTTCCCCATGAGTCTCATAATCATGTTTTCACAATTGATGACACACATACATATCTTGTTAAAAGGGAGAGCTGCATAGGACAAGATGTTTTCATCTTTGAGAGAATAATATATCACACTTCAAAATCAAGTAAAATAGAATCAAACACTCTTGGGAAGAAAATATTAGCTTTTTGAAAAGATGAATCCTTCAACTTGTGTATATCTAACTTCAGAATGCTCTTGTGTCTAAAGGTAAAAGTATTTTTGCGACTTTCAAACCTATGATCTCATGATGGTTTATATGCTTGTTTTAAACAATTTGTATGATGGTTGTCTTTTATTCACTAGAATTTGGGCAAGTAAGCCTAGGTTACCGATTAATGTAGTAGGTCGGCCAGAATTGTGTGATGAAGTGTGACACCCCGCAATTTCCAGGTCAGCATTAATTTTATTTTAATAATAATGTGTATTATTATTTCATACGTGGCACTAGAATAATTAGTATTTAGTGTGACACGTGGCACAACAGTTTGAACACATCGATAATTCAAGGAATTATCGTAAAACGAGCGCACGTGTCTTGAATAACGAACGTTGGTGAACGGATCAAACCACAGTATACTATCACTGCACTTAGGTTCGGGGGAACCTAAATTAGTTAGAACGATGCTCATATGTCGAGAAACGATGACCGTAGTCGAGAAATTCGCGAAAATCGATTCAAACTATGAAATTGGGCTTATTGGGCTCAACTAGAACCCATCGCGGTACGCGATGGGCCCCAAATGGGCCTCCGCGGCACGCGAAGCCCAGGCGGGAGAATTTGAATTCTCCGAAATCCATCGCAGTACGCGACGACCGATCATCTTCCACCATCGCGATACGCGGCGTGTTTCGGGAACAGAATGATTATTTTAATCATCGCGGTACGTAGGGGATTGTTTTTGTCAGTCATCGCGGTACGCGATGGAGCCTAACACACAAAAAATCTATATAAAATCAATGTTAATCATTCTGCTAACCCCTATTCGAAATCTCTCGACTGATACACTCATAAACGGCCATTGACGACCTGTTACCACCTCACAACTCCATTTGAAGTCATAACCATCATTTGGGAAGCATCTTTGGAGATTGGAAGCTTGGAAGTGGAGTTTGGGGATAGACAACGACACCACCATCATCTTGAACGACTTGGAGCTGCTGTGGAAGCAATCCCAGGACCTCTTGAAGCTGCTGTGGAAGCAATCCCAGGACCTCTTGAAGCTATTTACCTCTGTTTCAGTAACATTCAAGCTCCAAAGAAGCCTTGGAGGTAGTTTTCTAGTACCATTTCGTGTTTTTGGCACTTGTTAGCACACATGCAATGGGAAATACCCACATGCACCACCATCACCACTTGAACCACGAATTTTTGGATTAAGAATCTGCTATATGATGACTTTGTTTACTGATTTGATGGTTTAATGGCGATCTATGGTGATATTGGTATGATTATTTAGTTATTTGATGAGTTTGTTATGAAATAGACACTTTTAATAACATACATGTATGATCTAGACCCATTTGCATGAATATTGATGGTAGTATGTTGTTAGATATGATATTTGACATGATCTAAGGAGATTGAGATGTTGTTGTAACCATGAAATGTCAAAAGGGTGATAGTTACTATAAATAGTAACTTTATTTATGCAAGTATGTGAATAGATGAGTTTGTAACCACATGCATGTGATTAAATCTATGATTTATGCTAGAAAGGATGTTCTATGATGCTATTGACACATTCGAATGGTTAAAATTGCTAGAAGTAGGATATTCATGATTATTGCTATAAATAGAAACTTTTTGATATGAAGTTGCTAGAAATGATGAACTTGATAATTGTGGTATGTCTAACATGTTTAGTTATGAATAACTAATGATTCCTATGTTCTAAAATGGTTGAAATATGTATTATGTCACAAGTTACTATAAATAGTAACTTTATTTTACAAAGTCTATAAATGATCATGATTGTTGCGACAAATATGATTTAATGGCTATTTAGGACAAAGATGATGATATTATGATGAGATTTGTATCTAGACCTTGTAACATATGCTTATTTTTGCCACTTTCTATATTTAGTAACTTTTGAACCCGAAACGTGCTAAACCGGTTAAGTATGACTATTTGCTATATGATAACATGCTCACTTAGGATAAATATGCAAATTAGAATAACCGAAATATGACTTCTTGCATGACTTGCCTAATTTGGAAACTTTCCTGAAATAGAAACTTACTATAAATAGTAAGTTTCCTCACGAAAGTGACTTTGGTATCCGCACACATCACACGACACTCAAACACACGCTACACGAGCACTTGATCCAAAACCTTCACTGTCACACCCCCAATTTCCCACTCGTGGTGTCAGTCCACGTGGGTGTGACGTGACCAGAATAACAGCTCAAGGTCATATAGAACACTTCTATATGCATTTACAAATCCAAAGTTTGACACATACACTCATAAAATAGCTTGCAGCGGAATAAAAGTTATCAAATCATATTGCAGCGGAAAATCAAATATTAGTGCAGCGGAATAAATAAGTCATAACATGCAGCGGAAAGTTTGAAAATGTTAGACATCACATTGTTTAGAAATTACATAACGATTAACTATTGTTTTCAAAAGACACAACAGAATGCATGCGGTTCCTAGAGCTCATCCCTTAAATGTGCATCCTGTTCCATACACAGCTAGTTACCTGAGAATACAAGTTAGAAAAGTGTCAACACAAAGGTTGGTGAGTTCACAGGTTTTTGATATACATATAGTAAGAAAGTGTGTCATGCTGTTTATCAAATGTTAGTACCGAGCCCTAGGCCCAAAGTGTCAGTGCGTCACTACCGAACTAGACTTGTTTGTCCTTGCCTCCGCTATGCCTCGTATGCATAGCAAGTTAGGTCAGAATTTGCACGGGTTATGACATCCAGTCAACATAGTGCCCCGTGGGGTTAGTCATTCCCTAATGGATCCATCCAAATCTACCACGTTGTTCGTACATTAACGGTAAGACTTTGTGAGGGCTTAATACGAGTTCAACACTTAATGTTTGTCCAATAAACCAGCATACACAAAAATGTTTGTAATAGCAATAATGTTTGACTCGATGCAACTAGTATTCTCCCCCTATTTGAAAGCGTTTGAAAAAGAGTAAAGAGGGGCCGTAAACTCACCTTAGTGAATAAAGCGATAAGTAAGCGTAAGCTCCTGCGTCGAAATGCGTGTCGGTCACCGGCAACCTATATCGTATACCGTACGTGAGTTGGTGTAAGTGACAGTGCTAGTGTTTGTGTTAGTGCTCGTGTTTGTGCCCGACAACCCTTGGTTGTTCATGTTTGTCCGTGTCGGTCCACATTGACCGTGTTTGACCGTGTTGGTCCACATTGACCGTGTTTGACCGTGTTGGTCCACATTGACCGTGTTTGACCGTGTTGGTCCACATTGACCGTGTTTGACTGTGTTGGTCCACATTGACCGTGTTTGACTGTGTTGGTCCACATTGACCGTGTTTGATTGTGTTGGTCCACATTGACCGTGTTTGACTAGAGTTGACCAAAGTTGACCGTGTCAAGTCAACGACCCGTTGGTGAACCGTGTGACGGTTGTGAATCGTGTAGCAATCGTGTAAGTGTCTGTCGTGTGCAAAACGCGTAGGTCGCGTCTATGGACAACTTACTATTTATAGTAAGTTTCCATTTTTGGAAAGCTCACAAAGCATATCGGTTTTAAAGTTCTAGCATGCTCATTTGTCCTATGTGATCATGTTAACACATAGCACATCATCATACGGGTTCACATAAGTCGTTTATAACATGTTAGTGCACAAAAGTTTCCTAAAATGGAAAGTTTCCATTTATAGCATACGTGATATCGAAAACCATCTAACTTAGCATCTAATCAACATATTATGTCATAACAATTCACTTAGCATGTTCGAATCATATAAGACGCTTACGAACCGGTTTTTGTAAAAATAAAGTTACTAAATATAGTAACTTTGTAGTTTTGCATAGAAATAACCATTTAAACATTTCTAAACAAATCTTCATATCACCTATCATCATAATATGTCATCTAACAACATTTAATCATGTCAACATAACCGATTTCATCATCCTTCAACATTTTAACTAGAAACGTTACTAAAAATAGTAACAATGACAAGTATGACTTCAAACATCATCAAAACCACTTTCTAACTAATCGAACCATCATATTACCATCCTAACAACAATTCTATATACATGCATGTCCACTATTTCCATCAAATCATTCACTTGTAACAATAAAGTTGCTATTAATAGAAAGATTCATAAAAATCATAGTTTTAGCTATTTTAATATCATCTAAACATGAAATTATCCCTCGATATCATCAAGAAGCATATCTACTTACTGAAAATCATTCCACATGCTATGGATCATACATGCATGGCAATATATTATCACAAAACATCATTTTAAGCATCAAGGTTCATACCCATCATCTTAGATCATCATAGATCATCTTCTAAACACTTTAGATCATCATAAAACACTGATGTATCAACAAACCCAGATTAAAATCACAAGAAACTCGTGCATGTGATGGTGTAGTGCTTGCATGTGTGATTTAACACTTGCATGTGTGTGTATTGGTGATAAAAAGCTACAAGGAGTGTATGGCTACCTTCTATAGCTTCAAAGGTCCTGAGATGATGCACCCAACAGCTCCTAGAGCTTCTGGACAGTAGGCTTGCGCAGAGAAACGAAGATGATGATGGTGGTGCGAGCTCCAACTTCCTTCTCAAGCTTCCAAAGCTCCAAGGATCACAACTATGGCTTCAATGGTGTTTAGAGAAGGTAGGAGATGAATACCAGAGGTTTTGGGAAGATAATCTCGAGTGGATGGCGTCTGAAACCGAAAGAAATGATGGTGTAGAGATAATGATGGATTTTGTGTTGCTCAAGAGGATTTTAAGCTGTCAGAGGGGTCAGGCGCATCGCCTGGCGTGGGATGAGTATGACCTGTCGTTACGCGCGGGTGCACTGGAGGTGGCGCTCAATTTCCCATCCGCGCGCATCTCCTGTCGTGGGTGTCTCGGGTCTGGCGTACCGCCTGGCCTAAATGTCAAGCCCAATAAGCTTGTTTTGTTGTTATGGGCCCATCCTTGCCCGTTCCTCGACCGTAGGACATCGTTCGAGCGTCGTTTGAGCTCTATTGGTCAATTATTAGCCATAATTGAGTCGTGAAGTGTTTCGTGAAGTTTCGAGTGTTGTGCTACACAATGTGTTAGACGTTCACCAACGTCCGTGTGCCTTGACACGTGTGTGCTGTTTGTCGATAATTCCACGAATTATCTAGTCATATGCCAGTGTTCGTACTGTCGTGCCACGTGTCACACTAAACTAAACCATTTCTAGTGCCACGTGTACAATAAGCATTTAAATAAACATTTAATTAAATAACAAGCTGACCTGGAAATTACGGGGTGTCACATCCTCTCCTTGTTAGAAAGAATTTCGTCCCGAAATTCAACTTGCGTTGCCTGTGCTTGTCTGTTCCGCGAACAGGTGTGGGTACTTTTGTTTCATCTGGTCTTCACGTTCCCACGTGAATTCCGGTCCTCGTCGCGAATTCCACCGCACCTTTACAATCGGTATTTTACTAAGCTTGAGCTTCTTGGTTTCCCGGTCCATAATTTCCGCCGGTTCTTCCACGAAGTTCAATTGTTCGTCGATCTGAATTTCCTCGAGGGGAATAACAAGTGTCTCATCAGACAGGCACTTTTTGAGATTCGAGATGTGAAACACGTTGTGAACGCTGCTCAGCTCGTCTGGCAGGTTTAGCTCGTAGGCCACAGGGCCTATTCGTTTGGTAATCTCGAAAGGTCCAATGTAGCGAGGGTTCAGTTTGCCCCGTTTGCCAAACCGAATGACTCCCTTCCAGGGTGAGACCTTGAGTAGCACTCTGTCTCCCACCTGAAATTCTAACGGTTTGCGTCGTTTGTCGGCATAGCTTTTCTGTCTGTCACGAGCTGCTGCCATTCGCTTGCGTATTTGCACGATCTTTTCAGTCGTTTCGTGCACAAGTTCTGGACCGGTCAGTTGGCTGTCTCCAACTTCCGCCCAGCAGATGGGTGATCGACACTTTCGTCCGTAAAGTGCCTCGAATGGTGCAGCTTGGATGCTAGTGTGGTAGCTGTTATTGTATGAAAACTCAACTAATGGTAGATGGGTTTCCCAGCTATTCCCAAAGTCAATAACACATGCCCGGAGCATGTCCTCCAGCGTTTGTATGGTTCGCTCACTCTGTCCGTCCGTCTGCGGGTGGTAAGCGGTACTCATGTCCAATCTCGTACCCAAAGCCTTATGTAAGGATTTCCAGAAATGCGACGTAAAGCGACTGTCGCGATCAGAGATTATCGAGATTGGCACTCCATGTCGAGTGACCACTTCCTTCAAATAAACCCGAGTGAGTTTGTCTAGCTTGTCAGTCTCCTTGATGGGTAGAAAATGGGCAGACTTCGTCAGTCGGTCTACGATAACCCAGATGGTATCGCATCCGCTTGTCGTCTTAGGTAGTTTAGTTATGAAGTCCATGGAAATTTGCTCCCATTTCCACATTGGTAGTTCCGGTTGCTGAAGTAACCCTGATGGCTTTTGGTACTCCACTTTAACCTTTGAGCACGTTAGACACTTACTCACGTAAGTTGATATTTCGGCTTTCATGTTCGGCCACCAGTAAGTTGTCTTGAGATCATGATACATTTTGTCAGAGCCCGGATGTATGGAATACCGGCTCTTGTGAGCTTCGTCCATCACTACTTCTCTTAATCCTCCGTAGCGTGGAATCCAAATTCGATCCATCAGATAGTAAGCTTCGTCATCCTTTACCTTCAATTGTTTATCCATACCACGCATGGCTTCGAGAGTGAGATTTTCAGCTCCTAGGGCTTCTTGTTGTGCGATTCGTATCTGATTTGGTAATTCAGAATGAATCGTGAGTTGTAGAGCACGCACGCGTTTTGTCGTTTCCTTCCGGCTCAACGCGTCGGCCACTACATTGGCTTTGCCTGGATGATACTTTATGGCGCAATCATAATCACCTATGAGTTCAACCCATCTTCGTTGCCTCATGTTCAACTCTTTCTGATCGAAGATGTGTTGTAGGCTCTTATGATCGGTAAAGATAGTGCATTTTGTGCCATACAAGTAGTGTCGCCAGATCTTCAAAGCGAACACCACCGCTCCCAACTCAAGGTCATGAGTCGTGTAGTTCTTCTCATGCACCTTCAGTTGTCGTGAAGCATATGCTATCACCTTCTCGCGTTGCATCAATACGCAACCAAGTCCTTGTTTCGAGGCGTCACAGTACACCACGAAATCATCGCATCCTTCCGGTAAGGATAGGATAGGTGCACTACATAGTTTCTGCTTCAACAAATTGAAAGCAGTTTCCTGTTTGTCTCCCCAGTCAAAGTTCTTGTCTTTATGGGTCAGGGATGTCAGTGATTGAGCAATCTTTGAGAATCCTTCAATAAATCTCCGGTAGTACCCGGCCAGACCTAGGAATTGTCGCACCTCAGTCGGAGTCTTGGGTGCTTCCCAGTTCTTGATCGCTTCGATTTTGGCTGGGTCTACGTGTATCCCTTGCTCATTGACCACGTGTCCAAGAAATTGGACTTCGCGAATCCAGAAGTCGCACTTTGAAAACTTTGCGTACAGTTGTTCTTTCCTTAATAATTCCAGGACTAGCCTTAGATGTTCAGCATGTTCTTCCTGATTCTTTGAATAAATCAGGATGTCGTCAATGAACACTATTACGAATTTATCGAGGTAGGGTTTGCACACTCTATTCATGAGGTCCATGAATACTGCGGGTGCGTTGGTTAGTCCGAAGGGCATAACCAAGAATTCATAGTGTCCATATCGGGTTCTGAAGGTTGTCTTAGGAATATCATTTTTCCTGTATCCTTAGTTGATGGTAACCCGATCTTAAATCGATCTTCGAATAGTAGCTTGACCCTTGCAACTGGTCAAACAGATCATCTATTCGCGGTAATGGATATCGATTCTTGATCGTCACCTTGTTCAGCTCTCTGTAGTCGATACACATACGGAATGATCCGTCTTTCTTCTTCACAAACAAGACCGGTGCTCCCCAAGGTGAGAAGCTCGGCCTGATAAATCCCTTGTCTAACAGTTCCTGCAACTGATTAGACAGTTCCTGCATCTCGGTAGGTGCGAGTCGGTAGGGAGCTTTAGCAATCGGTGCTGCTCCTGGTGTGAGGTCTATCTGAAACTCGACTTGTCGTTTCGGAGGCAGTCCAGGTAGATCCTCGGGAAACACTTCGGGAAAATCGCGGACTACAGCGATGTCCTCAATCTTCCTTTCCTTCTTCGGTTGCTCTGTGATGAGGGCTAATATGGCAGTGTATCCCTTTTGGAGATACTTGTTCGCCTTCATGCATGACATGATGTTCAGAGGTACTCCCCGTCTTTCTCCCTGAATCGAGATCTGTTCACCGTTCTGCAACGTCACTCGTACGATCTTCTCGTTGCATACAATCTCGGCTTGGTTAGCGGATAAACAATCCATTCCAACGACTACATCAAAGCTTCCGAGAGTTACCGGCATCAAGTCAATTTCGAGTTCGTGATCCGCCAACACCATGACGCATCCTCGAAAGACGTGTTGTGTTTCAATTAGTTTGCCGTCGGCTAACTCTACAGTATATTTATAGTCTAGTGGTGTCGGGGTAATGTCTAGCAATTTACTAAACTCACTAGATATAAAGCTCCTATCGGCACCGGTATCAAATAATACACTAGCGTAGACATTATTTAAAAGGAACGTACCGGTCACGATGTTCGGGTCATCCTTGGCTTCCCCCGAGCCAATCACAAAAGCTCGACCCTTGGCCGCTCCTCCTCCGGCCTTCTTTAGCTGAGGGCAATCCCTCCTCATGTGCCCCGGTTTTCCGCATTCATAACACCCTCTGAGGGTGTTCTGATTGTTGTTGTTGTTCTTGTTCTGGTTGTGGTTGGAATTGTTGTTGACAGGAAACCTTGATCTGCAATCTTTGGCCATGTGGCCATGTCTTCCGCACTTCAGGCAACGGTATCGCTCACATTGCCCAAAATGATGATATGAGAATCGGTTGCATAGTGGGTATTTCCCTTGATACACACCCTTTCCCTTGTCATCGGGTTAGGTGACGGTGAAAGCTCTGGCTGGTGCAGATCTTTGTTGTTGCTGAGATTGGTGATGGCTGGGCTCCCACTTCCTTTTCTGACTTTCTTGAGGCTTCACGTGTTCGCCTCGTTTGGGTAGCTTGCCTTGTGCTACCGCTTGGTCAGTCAGTTTGTGAGCCAAGCGAATCAGTGGTTGGATGGTGGTGTGGTCAGAAGCGGTTACCGTGCTCTGAATCTGTTCCGGCAGTCCACTTATAAACTGCTCGATCTTCTTATACTCCGGTGTCACCATCGCCGGGCACAACTTGCACAGTTCGTGAAACCGAGTACAGTACTTTTCGATTTCCGATCCCACCATTTTGTGCACCCAGAATTCCTCTTCAAGTTTTCGGATTTCGTCACGAGGGCAGTACTCCTCATGAAGCATCCTTGTGAAATTCTCCCAAGGAATAGAGTTGGCAGTTTCCAGTCCTAGAGTCTGGACATGGGTGTTCCACCATGTGAGGGCCGGTCCCTCCAGAGTTCCCGTAGCATATTTCACCCGGTTTTCCTCCGAGCACTCAGACATAGAGAAGACTGACTCCAGCTTCTCGATCCAGCGAAGCAGTCCCACTGCTCCCTCAGTTCCTTGGAACTTGTGTGGGTGGCAGCTCAGGAAAGCTTTGAATGAGCATCCTTTTGCTACGCCCCCATGAGATCCTGTGCATCGGAGTTTAATGTAACGTGTTAGTGTCTATGTTGCCTATACTATGTTAGTCACATAGGCAGAAGCTAATACCATTGTTAGTGCCACTAGTCTTACTAACATGTCGGTTCGCCTCGTACTCCGCGAGTACCTTGTCGAACTTACGTTCGACCATCATGTCGATCCTTGCCTTTTCGGCCTTGCGTTTGAGTTTGAGAGCGTTGGATCCTCTTCCAGACATGTTGCTATATGGAAAGGTTAGAATGTTAGTTAGCACGAGTTAGAGTGTTAGCAAATGTCATGTAAGAAGTCAAGTCAGATGTCATGTCAGAGGTTGTGTTAGCAACATTTATAATGATACAATAAATAATAATAAAGCATAATTCTCATTAATACCAGATTTTGAAGTACAATAATTTCAAAAGGAAATACAATACAAGTTCTTCGAGCACATCCCACTCGTCTAGGCCAAAATAATAAAAATACAAGATAAAGTAATCCACTAATCCGAGTCCATGGAGACATGTGAAATGTCACTAGCGGCGTCTCCGTCATCATCGTCCTCCTCAGGATCCTCGTTAGGATCCTCATCAAAATCGTCCTCTTCGAGGTCCTCGGCCTCGAACTATGGTTCGCCGTCATCGGCCGGCGGCTCCTCAATGAATTGCGCCACCCATGCATTGAGCATGGCGTCGCTAGCTTGAACCATCGCCTGAGTTTCCTCATTGGCGACCCGGTTCTCAGTGATACGTCCATCATGCTCCTGCATGATGTCGACCATCTGCCCATGCTGACTCATCAGCTGGGATACCTGGAGACGAAGGGTCTCCACCTGCTCCTCCAGTCGATTGTTTCGCTCCTCCAGTCGGTCGTTTCGCCTTTCCAGGCGATCGTTCTTCTCGCGAAGAACTCGAACCTCGTCGGACAGCTCGCCACTCCTCCAAATCTCTCGTCGAGTGCAAGCAACGTGGGCCGCGAAGGCCTGCTCTAGTGGTACCGCGAGTGGTGGTAAGCGACGGCCTGGAGTGGTATCGCCAGGGAAACGGTACGGAGGTACCCTCTCCCCGGTAATCCACTCCTGTATCATCGTGGGTAGCCATCCCCAGTGTCGGGCTCGTGCTGCGTCCCTAGCTCGCCTGTCCATCTCGGCGTCTACCTGCGCCACAATGTCGTGAACGCGTCGGCGACTCTCTGTCGTCAGGTCGTCTGTCGCCGGACTACTGTCCGTGTTCCTGCTAGTGTCTTCGTTGTTGGCCATCCTGTAAGTCTCAAGTTAGTAAGTAACAGTTTAACATAAGTAATAACATCATCAATTTGCAAGTTCTACGTGTAGTGTCTATAGTTGAGCAATGGCTATAGTCTAAGTTTACTACATGCAAACCTAGTTCTCTATAACCAAGGCTCTGATACCAGTCTGTCACACCCCCAATTTCCCACTCGTGGTGTCAGTCCACGTGGGTGTGACGTGTCCAGAATCACAGCTCAAGGTCATATAGAACACTTCTATATGCGTTTACAAATCCAAAGTTTGACACATACACTCATAAAATAGTTTGCAGCGGAATAAAAGTTATCAAATCATATTGCAGCGGAAAATCAAATATTAGTGCAGCGGAATAAATAAGTCATAACATGCAGCGGAAAGTTTGAAAATGTTAGACATCACATTGTTTAGAAATTACATAACGATTAACTATTGTTTTCAAAAGACACAACAGAATGCATGCGGTTCCTAAGCTCATCCCTTAAATGTGCATCCTGTTCCATACGCAGCTAGTTACCTGAGAATACAAGTTAGAAAAGTGTCAACACAAAGGTTGGTGAGTTCACAGTTTTTGATATACATATAGTAAGAAAGTGTGTCATGCTGTTTATCAAATGTTAGTACCGAGCCCTAGGCCCAAAGTGTCAGTGCGTCACTACCGAACTAGACTTGTTTGTCCTTGCCTCCGCTATGCCTCGTATGCATAGCAAGTTAGGTCAGAATTTGCACGGGTTATGACATCCAGTCAACATAGTGCCCCGTGGGGTTAGTCATTCCCTAATGGATCCATCCAAATCTACCACGTTGTTCGTACATTAACGGTAAGACTTTGTGAGGGCTTAATACGAGTTCAACACTTAATGTTTGTCCAATAAACCAGCATACACAAAAATGTTTGTAATAGCAATAATGTTTGACTCGATGCAACTAGTATTCTCCCCCTATTTGAAAGCGTTTGAAAAAGAGTAAAGAGGGGCCGTAAACTCACCTTAGTGAATAAAGCGATAAGTAAGCGTAAGCTCCTGCGTCGAAATGCGTGTCGGTCACCGGCAACCTATATCGTATACCGTACGTGAGTTGGTGTAAGTGACAGTGCTAGTGTTTGTGTTAGTGCTCGTGTTTGTGTCCGACAACCCTTGGTTGTTCATGTTTGTCCGTGTCGGTCCACATTGACCGTGTTTGACCGTGTTGGTCCACATTGACCGTGTTTGACCGTGTTGGTCCACATTGACCGTGTTTGACCGTGTTGGTCCACATTGACCGTGTTTGACTGTGTTGGTCCACATTGACCGTGTTTGACTGTGTTGGTCCACATTGACCGTGTTTGATTGTGTTGGTCCACATTGACCGTGTTTGACTAGAGTTGACCAAAGTTGACCGTGTCAAGTCAACGACCCGTTGGTGAACCGTGTGACAGTTGTGAATCGTGTAGCAATCGTGTAAGTGTCTGTCGTGTGCAAAACGCGTAGGTCGCGTCTATGGACAACTTACTATTTATAGTAAGTTTCCATTTTTGGAAAGCTCACAAAGCATATCGGTTTTAAAGTTCTAGCATGCTCATTTGTCCTATGTGATCATGTTAACACATAGCACATCATCATACGGGTTCACATAAGTCGTTTATAACATGTTAGTGCACAAAAGTTTCCTAAAATGGAAAGTTTCCATTTATAGCATACGTGATATCGAAAACCATCTAACTTAGCATCTAATCAACATATTATGTCATAACAATTCACTTAGCATGTTCGAATCATATAAGACGCTTACGAACCGGTTTTTGTAAAAATAAAGTTACTAAATATAGTAACTTTGTAGTTTTGCATAGAAATAACCATTTAAACATTTCTAAACAAATCTTCATATCACCTATCATCATAATATGTCATCTAACAACATTTAATCATGTCAACATAACCGATTTCATCATCCTTCAACATTTTAACTAGAAACGTTACTAAAAATAGTAACAATGACAAGTATGACTTCAAACATCATCAAAACCACTTTCTAACTAATCGAACCATCATATTACCATCCTAACAACAATTCTATATACATGCATGTCCACTATTTCCATCAAATCATTCACTTGTAACAATAAAGTTGCTATTAATAGAAAGATTCATAAAAATCATAGTTTTAGCTATTTTAATATCATCTAAACATGAAATTATCCCTCGATATCATCAAGAAGCATATCTACTTACTGAAAATCATTCCACATGCTATGGATCATACATGCATGGCAATATATTATCACAAAACATCATTTTAAGCATCAAGGTTCATACCCATCATCTTAGATCATCATAGATCATCTTCTAAACACTTTAGATCATCATAAAACACTGATGTATCAACAAACCCAGATTAAAATCACAAGAAACTCGTGCATGTGATGGTGTAGTGCTTGCATGTGTGATTTAACACTTGCATGTGTGTGTATTGGTGATAAAAAGCTACAAGGAGTGTATGGCTACCTTCTATAGCTTCAAAGGTCCTGAGATGATGCACCCAACAGCTCCTAGAGCTTCTGGACAGTAGGCTTGCGCAGAGAAACGAAGATGATGATGGTGGTGCGAGCTCCAACTTCCTTCTCAAGCTTCCAAAGCTCCAAGGATCACAACTATGGCTTCAATGGTGTTTAGAGAAGGTAGGAGATGAATACCAGAGGTTTTGGGAAGATAATCTCGAGTGGATGGCGTCTGAAACCGAAAGAAATGATGGTGTAGAGATAATGATGGATTTTGTGTTGCTCAAGAGGATTTTAAGCTGTCAGAGGGGTCAGGCGCATCGCCTGGCGTGGGATGAGTATGACCTGTCGTTACGCGCGGGTGCACTGGAGGTGGCGCTCAATTTCCCATCCGCGCGCATCTCCTGTCGTGGGTGTCTCGGGTCTGGCGTACCGCCTGGCCTAAATGTCAAGCCCAATAAGCTTGTTTGTTGTTATGGGCCCATCCTTGCCCGTTCCTCGACCGTAGGACATCGTTCGAGCGTCGTTTGAGCTCTATTGGTCAATTATTAGCCATAATTGAGTCGTGAAGTGTTTCGTGAAGTTTCGAGTGTTGTGCTACACAATGTGTTAGACGTTCACCAACGTCGTGTGCCTTGACACGTGTGTGCTGTTTGTCGATAATTCCACGAATTATCTAGTCATATGCCAGTGTTCGTACTGTCGTGCCACGTGTCACACTAAACTAAACCATTTCTAGTGCCACGTGTACAATAAGCATTTAAATAAACATTTAATTAAATAACAAGCTGACCTGGAAATTACGGGGTGTCACAGTCACCAACGGGTCGTTAGGTCAAACATGGTCAACACAGTCAAACACGGTCAACACGACCCACATAACAACTTGGAGTTGTTAAACACAAACACGGTCCTGTGAGACCCACATATATGTAAGCACGAACTTATAGTACCTATGTGATATAGGGGACGGCTAGCCGGCGAGCTACACTATTCTACACGAATACTCAACACAAACTCAGGTGAGTTTACAGCACCACGTTTACTCTTTAAACTGCTTTTACTAAACTTTTGGGGTGAGAATTGCATTGCAACTGTTTTAGATATATGATGGTATGTTGTAAAACTATTTTGAGTGTAACTATTATCGCATTAAGTCCTCACATATCCTTAACGTTAGTTGTGTAACAAACGAGTCGTAATTACGTAGTACTACTGGGTTTGACTAGCCCCACTCGGCACCAATGTTGACTGGAGGTCATAACGAGTGTAATTTCGACGTTGATATCGGGTTCAGCGATGACCCGCGGAGGCAAATGGAAACATTCGAGTTTCGGTAAGATGAACTGACACACTCCACGGATCGTAGTATCCAACAACTAAACTTAACATACCCAGTATATGTCTGTTTACTTTTCTGTCTGTCTAAACCTGTGAACTCACCAACTTTTTAGTTGACACTTTTCGCATGTATTTCTCAGGTAACTGAATGGATCTCAAGCTAGGATGCGCACAAGGAACTACTAAGGAGTCTAACATGCATATAGACTCAAATCCTAGGCTTGATTTGTTGTTTCTTAAAACAATTAACTTTTGTACGGTTTGATACAATTTATGTTTTCGCTGCAAAATTTTATTTTCATATGCTATCTTAAACATTATCCGTTGCGTATTGTTAAAACTTGCATTATTTTACAAAACTGTGTGATTGTGAAACTCATATAGAATCGTCCTATATGACCATGAGCTGTGATCCTGACCATGTCACACCGCGCGGTCTGACACCGCACGTGGGAATTTGGGGGTGTGACATGAAGTGTTAAATACTGTTATGATTGTGGATGTGACATTGAGTGGTTGATGATCCTTTTTAAGGATTGTGTTGGTAATTATCAACCATATCGTTTTTGAGCAAGTAATGCCTAGGTTACCGGTTAATGCAGGTCAGTCATAATTGTATGATGAAGTGTTAATATTGTTATGATTGTGGTTGTGAACTTGTGATGTATGGTGAACATTCGAACTTCTTAGTATTGGATGGTTGACGATCCTTTTTAACGATTACTTTTGGTAATGATCAACCATATCGTTTTTAATGATTGCGTTGGTAATTTGTTTATTGTCTTGAACACACTTAGTAACTTTGTTTTGTAAGGAACTTAATGAAAGCAAACTTTATGAGAGACTTCAAATGTCTAAAAGGTGCTTCTTTTAATCACTTTTTGTTGATGATAAAAGGGGAGAAATAAGAATCTTTTCAACAAAGAACAAGTAAGAAGCAACATGGTGAATGAATAGTTAAACAATGGTTTTTTCGTGCGATATATTCTTCATAGAGAGGGAGGATAAAGTTTTTGGTTTTTTTATATTGTCAAAGAGTTAAACAATGGTTTTTTTCGTGTTGTTAAAGAGTTAAACAATGAAAATAGATGATGAGTGTTAGATCGAATTGATCGGGTCATGTAGGAACAAGGTTTAATACGATATATAAAATAAAAAATAGATTGATATTAAAATAATTAAGGTTTTAGTTTCACTTTTTATATGTATTATGTAAATTGAAATTGAATTAATTTAACTATGCCAAAAAGATATTAATGTACTAACTATAGTTTATATGAATTAATATTATCATCAAATAAAAAATAGTTAATCGTCTAATTAAAAATATATATTAAAAATCAATTTCATATAATTTTTAATGGTTATATCAATATTCATTTATTTAAATATTTGACGATTACTTGTGTCAAAAAAATAATAATAATATTTAATTTACACAACTAATGTAACACAAGATACTAACTTAGTTTAATAAATAGTTAATTACAAGGTTGATTCCTGTGATATGTCAGTTGTACACCGTGGTTGGTTCCTGTGATATGTTGATTTTACACCGGTGGTCCTTAATTATTTGAAATTCCAGTGGTGGTCCGAACTGTTGACCACCCGTGTACTTAACTCCAATGTTGTCAGAACCAGACCGGACCGGTCGGACCGGGAACCGGGTGGTCGACCAGTCCAAAAACAACATGTGAACCGTCCTCAATGGAACCGGCTGGTTGAGCCGATTCACCGGTCGGACCGGGAACCGGTTCACTGGTCGGACCGAATTACAAGTTTTTTTTTAAATCCAAAAAATTAAACATTAAAGTGAAACCTTGTATTTTTTTAACATGATTATATATTGTTTGAACATTAATCATGTTTGTTTAAATGTGTTTATAATTTTATAATTTATTTGGATTTTTATATATTTATTGCTTTATCCGGTTCTTGAATCCGGTTCAATTGATCTGACCAGTAACCAAAGGCGTCCGGTACGATTACGAAAACATTGCTTAACTCTTTAATTTAGCTTCCCCATTCTAAATTGCCGGTTACCGGTTCAATAATTTAACCGGTAATCAACTCAGTTATGAAAAAACCGGTTTAAACACGTCTTTCCGCCTCACGTCAACGGGAATCTGATCCTACGCGGTTAAGAAAAAGGAAGAAAACCACCGTTTAATTGCCTAAAAATTACGCAGAAATCAATCGGTTCAATATACATTGAGGGAGATTGAAACCCTATATTCAATTTTTCAGATCAATGGAGGTTGCCGGAGATCGGAGACCTGATGCTCTCGGAGATTTCAATGTTCTATCGGATGAAATCGTTTGTTCCATACTCGCTTTGCTCTCACCTCGTGATGTCGCTCGTCTTGCTTGTGCTAGCAGGTTTTATGTTTTCTCCTACTACTTCCACTTTGTTCATCTTACATATGGATTCAATTTGAATGATTTGGTTGATTTTTTTACATAGAATGGTTGTGAAGTTCTTGATTTAGGAATTATGGCTTAATACTTTTGTAATTTGAGAACAATAATCTAATTGGGAAATACAAGTGTTGTTAATACACTGTTACACTGTGATATGTGCCACTTTTGATTGATAATTTGAGATAGATAGAATGATAATTAGAGAGGAATTAAGGGATTATAGAGAGAGAGATTGAGACCGGTGTTTGTAAAAATTTCTTCGGCCGATTAATCGGGATTAATCGCTAGTCGGACCTAAGCCGATTAATTTTGCCTAGGTTCAAAAAATCGCTAGGCGGAGCAAGTCGGGGCTAGTCGGGACTAATCGGGCTAATCGGTCTAAAGGAAAAAATTCAGTCAACAGGTCAAAAAATTGGTCAACAGGCTAATAATTTATGTCTAAGCCAAAAATTTCGGTCCAAGCCCAAAGAAATTGTGGTTTTTCTTCTTCCTTGTATCAGTCGACTCCCAAAATCACGATCGATCGGTTAAAAAACAGCTGCACACGATCGGTCTCAGTCGACTCCCAAGTATGCTTATATTAATGTTTGAATTTTTAAGTACTTTGTTTATTATCTTTAAGTTTATTAGAAAACTATTTGAATTTTGAAGTATTATATTTATATTGATGTGTGTATTTGTATGTATATATATAAAATTTTGAAAAATTCTATATAAAAATTCCAATCCGATAAATCAAGATTAATCCTGATTAATCCCTAGTCCCTACCTCGCCGACCGACTAGTAATTTCTCCAACCATGATTGAGACCAGTTTTAATATTCATTTTATAACCTAAACAAATACATGCTGATCATACTTATAACCTACTGCTCAAATTACTACACACCAGTGTTGTAAAAATTGGCCTAGGCGGCCAGAAACCTTCTCGATTTTGCCTTGGGCGGTGCCTAGGTGGCCTAGGCGGCCCTTTTTTTGTTTTTGGTTTTTTTTTTGTTTTTTTTGGTTTTTTTACTTTTTTTGAGTAAAAAGGACCCAAGGAAGTGATTATTCGAGACATTTCTCAACCCCAAATAATTAATATGCCTCTAAAACATCAAATTCAACATCTGATACATTGAAACCTGCCACTAAACATCGAAATCAATCTATAAACTTTGAATTTTTGTGTTTAAGTTTGTAATTTGAAGTACTTGACTTAGTATGTTTAAGTTTATTTTTTAATATATTTGAAGTATTATATTAAATTATTGATATTAATGTGTGTATATAATAAATATTTGTAAAATTACATATAAAAATTTCAATCCGCCTAGCGCCGATTAATCCCTAGGCGGTACCTCGCCGCCCGACTAGCGCCTAGCGACTTTTACAACCATGCTACACACTATTGGATTGAACACAAACACAAACACAAACACTAAAGAAAAACAAAATGTAAAGGAAGTGTATATCCATATTGTGTTTGTGCATGAAAATGTAAGCAGAACATGTCACATTGTTTGGTTTATGGCGTGCAGTGTAATGTATATCCTATGCAATGAAGAACCTTTGTGGATGAACTTATGCCTGAATAAAGAAAATCGTGAGCTTCAATACAAAGGATCTTGGAAGAGGACAACATTGCATGGGTACATTTTAGATTTTTTTTTTGACCTCCTTTTAGTTCTAGTTATATGTAGATTCTACAAGTGTAATGCTTTTTCTCATGTGGCTGTAGACTGCAAGTTTTGAATAAATGTGATGATCCCTGCAAAAAACAACTATACTTTGATGGTAATAATCATGGTTTTTAATTCAACACTTTAGTTGCCCTATTTGCACCAAAGAATATACTACTTTTGTATGCAGGATTCAACTCATTGTTTCTATATAAACGATTTTACCGTTGCAATACCCGTCTGGATGGATTTGCTTTTGATCAAGGAAATGTGGAAAGAAAACAGACATTTCGCTAGAAGAGTTCCTGCAGCAGTATGATGCACAGAAACCTGTATGTCATTATTGATATAACATTTTAGCTTAAATCTGAATTGTATCTTCGGATTGTCTTAACCCGTGATGGTGAATGCTGAATGCAGGTTTTAGTTTCAGGTTTAGCTGATACTTGGCTGGCAAAGGAGACATGGACTCCTGAACAATTGTTAATCAAATACAAAGATTTACCTTTCAGAATCTCTCAAAGAAGTGCAAATAAAATTGCCATGAAACTAGAAGATTACGTCTCTTACATGCAAGAACAACATGATGAGGATCCTCTATACATTTTTGATGATAAGGTTCAATTATATTCATTTCCCCACTTTCAATAAAAATCTATAAGCAATAAAATTGATAATTAATAACTAACAACTGCAGTTTGGGGAAGTTGCACCAGATTTGTTAAAAGATTACAGTGTACCTCATCTATTCCCAGATGACTATTTTGATGTATTAGATAGTGATCAGAGACCCCCTTTTAGATGGCTCATTATTGGGCCTGAGAGATCAGGGGCATCTTGGCATGTTGATCCGGCTCTTACCAGTGCATGGAATACTCTTTTGTGTGGCCGTAAACGGTAAAGTTTTATAACTTTGCAATAAAATTAAACTCATGAAATATGCTTGGTAATATCTACTTTTACTGTTATATGAATAGATGGGCTCTATATCCTCCAGGAAGAGTCCCTTTAGGTGTGACGGTACATGTAAATGATGAAGATGGTGATGTTGACATTGAAACTCCATCTTCATTGCAGGTAAGAAACATTGTGTGCACATACTTATTTCAGTTAAGTTTCAATTTTTTGATCTTTTATTTTTATTTTATTTTTTAAGTGGTGGTTGGATTTCTACCCTCTTCTTGCTGACGAAGATAAGCCAATAGAATGTACACAGCTACCTGGTGAGACTATTTATGTTCCAACTGGATGGTGGCATTGTGTTCTAAACCTGGAGACAACTATTGCTGTAACTCAGAATTATGTAAATTCAAAAAATTTTGAATTTGTATGTTTGGATATGGCTCCTGGTTATCAGCATAAAGGAGTTTGTCGTGCTGGATTGCTTGCTCTTGAAGAAAACGGAAAAATATTTATGGAAGACGATTTGAGCTCCTCAGAGTTGACTAGAAAGAAGAAGAAAGTCAAAATTGATGAACACATGAATGATTTAAACTGTGAAAGTAATAAAAATGGTTCTGATTTAGAGTTTTCTTATGAGATAAGCTTCCTAAAAATGTTTTTGGACAAAAGTAGAGACCATTACAACTCATTATGGAGCACAAGTAATTGTATTGGACAGAGAGAATTGAGAGATTGGTTATGGAAGCTTTGGATTGGGAAACCTGGATTAAGAGACCTAATTTGGAAGGTAGTGCTTCTTGAGCTCTTGCTATTGTATTATTTTATTCTATTTTTTTTTTTTTACATGTTGTGGTGGAATCTCAGGGAGCTTGTATTGCATTAAATACCAATAAATGGTCCAAGTGCATGGAAGAATTATGTTTCTTCCATAATATCTCTTTGCCTGCAGATGAGGAAAAGTTTCCAGTCGGTACGGGTAGCAATCCTGTAAGGGTTTATTATTTATGATATTATGTGTTATGGTTTCTGTTCTTGTGCTAATTGCGTGTTATGCAACCAGTTTTTATCCAGGCTATATTTCAGGATAACACATTTTGTTTGCACTCACGAAATTCTCAAATTTATATGATTGTTATTATTATGGATAATATTTTAATAAGAGAAAATAAACATGATCAAGGTTATGGACACACCATCATTTTGTCTTGGTAACTGGGTTCATAATCAAAATTTTTAAAAGTTTGAAAATTTTTGTCAAGACTTTTGAAAGTTGGAACTATTCAGAATTTATATAAACGTGTGTATTATGGCAAAATAGAAACTGGCTAAGGTTGGTTGTCTTTGTATAGTTTTAGCTCTGTGCTGCTTTACCATTTTTTTGGTAAAATCCTCTGATATTTGCAACTCCAACTTAAAAATTTTCCCATGAAAGGGTATTTTAACATAATAAAACTCACACTTTAATAGGTGTATCTTGTTCATGACAATGTGGTCAAAATCTTTGTGGAGGATGGTTTGCAAGCTAGCCTTCATGCATTAGGAACAGAGGTATGTTTTATAATGTGAACAAATTATTATGTTTAATGAAGTGAATAAATTCTTATGGACTAATTATTGCATCCGTACAGCTTGAGTTCTATAGTATAATGCAGAGGTCAGAATGTAGTTTGAAAAACCACGTTCCCAATATTGCAGCAAGTGGGATTATATTCCTTGAAAACGGATCATATAAAATAATCCCTTGGGATGGAAAAGGTTACCTGATGTAATCACAAAACATAGTACAATTGATGATATTATTCCCAATAGTGACTACCCATTTGGCATCTGGAGCAAAAAGCTATTTGAGTACAAAAAAGCTGGCATGTCATTGGAAGAATTGGTTAGTTCTGGTGGACAATCGAACATTTGGCCCTACATTGTAACAAAAAGATGCAAAGGAAAAATTTTTGCTGAGCTGTAAGTTACCTTCATTCTGTTCTTCATTTGAACCGTGAAATTCATAAGACACAGCAAAATGGGTCCTTTTTTGTACAACTTGACCCAAAATCCTTTGGGTCCAAAAGATTAAATTTCTGTTCTACATAAATTAGATCATTTTAATTAGAATTTAATAACTTGAGTAAATGTTTTCAAACTGTCTGACAAGTCTCACTTTTTGTTAGTTTTGCTGATTTTATTTATTTGACCTGTTTGAGATAAAATAGAAATATAATCTAAACCGATCCATTACTTATAAACTTACTGGTTTTGCAGAAGAGATGTGCTATCATTGGAGGAAGTTTCTGATTTAGCTTCCTTTTTAGGGAAGCAATTACATGACCTCCATGTTTTACCTGTTACTCCTTTAAATGATATGTCATCTCAGCACTTGGAGAAGAAGCTTGAGATGGGCCATGAGGCCCATGGAAATGGTACTGTGGATAATCTCATGAAAGATATCAATCTCCCAGCAGAATTAAAGGTTTCTTCACAATACTAAATAGGAAAAAGAAGGATGTATCTTCTCGCTTGACTAAATGGTAACTTATGCACTAATAAAATGTAATTACTTAAATAACAATCTATACTCATGAGTTTATGCTAACCAAATAACTTGTGTATATAAACCAACTCTTATTCAAATTTATCAGATGAGTCGACTGTTTTTCTGCTCTGTATTTTAATCTATTGATGTTTTTTTAGTAAAAAATGACCTTTTGAAATTTTAACTTTTTATTTTTGTAGGGGTCATCCAATTCCAAGCACACTGATTGAAAAAGTATATGAGTATCTCCCAAATGACTTTGTAGAATTGCGAAGTCTGTTTACGGTTAGTATTGGATAAGAAGGATATTTAGATATACTTTTTTTCAATTTAAAAAATGTTACCATATTGTCAAAATTCATGAACTCTTTTGCGTTATGTTTTAGAAAGAAAATGGGAAGCTAGAAGTGCACAATTGTTGCTCATGGGTACACACAGATATAATGGATGACAATATTCACTTGGAGCAAGTGAAAGAATCTAGCAATGGAGGGAGATATCATGGCGTCCTAGCTATATCTATGATTTCAGCAACATGTCTCTTGGTAAGAAAGCTAGTCACCTTGCAATAAAAGAAATGGGTACTAATTTATTCTGTATGAACCAAAAACCTATGCAAAGTAGATACATTTTCAAAGTGTAACCTTTAGGGGATGGCGTGATGGTATACACTTGCTACCCCTCATGCCTGAGAGTTTTCCATTCATAATCACATTGGTGACCCTGATTGGTTCTTGTGGTTACGAAAACAAATTTTATTGTATATACACAAGGTTGGGTTATACTAAAAATATATTTTGCCTAAAAAATGTAAGAACCAAATGGTGTTATACATTTTAGGCATGGTGGCTTTTCTTTTATATCTGACAAAATGTTTGTAAAAAATAAAATGCCACATGGACATGGGACATCATGCCTAAATTGTAAAACACCATTTGGTTCTTGCATATTTATGCAAAAGCAATTTTTTAGCCTAACCTAATATACACGTATATACACACAAATATATATATATATATATATACATATATAAATGGATACATACATAAATATACACATATATACATATGTGCATTTATCTAATATATATGTATAATTGTATATACACAATGCACACACACTTGTAGATATACATATATGCAGGTTAGGATCATTTAGGAACTCAAATATTTTCAAAACTATGAGAACTATCAATCACATTTTTTCTAAATTTGTACCTTTTAGTTACATTTGCTGATGTTTATGCATATAAAAAATCATCAAGTAATCTTTTCATGTGCTTTAAAACTTTTAATTTACAAGTAATATAACCTACAATCCTACAGTTAGACATGGATTCAGCTGGATAGGATTGGGGGGGGGGGGGGGGGGGGGGGGGGCTTCTTTAGGCCCATAAAACTTGAATACATGGTTTTTATTTTTTGTAAACTTTTACCATAGTTGGGTCATTCTTTTTTGAACCAGGGACCCACTAGGTTAGCATAAGACAAAATAAACAAAGGCCAAATTTTAATATTGACTATTTTGGAGTTACAAGTTGTAGCTGTGAATTGATGAAATGCAGTTTTCTAAAATATGTGATTATAGCCCTTATGAATGGACAAATATTTCGGTAATTATTATTTGAAAATTTTAGGTGTACCTTTGAAAGCCATTTTCTATAATCATCTATTAGATTAGCCATGTGTTCATTTCAAGTGGTTGAAGGTTCAAGTCTCATGGTAAACAAATGGTGTAGATTTGTCAATAAATTTAGATGGGTGTGTATTGTTCCATAGCAAAACAAAAGGACAAGACATGCCTTTAGACTTGTACTCAATTCATTTGAACCAGTCAATTATTCACTACTGGTAGCGGAAGTTTCTGGATCCGCAACTGCCTGCATACGAGTTAAACATGTGTAGGTTATATACACAAACTTAATTTATACATTATTTTATTTATTTATTTCTTTTCTTTTTTTTTTCCCCATTTCCGGTGCACACCTATAATGTATATATGTGTGGGCCCTCAAGGTGCCAAAGTTAAATTGCACTAATTTTAACGTTATTTTACTTATTTTGTGAAAATAACGTTAAAAATGTTGGGATGATCAACTTCAAACAATAACTTTGAGCTGGGACTCCTTCAGAGCAGCCTCTCTATTCCAACTGGGATAGGGTAAGGTTTGTGTCCATCTTCCCTCAAACCCTACTGAAAAGTGGGAATATACGGTAAGTTTGTTTGTTTGTTTTGATTTCTTTACTTTTTTTTTTTAATTTGATGAGAAGCAGGTAAATATTTTATTTTTATTTTCTTAATAAAAAAAAAATATGCAAGGTTGATAGGAGTTATTGCAATTTTGAAAATATTAT